>KZ651170.1:461281-472378 GCA_001010745.2 Gerris buenoi | reverse complement strand
AAAAAAAAAAAAAAAAAAAAAAAAAAAAAAAAAAAAAAAAAAAAAAAAAAAAAAAAAAAAATGTAGGTAGGTACATAAGACCAGTTTTCAAAAATGGAATTTTTATATTAATTATTAAGTTTCATCGCACACCTATTACTCCAATTACCTATTACCCAATTTTGAACCACTTCCTGTCATTTAATCTTCCCCAAATTTTGCACATAGAAACAACTAAGGTAAAGAATACAGAAAAAAAAATTGTACATAAGATCAGTTTTAAAAAATGGAATTTTTACATTAATTATTAATACCTCTCGACTGGACTATTAAGTGTAATCTAATTTAAAATTAATTTTATACAACCAAGTATTATTAGTAGGATAATAGAGCGAGTCCTAAGTGCTTTGAGTTGGTTCCAGTAAAAGATGGTACGACAGTTCTCGGCTTTGCAAGGGTACTACCTTGGCCCCAGATTTTAAAGGAAACAAGGAAGAAAGATGAATTATTTTAAAAACGTAACCAAATATGTATTTTACTTAAGGTGTTTTTCATTCAATATTCCACGTGACGCATATCAGTTAAAAAAAGTTCAACCCCATGTGTTTGAGGGTTGATTTTTTGAGGCTTCTCTATTTTTCTTCTGTACTTATGTTATTTCGCTTTCTCTATTAAGGTCGGCTCTATAACCTAAAACAGTGCAGGGAACTGCGAGGGCAGAAGTTGTTGACGATGGAATTTTTGTGAGCATTGTTCCACCGGACAAAGTAGATCTGGGATTCTCTAATGTAAACTTAATCAAGTTAAGACAACTAATCTGATATATTAGCCCTGATATCGTTATGATTTTTAGTTTTAGTAGGAGTAAAGTTGTTTTCAGACTCTTCATAGCAGTCCATAGCATCAGGCATTGAGTTCCTATGTACTCCCAACAGGTTTTCAGTGAGTTATTTTACTTATGCAACTTGAAGCACCCAGTAGAAGGAGGGCGTAGTTCTGATTCTGGATGTTATTATCGCTACCTGTTCACATTGACGAAGTAATGCTTTGAGTAAGATATCTGTTTTTCCAAAAAATATAATATGAGATCTTAAATTTCCGTCTGCTCCAGGTCCTTCACTAGACAGGTTAAGAACGCTATTTATAAAATTACTATCCTTGTTAAGTTCCATAGACGTGGGGTGTTGTGATTCATAATGTAGAATTCCACCGGAGCTGTTGGGCTGATAGTGAACCATCCTTAGGAGATAATATTATTTGCAGTTAACTCTACAGTGAAGGTAATCCGTTTACTAAAACTGTTGAAGACCTCAAGGGCTTCATTAATGCGATGCAAGGGTAGACTAAGAATCAAATCATAGACGTAAAGCTTGCATAATCTAACCTGTAGTCTCAATGCAGTGAGAAGCAGTTATAGCTTCTACCAAACTGGTTAAGCTATTAGATAATAGATTACCCACTGGGAAGCCGTGAATTTTTTGGAAAACTTCCCCCGGTACGTGAAGTACGTGAAGGTACGGTAGTGGTGTGCCCGGATAACAAGATCAGTAGGTATGTTGGTTGATAAAAATTAACGCCATGTCTAGGGAAAGCAATGTCTCATCAAAATGCTCATTAATACTAGTGATAATCTCTCATGGTCTTATGATACAGTGTACTCATTGCCAATGATAATGGGGCAAATATACCAGATTAGTAGCTCATAAAAGTAGATAATTTTACAGGGTAATTAGTAATTTTAATGTTCAGTTAAAAAAAAGATGAACTATAGTATAAATCCTAAATGGTACAAAAAATCCCTATGAACAATACATGCTAGTTTGGCTGCCATAACCACTTTGAAATTTTTCAAAATTAAGTAAAAAATGTATTGAATGCCTACAAGGGAGGTAGTTGCCCTTTCAATTGCTGGAATAAATAGTTTCAGGTTGGTTGGGTATCTAGGCTAATGTTTTTATTATTGGACATCCTGGTAAAATTGTATTTCCGCTGGAATTATTTTAAATTTTATTTAACCTCTGACTGGTACTCTGATTCTAGTGAGTGGGAGGTAATTCTGTTACTTGCCTATACTTTGCTTGAATAGACTTTATTGCTTTTTCTCTCCTCCTCTTTACTTTACTATTTTACTTTTAGAATTTTTTTTTTTTAGATTTTCCAACATACCTTCTTTTTTATATTACTATATTTTATGATTTCTCAATTTGATGTCATTGAGGTCTTTCGTTATATGTATCAACTGAAGTTAGAAAGCAATTTCAATTATTGTGATTGCGGCAATTTATTAGTAAGGATTTTTTATTATTTTATTTTTAAATGTTCTAATAATAATTTAAGCTACTTAGTAAGAACAAAAAATTTTTAAAAAAATCTGAATAGCAATCCGTAGTGTTTATACTTATATTATAAACAAATAAGCATTCAAACTCCGTCTACTCCAAATCATCCACTTCGAGATCCACCCTAGTAAAAATATGCTTTATCGTTATTTAATTTCATTTTAACCAATTTAGTTATAGGAATACTGTGTAACCTAAAAATATTCCTTATTTTTTTATAGTTAAAACTATTAGTAGCTTTTGTTGAGAGCAGCATTAATTTGTAAGACCCAAATATGCAAGTATAAATCATATTTGCTTTAACAGTTCAACGACGGTGCCAACTAAACCGATTACTACTGTGTTTATTTGTTTTCTCTCCTATAAACTAATAAATGTTGCTAGTTTGTTAATTTACACGTTCCTAGACTATTCTGTCTAAAGATAATGACATGGAACTTTATTCTTTACTGTGGTTTGCTTAATTTATTCATAAGTAAATCTTTAATAAACTTTTTAGATAACTTCTAAAACATTACACTTATTTTAATTGAACAAATAATTTTTTATGTGTTTTGTGGTTTATAAAATTTAGACCACATAGTTAAAATTATAGTTTCATCTAAAAATAAGAACTCATAATTTATTGAGGTCAGTTAAACAAAGTGAACAAAAACACTCTCAGAAGAGGGTACTTGTTTGGAATACCAAACAAGTACCCTCTTCTGAGTTGTAATTCTTAATAAGTCCACAATTCCTCTCTACAATTTGAAAAACACTCTCGTTCCTATGCTTATAGAGACAATAATTAAAGCAATTTTAGCGAAGTAAATCTAACACCGATATTTTCACTGATCCCTAAAAACATCATTTACCTGGGCATTAAAATAGTATTAAGGATAAAATGGAAAGCAAGAGTTGAGGTTCAATTCTGTTCTAATACCTGGGGTTTTCTACTAGAGTTAACACGCGGTAATATTGTTACAAACAATAGTCTCCTACAACCTCGTCTATGTACTATCTTGTGAAACAATATTGGCTGTCTAGTTGTTGAATTATGATCTTCAACTTCCATTCTCTAATGAAAACAAAAAGCTTTTTAAACCAAGTAAGCATTAATAAACAGTAGCTTGCTTTCAAAAATGACTTAGTTATAATAGTCTTGTTGTTAAGGAATTAAAGGAAACATTTCTGTTTAGTCTTCTCTCTAAGATTAAATTCTAGATTGTGTTTTACTTAAAAACCACATAAGTGCGATTCTAACAAATTCATACATACCTTATTATCTTTCAATATTTATAGTTTAAATTATATTTTGTACCTATATTTATACACGCATGCCTACTTTTCGAGTGTTAAGCCCCATCTTCTATATATTACTCACTACTGCTATTTAATCTTTCTTTACCTTTTTATCGTATCCTATATTCCTTATTATCCATCATTTATATAATCGAGTAGTATCCCGACTTTCGACGCACCTCGAAATGATTTTTTATTGCTAAGCGAAGGCAACCACATTTATTCCAATAAAAATAAATGTTTTTAGGGTCCGTAGATAAAAGCCAAGGACCCTTATATTTTCGCGCGTGTGTCTGTCTGTCCGTCCGTCCGTCGCATGCTCTCACCGCTACACGTTTCGTCCGATTACTTTGAAATTTGGCATGTATATGTCTTGTACCAACCCACACATGTTAAAAATATAGCGACTTAAAAAAAAAAAAAAAAAAAAAATCACAAAATGTAGGGTATAAAAACTTAAGGGTTAATTTTTTTTAATTTTTTTTTCGACATCGTGAGGGGTATCATATTAAAGGGTACGTCAAGCTGATTACAAAAATATATAATTATTTGGTTATAACATTGATAGGGCGAGCGTAGGCACGTTTGAAGTGGGTGTGAAATGTGTCCCCCCCCCCTTATCAAGTACAAAAAATCTGAAAAAATTCCTGAACATTCTTCGCAACATTCTACCACTTTTTGGAAATTTCGAAAAATAATTATTTCATTTTTTATTGACAAAATACGGTTTTTTATAATTATGGTCTTTTTGGTGTATTTATATGGCTGTTTTCCGGTTCAATGGCAAAAAAATACTTCATCAGAAGTTTGTTTATGTGTTTTGAGAATATCAGACCCATAGGATAGTTCAAAGTATGCTTTTTAGTATTTTAAAAAACACCATCAATAGGGTACTACTTGTAACAATACAGTGCTGCCTACAGACCCTCGCTATGTGCTGACTTGCACACACTTGACCTGTTTATTTTTTATTTGTTTGGTCTTTAAATAGATATATCTTATCTAAATTAATTTACTTAATTTTACTTTTTTTTAAATATAAAATTAACCCCGTTGCCTCGGCTTTAAGGGCTCGTATTATATAATATGTAGGTATATATTATTATATGTTAAAAAATAACTAGAGGCTAATGAACTAAATAGAAAGAAGTAAAACCCCAACAAGAACAGTTGTGTTAAAAAAAAAATAAGCTAAGTCTCGCGTAAAAAGTCGTGAGATCATAGGTTAAGCCAAGTCTCCCTGTCCAAGTAAGTTCTACTTGATCCACTTCGTCCAGTACAAAAAAATAATTTTGTTATTAGTCTGTCTATCCTATTCTCTCCCTCTCTATTGTCTGTCTTATATAACTCAAACATTTTCTTTACCAAATCACTTCTAAACGTTTAAATTAAATTTAAATCTGCCTTTGCAATTACACAGCACAAGGATAAATTAAGCTGTATGCAACACTGCTTAAAATTTGATAAACAAAAAATCTAAATATAAACCATATGGAAAATATATATTAAATGCCAGGAAATCGTTTAACCTCTTTTAGTTGTGTAATTATCCAAAAGGTAGGGTTATAGCAATAAAGGGGGAATAATAGATAGAGTAATAAGGCTGGGGCATGTTGATATTTTCGCTTAGAAAAATAGCTTTATCGTTTCTTGCCGGTAGTTTATAAACTATCAAATTAAAAAAAAAAAAATAGACTGCCAATTAGTGTGGAACATAGCTTCCTCGCATCCTATCATGTACTTTATTGCTATATTAACAGTAACGTTGTATTACTTTATTGTTATATTGTCTATTGTGTAAGAACTATTAACAGTTGTTGGCGATCTTTGACACTTCATAGGGGTTTCGCTGTTGGTTTTACTAAGAAATTGTTTTTAAAAAAAATGTTTGTCTTTTTGAATAGATGAAGTTTGATTTTTTCCCTGACCTAAAATTCCAATTTTAAATTTGAAGTTCACGTTTACGTGAACTTTGCGCGTGAACGCTTGAACGGATAATGTTGTCCAACGAACTCGTCCTGGGCATTGGTAAAATGAACATGTCTAACAAATTTCATCGAAATCGGTTGACATTTACTCAAGTTATCGTCGCACGTTTCATGATTCGCGGACACACAGACCGACAGACATACAGACAGACACGGTACCGAATATGTTCCCTGATTTCTGAAACGGATTTCGGTCTTTGAATTTTTATAATCGGAGGCATAAAACTTTTTCGTTCTCAAAAGTGAACACAATGCTTCCGTTACCTTTGGTAAGCTCGGAAGCAAAAAAATAAATAATTGCATTAAAAATAATAAACTTAGAAGAGCACAGGGATCCAGAAAGTATAAAATAATTATCTTCAATTTAAAAATGTCTGTATTAACGTACTTTTTTGGCGGTATTATTTTTTCTAGCTTATAAGATGCACTTTAAACTCTTAATAACAAAGGTTAATAAAAACAATTAATTATTAAAACAATCATTATATTTTAGTAAAAAATAAACTAATTATAATATTAAGGATGGCAAAAAGAGTATAAAGGACATGGGATTGCTTAAACGAAAACGTAACAGAGGAATAATCAGGTTTCAGGAAATGTTTCTTCACATCTGACAAGTTAACTGTGAATTAACTGCTAGAAAAGAAGCTTGGGCTTACAATGAAAAGCAACGAATATCAGAGAGATTTTGTTTATTTACTATGAAAGCCCTTTGATTCTCTCAATTTAAATTTCTTATTCTTATATAAAGCATTAAAAGAGCAATGAGTACACGAGATAATAATTGAATCGTTAAGGACAAGTAAAATCGGAAAAAATCAGGAAATATTTTCAACTTAGTAAAGGTGTCTGGCAAGGGAACTTGTAGATGATGTTTCACTATTTTCAGAATGCTACAAGAATTAGTAAATATAATAATAGAATTATAAATAAAGAAAGTAAGGAAGCTGGACTGGATATGAGTACGGAAAAGTTTATATTATTTATCCGGATACGGATAAATAATATAACTTATAGGTGGATTAAGGATGGAAATTACATGATTGAAGATTGATTGTGAAAGATAAAATTTAAGTGTGGAAAGCGGAAGATGAAAAAAATTATGATTAAGGATGCTAGGAAAGGATGAAGAGAAAGTACAGAATTAATGGATAGGATGGAAAGTGTTATAGGAAGGCAATAAAGGGTGGGTATGTGTGTGGTGGCAGGTGTCTCACCCTCTCCATAGTGTTATGCACAGCATTAGCACTTGAGAAGGGAAGCATTGGAATGAGAAATTCTCAAGAAGGGTCCGAAACACAAGGAGACGGGAAGTGATTTAGTGGCGAATAATAAATCGGTCGGTTTGGAGTATCGGGCTCAGTGTAGAGTAGAGAGAGCGAGGTGGAACGTGACGTCACCTGCATGTGTCTCTGAGAAGCCAGCGTCCCGGGGGATATAACATACAACCTGTGGGTTCAAGGTGTTGGGCTTGAATTATGTAGGATATTTTGACTTAATGATATGCGCGTTACCATGGCGGTTCTCTCCTCCCTGTAGCTTACCCCACCATCTTCCCCTGAAGATGAAGTGTGTGGAATTAACTGCTAGAAAGCTTGGGCTTACAACTTAGTAAGACTAAACTGAAATATGAAGATATCTTACTCGATCCAAATTCGCATTTAATTTCAGAAAACTTCTTATAGCTGTAATTAGTTCTTATTAGCTGTAATTTATTTAAGTTGGAAACAATTATGATTTTCTGAAAGTAATTAATTTGAAATCTAATTATTCAATTTTCATCTCAAGGGCTTAGTCCTTTCCTTTCAATATAATTTTCAAAACATGACTAACTCATGCGAAAGAGGAAACAATGTGCACATTGCTTCCTCTAAATGGATGGGATTTAATTTGAGCTAAATTTGACATACCATGGACAAAATCGTACGGAAAAATTTCAAAATCGGTACGGAAAGTAGTTTTAATATATTTATGGGCGTTTGTAATAAACGTTGACTGCCAGACCGAAGAAGAGTACTACACAGACACGTGTCTAAACATGTTCCCTGACGTCTGAAACGCAATATTGAATTTGCATAGCAGGCTCAAAAATAGTCACTCCTCTTAATCTTCTACAATAGACTCGGAAGAGATAATAATTTTAAGATTCACTAAGGGGCTCCGACCCCGACTCCTACTAGCTTGGCTCGTCATTATAACGTGTAACTTACAAAAAATATTTATATATATACATAGTATACAAATTTAATTTTTAAATGTTTTTTAATCCATCTGACATCAAATACATTATTAAACACCTCCCACTTATGATTCCAAAANTTAAAATTATTATTATTCATACTACGGAAAGTTTAAATTTTAATTTAAAACATAAGTCCCGGCGCTGGTGTCTATTTTTCTCTCTCTGTCTCCCAGTGATAATAATAATTTTAATTTGATTTAAAATAAAAATTATAAGAACCCACTTGGAATTGAAAGTAGCATTGTTTGGGCTGATTTCCACCGGAGTCACATTTATATTTTGTTCAATATTAAATCGGTGCAGAATGTTGAAATTACTATAGGGAATGTTTGTAGGCTACTTTCGACAAACTATCTAATTCTTAATTGAATCGGAATATATAGTTTGTTTTTTTTAAAGATATGTTTCTTGCCTATAACACATTTCTGTCTAGGAAATTTTGCAATTGGAGGCAAATATTGATGTTCAGAATGATAGCTTGGAAACTTGATACGTAAAGAGGGGCACTTTTAATAAAGATGAATACTCAAATAGAAAAATATTATAAAGTTCCAGGTTATCTAGTGGCGACCGCATCTCGAAGAGTGAGATTCCCACTGCGCGCTGTCAGTGTAGGAAACCTAGATCTTCATTATGATGCCAACCGCGGTACTCATAATTGAACTGTAACACTAATAACATATGAATTTTTTTAGTTATGTTAAAAAATAAAATTAAAAAAAAAAAAAATAAAAAAAAAATAAATGTATATCCCATATACGACTGTCAGGGAGATTATGTGTTTTTTACATTTTTTTTTTATAATTTAGAAAGATTTAAATAAACCTTATTGCCCAAATTATTTCATAAGTGATAAGATGGTATGATCAGAAAATTAATTTTATATTACATAGATGATTAAATGTACAATAAATATTGAAAACGTTTTAATCGATGTGGTTAAAGGAGATCAATTAATTAACCTACGATTTTTCTTTTTGTTGCAGGTAAATTTTCTCAATTATGGATGATTCTCTAAAAGAAATCTTTAAAGAGCTTTAAGATTTTCCAGTCTGCTCTTTCATTGCTAGTGATTCTGATTGTCTCACAAAAAGGTAATATTTTGGTCCTTTTAAACTCTACCCATATATATCCATGTGTTTATTTAATTTTTAGAAATGTCCTGCTACATTATACCAAACCTAGCTATGTGTGAATGTGTTCCTCCAAGTAAACTATATTGTACCATTTTGAATCTTATCATAAAAGGGGTTAGAAAAAATGGCTAAGAAATAAAAATCGACTTCCGAAACACGAATTGCTTCTTTTCGTTCTATTTGTGGTTAAGTATATTGAAATTGACCATAGTAAAAACTTAGGTAAGGTTAATGGTCAAATGCAATAAAAATTATAAATCCAATTTTTAATTTTTTGGTAGTATTCATACTACCAAAAAAAAAAAAATAAATAAAAAAAAAAATAAATAAATATAGGTATGCTATGTATATAAGTCTATGTATGTGTGTATGTATGTAAGCATGTATGTATGTTTGCATACATTATATACATACTCGTAAATGTAAAATATTATATAATTAGCCTATGATTTAATNATATATATTCAAGAAGGATGCATGTGACATAGTAAACTATGTCTATATAAATAGTTTATATATTATATATAAACTTATGCCCACTATATAAAATTATTTTAATGTTCAGTGCATTTACTGCAGCGTTACAACGCTAAACGTTATATTATGACTAATTAAAAACTTTTTCCCGATTATATATTTAAAATTAACTTATTCAAATCTATGCTGATATTGATCTTGTTATGTATCAAATGCAATCTGATTACATATCGCTACTAAATCCAGATTGAAAATAAAAATTAAAAAATTAAATGCTTTGAGTGTATTGTGTGTTAGATCATTTAATTTCCGTTTACAATAAACAACTCCTAAAATTTATTCGGAAACACATTTAAAATAATAATAAATATAGAGTTAAAATATATAGTTATAGTACTATATAATAATAATACTAATATTCTTCTATTCTGTATATACGAGTATTGTAACAAACTTTTATTTGTTTTATACATATAATTACAGTAAAAATTTATTTTATCTACAACTTGCACTGTAAGTAGACTTTACATTGCTAATAACAGTAAGGAAAAAAAACCAAGAGAGTACAACAATAAGAGTAAAAAAACAGTCATACCTACTTAAAAGGTATTTTTTAGGTAAATTTTAAGTATTTTCTGTTTAAAAAGAAGAATGTTTATTGTTTATGTTTTAAAAAGAAGAATGCTTATTGTTTATGCAACTCGGCTTAGGCCGATTTGCTATACTGTTAATCTTGAAAATGTTTTGTTCTTATATCACAATGTTATATATTCTTAGCAATAAATGGTTTATTATTATTATATTATTATTATTATTCATACTACGGAAAGTTTAAATTTTAATTTAAAACATAAGTCCCGGCGCTGGTGTCTATTTTTCTCTCTCTGTCTCCCAGTGATAATAATAATTTTAATTTGATTTAAAATAAAAATTATAAGAACCCACTTGGAATTGAAAGTAGCATTGTTTGGGCTGATTTCCACCGGAGTCACATTTATATTTTGTTCAATATTAAATCGGTGCAGAATGTTGAAATTACTATAGGGAATGTTTGTAGGCTACTTTCGACAAACTATCTAATTCTTAATTGAATCGGAATATATAGTTTGTTTTTTTTAAAGATATGTTTCTTGCCTATAACACATTTCTGTCTAGGAAATTTTGCAATTGGAGGCAAATATTGATGTTCAGAATGATAGCTTGGAAACTTGATACGTAAAGAGGGGCACTTTTAATAAAGATGAATACTCAAATAGAAAAATATTATAAAGTTCCAGGTTATCTAGTGGCGACCGCATCTCGAAGAGTGAGATTCCCACTGCGCGCTGTCAGTGTAGGAAACCTAGATCTTCATTATGATGCCAACCGCGGTACTCATAATTGCGTCACCGGGGGGGGGGGGGGGGATGTGTTAAAATTTGAATACATAGTGTTTTAAGGAGAAGCTCCGAGATTAGTTGATATAGCTAACATGTAGCATGTCTGTTGCTAACACCTGTTGCAATTACTATATATATTGCTGGACCTATTCATGTCCTGTGTTACTAAACACTTTGCAACTATGCAAATTGCTCAATGTAATCAAAATTGATTTCCAGTTTTCTATGTCACATGCATCCTTCTTGAATATATATACATACATATATATATATATA
>KZ651170.1:433523-448313 GCA_001010745.2 Gerris buenoi | reverse complement strand
TATATATATATTACAAGATAAAACACACGACCGCGAATATTTAACAAAAATATGGCAGGGTTCGGTCACAAAAACAAATCTACACCTCACAATTCTCAATACACCCGACGTTTCGGCTTTAATCAAACCTTCTTCATGGGATCTACAACAAAAGACAATTCAAAAATATTAACATCAAGATGCCTAACTCATACAAAATCAAAAATAAATTAACTTAGCTAATGGTTTAAAAGTTAAAACTTATAAAGAGTACAGTTGAAGGAAAACCTTTAAATAAACATTTACATGAAAAACAAAGAAGACTAGAAAAATAAAAATAAATGAGGGATATTTTAAAATTAATTTATTTAAACATAATAAAGATGATGTTCGTAAACAGTTGAAAAAGGAGGAGAGAAGTGAAGACAAACAGTTGGTGACATTATCATCTAGTGTCTGGTTCCATAAGATTACACGACGAGCGGTTTTGTCGGCACGACATAAATAGGCTCCCTCTACCTTTTGTAATTCCTGTCATTGTCGCCCAACTCTATAAGTGTGTCACTTAATGTCAGTTTAGACATGTATATTGTATATCCCCACAAAAGTGAAGGGCGCATCGATGTTTTACGTAAACCTCATACGTCACCTCTACGCAGGTTATTACTCTAAATAAAAACGTAAGTTTGCTCTGTTGAAGAGCAAACTCCAATAGAGTTAATGATTGTTACTGTTTTTATGATGGTTACT
This sequence comes from Gerris buenoi, assembly GCA_001010745.2. NCBI lineage: Eukaryota > Metazoa > Arthropoda > Insecta > Hemiptera > Gerridae > Gerris > Gerris buenoi. Next base: position 447,584 of record KZ651170.1, on the reverse strand, counting down.
TTTCATTGTCTGAGATTGTCGATTCTACTAAGAATTTGAGGGACTCACTCATAATCATATATAAAACTTAAAGTAAATTGTCAGTTTTTTTTTTTTTTTTTTTTTTTTTTTTTTTTTTTTTTTTTTTTTTTTTTTGAAAAAAACATTTGTTTTCAGATGGAATATCAGTTATTGATACATTTATCAATATTTTTCTCAGTTTTTATTTACTCTAGATAGGGGACAATAATTAAAATATTTTAATTTAAATCAAATAATAATTATTATTAACAATGGGAGACAGACAGACAAAGATAGACTTCAGCGCCTGGACTTACACCATGGGCCTCTATATATATAGAGAGAGAGAGACCCGTGGTTCAAGTCCCGGCGCTGGAGTCTATTTTTCTTTGTCTGTCTCCCATTGTTAATAATAATTATAATTTGATTTACAATAAAATTTAAACTTTCCGAGAATGTATACTACATAAACTTAAAAATGAAATTTTTAATTGATTGTACAAGGTACAGGTACTAATGGGGTAGTTTATAGTTATAAGCGATAATTCTCGGTCTAGCTCTACTGTCGTAAATGTCGACCACTAGACGTGGAAAATTAAAAGCTTAATTCGGGACTAGGTATCGTTACTGACAGAGGAAATTATTCTTCAGCGTAGCTCAGTTGGTAGTTAGTAGAGCGTTATACTGGAAATATAGAGACCCGTGGTTCAAGTCCCTGCGTTGGAGTCTATTTTTCTCTGTATGTTTCTCGTAGTTAATAATAATTATAATTTGATATAAATGAAAATTAAAAATTTCCGTAGTATGAATACTACCAAAAACATAAAAATAAAATATTTTAGTATTAATCAATGACTTGCATCCGTTAGTTACCCTCTATTAGAAATAACATTCTTTGTGTACTATGAAATCTTGTTACCCCTAATATAACCCGATATTTACAAACAAAGTGAGTTTACTAATTACTATTCTTGTATTTAAATTTGACCTATTTAGTCAACTAGAACCCCTAATTTTCAATATTGACAAAATTATTTAAAACTCATATTTCGTTTAAAAAACTATCAGATGTATTCTGACTCTAATTATAAATACGTTTTATCATTAAAATTCGATATTAAATTAAAGTCTAGGTTTAAAATTTAAATTTAAATTAAACTTAGTAGATAACATATGCTCTAAAAGTGTAACATTACCCTTTCTAAGAACATTTTTAACTAAATTCCAAATTACTTTGCATTACACTCATTAATTTAAATAAAAGGAATTAAGATTGTTTCCTCGTAATGTCAGCATCTTGAAGCCGTAGTTTCATGGTTATTAACCTTTTTTATTAACCTTTACATTGGAATATATTTTACGTGGAAACTTACAACATGCATGTATAATATATTTATATATTATATTTATACACATTTAATACTATTTAATATAGTTAAAATACTATGGTTTAATCGATTCAGTGTGTTTCCATGTATACATACTCCTAAGCCTCTCTCACATTTCCTTATCTCTGTTTAATATACCAGTTATTTTCGGAATTTAATATGTTTTATAGCTTATTTTCTTTTGGAATAAAATATTCCATTTTCCCCCATTATTTTTTTTTAATACGTATACATCTTATTTTCTTTTGAATTCTCTCATGTAGAAATTCAAGTTTCTTTTTTTTCAAAAAAGAAGATTATTTTACATTTTTTTCTTTATTTTTTATACACCCAATTTAATAAAGAAATATATATATATATATATATATTCTTTTGTACGTTACATTTCAATATTTTTTATGAGAGAAAATAAAATGTTTTTCTTATTTGAATAAAACAAGCTCAGAGTTATTATCGCTATTTTCATTCCTTTCTTTTAGGTATGTCAAAGACAGACATTTTTTTTTTTGAATTATTAATATTAAATTACTATACTGGCTTAAATTGTGGCTTACTTATTATTTTATGTATATTTTATCTGTTATTAAAAAATTTTTTTTTCTTTATATTGCATGCATTAAGAAGCATAAAAATAGATAAGCCAGTTTTTCCTGTTCCTTCGCGTTTTTTACTTTTATTTACCTTGTCACAATAAAATCTTAACATAAATTTATTATTATCTGCATTATCTCTATTATATTCAGACGTACTGTAAATATGTAATAATAATGAAATAAATTAACGTGGAAAATGAGCTAATGTAAACACATAAATTGTTCTGATACACTTCTCAAATCTATTCAATAAAAATATGTGTCATACATCCGAAAGCAAATTTTAAAATGTATGATCCCCACAGGTCTATAAATTTAGTTCTGTATAGCGTTTGAGAGGATCATATAACCTCGATGTGTAAAATTTAATTTATATGGTTTTATTTAATTAGGGTTTAATAGTTAGTTTAATATTTAGCAGTGTGAACGCTGAGATATTGAAAATGTAACAAATATAATGGTTTAAGAGTGTTATCCAAAACAAAACGGACTCATCTTGGAATCATGTACTTATGTATCAATGCTGCTTACCAAATTTTACATAATATTATATTAATTTATTATTTATATTATATTACATATCAGATAATTTCTTTCNAATTGTTAATTTGTACTCACCTGTATGATCCCTTGAAAGAAATTATCCAAAGTTACAAAGGTGCAAACTAGAGAGAATTATTCTTCAACTTACATATCAGGTTTCTACATTGTCATTGTCCATCAAACGCAGTAGCACCTAGACAATAATATTTAATTATTAACTCATTATTCAATAGTTTTAACTTATTCACACCTTTTTTTTTATCGTGTTGCCCCTATTGAAGTCCTGTTGTCTGATAAATATAATTAAATTGGTTTCATGATAGCCGCTGTTATACTCGATTGGGATAAGTTAACACGCGAGCTATTAGCTATTAGAATGTCGTATGATGGGCCATGGGTTTGTTTACAATACTTTTACATGAGGTGCTATCTAGCCAATCGAAGAAGTCAGTCGTCATGTGTATAATGTATTGGAAATGCTTCAAATAGTCTGGTGTGCAATGTATGATGCCTATTATGTTAGGTGCTGGTGCTATCTAGCCAATCCAAGAAGTTAGTTTTCATCCAACATCCGATGATATGTGGATAATGGATTTAAAAAGCTTCAAATAATTTCTGGTTTGCAAATTGTTAAGAAGTGTTATATGCAAAATGCACTTAAAAATACACTCACTTGGGAAAATATATTAACAAGTAACATAAAAAACACTGGTCTGTTAACTATGTCTGAATTAAATATTATTACATGTACAGACATTGACAGATTTTATAGTATTTAATTTAGACATAGTTAATTGACTAGTGTTTTTATGTCACTTGTTAATAAGGATTCGCAAGAGAAAAGTTTGCATGTATGTATTAAGTCTGTATATAATTGTCTATAAGTAGTTGTCTTGTAGATTAGTATATTACTGTCTACAAGTATTTGTCTAGTAATGATATGACTGTCTATAAGTCCGTATATATGTATTGTCTAAATCTAGATTAGTGAAAATGCATGAGACCTAACACTGGTTTAGTTAAATATATGTAACTATACTATTTTTTTTATACTCGTTTTTTTTATAATTCGTTATCATATCTAATCATTTTGTCCTATTGGAACGACATATTTATGTTATTATATGCGTATTATGAGTACATAATATTTAAAATATTTCCTAGAGCGGGGGAAGTATCAGATTTTTAAAAATATACATTATTACATTTTATAAAATGGTGCTTAAGATTTTTTTTAAGGAAGTTGTAGACACTTGAAACTTTTTACGCGTTACACTTTTGTCCCTTGAGACAAAATATTATTATCTATATGCTTTATAAAGTATTTGTATTTATTATGTCTAAACTTTAGTTTAAAAAGTATGTTTACAAAATACTAAATAAGAAAGAACAAGGGAAAAGTCTATATAAGATTTTATCTGGAAGTTCTTCTTCTTTTATTTTTTTAATATAAGCGAACTTCTAGAGGGGAAAAATATAGAATGGTATAGAAAAACTGTGGGCGAAAAGAAAAAAAGGTTTAGGATATATCACAACTTTGAGCAAGTATAACATACAGCTGAGACGCTGAGATACATAGTTTGTTTCGAATAGGGAAAACTTGCTCCTCAAATATCCAAACCAGGCGTAGTACAATGTTTTGGTGAGATTAGCTGTGAATACTTGCTCACGTAATCTTTACTTACCTCGTACTGTCTTGTATTTGAAGAAATATTTCTTATTTAACTGAGTGAAACTATAAAATGTTCAACCCTTATACTTGTCCTACTTGTTTACAATAATTTCTAGGCCAGCTAGTTTAACTTTATAAGTTGTTAAGTAATAACACTAAAGTCTCCACGTAAAATGAAAAAAAATATTGCCAAAGCTGATTTCAGCCTTCAAAATGCCTTCATCAGTGCCTCGACGTGAGACATACGTCGAGCTCCGACAAGAAGTAGACTCGACATTCACTAAATATTTTTATTAATGTAACTTTTTTCTTCCGCAATTGGCACCAATCAAGGCTTTTTAAAGGCTGAAAGCTGCTTTGACAATCTACTTTTTTTTCAATTTACGTGGAAAAACTGTTTGTGTTATTCCTTTAAGATGACCTCCACACACGCTCACATAATCTAGCATATTAATAAGTTGTATTCTAGAATTCAAGTGTCCGAGATATGACAATAAATCTGACTTTACTTAAAATCGAAAAGGAACTGTAAACTTAATTATAAATTAATTTAATTAAACATAACTCGATTTAAATTAAGTATTACGGATATATTAATAAATCATTTTACGGATATTTTTTTTAATTATATAAATTTATTTTTATCCAAGGTTTTTTCTTTTGGGTGGACATTTTATTCAAATATATAATGTATGAAACGTTCACGTCTAACCAATTATTACACATTAGGAAATAAGTTTGTTATTATATTTTTCCTAAGAATAGACTATAGTAATCGCCTAGAGCCTTTATAGCTTATTATTATTATTTTTTATTCGTATTTGTCCTTTTTTTACTTCCTCATATAAAGAGAAAGTATTGTGAGGGCGAGAAAATTCGATTTTGATATTTTGGCGGATTTACACGTTTTGAGGTCCCCTAAGTCCAAAAAAGTGGTTTAAAAAAATACCTGTCTGTCGTCCGTCGTCTGTCTGTGCACCTGAAGTCTAAACTACTGGGCGAATTTTGACGAAATTTGGCATACCTATACATGTTCAGAAAAATCATACCCCGAGGCGATATCGAGAAATGAATTTTAGCTCCAAATGTGGGGGCGCAACCCCCCAAAAACCGTGAAAATATTATTTCTCGACAATGGTTCCGACGATTTTGATTAAAAAATTCTAAAATGTAGTTCATAAATACGCATCTAACGATATAAGCAATTTTCCTTGGAAAAATCTAGTTCCTGAGAAAATAGCTTTAAATGCGGAGGGAGAGAGGCCGGGTTCGATTTCCCGCCGTGTAGAAGTTATATTGATCAATATGTTACAAGGGCCAAGTAATTATATGCACTCGTATATATATGAGAAAGTTTGTCTGCGAGTTGTCTTTGACCGATTTTCTTTTTTAATCGTTCCGACGAAACCAATATTAAGTCATTTCAAAATAAACGGATGAGCCAGTCTAAACGTTTATTTGATGGGCTTCTAACAAAAAATACTTTATTCAAATTCTCACTGAGCCTTAATTTGATACAACAAAGGATATTTAATTTTCATTTATTAATTTTATTTTATTATTTATTTAAACTGCCACGGAACATTAATTTGATAAATTAGCTTTCATAAAATACCCCTTTTTTTCTTCTAAGTGGAAATAAAAAAAGAAACATTTATTTTATTTATAATCCTTAAGTATTACTTAATATATAAAAAAAAAAATATTTATAAAGGACTTCATTATTAAAATTAATATCCTGTAATGATTAATTACAGAATTACAAAAAGAGAGTAAAATGTTTGAAAAATTGTGAGTTTTCTGAAAAAATAATAATGTTTTTGAATACCAGAAGGTGGTAGAATATTCTTATTTTATCTTACTTCTCTGATGTCTTCATCATCTTTAATCAAGGACATCTTTTCCATAATTTGACATCTGAAACTCATTTTTCCGAGATTTGTCCTCTTTTTCTTTTTATTTGATTTTTCATCTGTCATTATTTCGAGATGGTTTCTTTAAGGGTCATCTTGCTTTCAGAAGGATTCGTTCGTAGAAAAGCGACCTTTCTTTTCCCGGTTCTTTTTTTTTGTTAATTTCCCTGACTTCTTATTTATTTTTATTCAATTTTTATCTTTAATTTTACTTTTTGAGTAAAATTGTGAGGTAAAAAAAAAAATAAAGAAAAGCTCTATATAGGCTTTCTGTGACTTTTTCATGGCAATTTAATTGGAGTTATATTTTTAAACAAGATTTATTTTAAGAAGAGTAACTTTTTTTCAGGCATTCTCTGCCATGAAAAAAAAAATTGTCCACGATTGATACAAAATATAAACATTTTAACTCTGTTTAGATGAGTATAGAAAGTGATTATATACCTAGTTTTATTCATTGCGCAAACGCATTTCANCTCATACGAAAACTGCATTTTGCATCGCTGGTGTGGTTTTAATACCCTCGCTGTCGCTCACAAAACTCCACACTCGCATGCAAAATGCTACTTTTCGCACTAGACGCGTATGCACTCTATCTTATGTGTAAATTATAGGTACCAATTAAAAATGCTGGTTTATCAGCGCAATCAATCATATATCGTCTCATTCTAGTAAGCATAATAGGTATTATTGTTCTCATTATCTTTACACTCAAAACCTCTTGAAATTGATAAGACGGTTAAAATATATTTTTTGGTTGAATGGACAAAAAAAAAGTGATTTTGAACATATTTGCTAAACATTTGTTGCTTGTTTAATCATAAAATAATTAAATTAGACATGGTGATATTTAAATTTTAGAATCATAAATATGAGAAATTTTTTATGAAAATTATTTTGATTTTTTTAAAAATCGAAAACAAAAAGTAAAAACCACCTGAAGAACGTTTTTTTAATTATTTTTTTTTTTTTTAAATTAAACGAGATGTTATGGAATTTAAATACAGTTTCAAAAACATGAAAAAGTTGGTCTGAGTTGTTTCAAATCGAGTTTTTTTTATTATTATAGAAGTGTTTGTTGATATCTTACTGTCTTACTGTTCCTGCCCAGAGGCTAAAGTAAACCTATATATCTTTACTAATATTTGATGTTCTTTCTAATATTTGATTGAGGCATATTAGAAATGATTGAATAAACAAAGCAAAATAAAATTTGGTTTTTTAGCTTCCTGAAGTTTGTTATTAGCTAACATAAAGTTAAATAATGAGTTTCGTCGGGCATAATATTATTTCCTTTTAATAATTGAGAGATGATAAGAAGTAATTTCTTTTCGAATAGAAGAGCATTTGTAAGCCTTTATCTTTATATTTCTTAAGGAGAGGAAGGAGAAGCTAATAAAAGATTTTGCTGATGGTTCAGTAGCTTGTCTTAATCTTGAATGAGATTTCTTCAGGTTTGAAACCCATGGAAGATGTAGTGAAGGGAAGGAAGTTTGATGTAGACGACATCTTCCCGTACTAACTAGACCCTATTGTTCCTGATTTACTTCCAAAACCAAGGATTTTATTTATCTCTGGTCGCCTATCTTCTTTCTTCAGTGGTAATGAGGGTGGTGCTGAGATGTCGCCTGTTTTATTTTTCGTCGAGGGATTTTCTTTTTACCCTTCGTTTACGTCACCATTGTCTTATGTGTACGGGAAATCCATACACAGTCAGCTTCTTTTGTAATGTATGCTCACCCTTGTTTTCTTTGAATTGAAAGCATTACAGATATCAGAAATGTGATACGGGTAGTGTTTACCTTAGCACAGCACTTATTCTTACCGTGTACTTATGAAGAGAGATTTGTTTAATTCGCTTGAGTTACTAAATTAGTTCAATGTACGAGTATATATGTATATAAAAAACATCTTAAAATAAAAATAACATCTTAAATAAGGATGGTTTTAGTTCGAAATATACCTTTTTCTTGAGGTCAATTAAACTGAAGTGAAATGTTATTTTAATTATTTACCTTTTTTCATATTTATTTTCGCAGTATATCACCCTAGTCTTGTTTATTCCGAGTTTATTACGATAATATCGATCCATATCATCATTTCTTCTTAGAAAATATAAATAAAAGGCTTTCAACTGGAGCCTACAGTGTTGAGCCTACATATTTCAATTCATTTCATCAATTTAATTAAAATCGGACATGATGTATGTGCAGCTTTGAGGTGTTGGTTCACATGATACGAAACCAAAAAGTTCCCTGCCTAATGTCTGATTTATATCTTGGAATTTTTTGAAATTGGAGACGTAAAATATTTTTGTTTTTTAGTAGTAGCTTTCTTCATCTTCGGTAAGCTCGGAAGCAAAAAAAAAAAAAAAAAAACAGCATCAATATGTTTATTAGATCGCTTTCGACTAGATTAGTTATATGTTGTATCAGTATTAATATGCTCTCGTTATGCTGCATGTATCCTTTTAATTTGCGGACCAGAAAGCAATGTATTATATTTAGAATTTCTCATTGAGAGATATTGCTGATAATATAGAAAGAAACAATTTTGTGCTGTATTTGAGAAGATCCTTTCTAGGTTCTTGTACTGCTAATGCTAATGGAATATTATTTCATCCCCTCCTTCTTTTTATTGAAAGAGATAAAATGTATTTTGAACTTTTTTTTTCTAAGTATATATATATTTATATATAATGCACTCAGGTAAATACGAGCAAAAGACAATTATCAAACAGTTGATTGTAAGTAAACATTATGAAAAAGGAGAGGAGTTTAAGTCAATATATTGGAGTTGTGGTGCTGGGAAGGGAAAGGAGTGCGAAAGGGTTTACTCTGAGCTTCCCAAGCCCAAATTTCAACAGGATTCAGAATCTTCTTGACAGGATGGAAGGAGAATTTCTTATCAAACTTTGTAGGATGAGGAGGTGGGGAAGGCTGGCAAGCACTGATTGATTATACAGAGGTGGAGCCCTCGGGTTGAAAGCCAGCTAGGGGGAGGTTCGCTTGATAAGGCCCTGACAAATTGACTGTGAAATAAAAACTTTTTCCTAGCAGGAGATTTCCAGAAGGGAAGAGTACAACTAAGAAAGGAATTTGACGAAGTAAACCTTCGCAGCCAGCCATCACCATAACAGAGTTTAGGCAACTCAACAGACAAAAAAAAATTTTTCAAGTAAAGAAAAAAATAAAATTCTTGAGGTGTGATAACGAGTTTGACAACTTCCACGTGTCCTTAACAATTAAATCATTAGATACTCACTACCTAAACAAAATTGTCAATATGACGTCAATTCCTAATAGTTATTAGGCATACTAAAAATTTGATCTTTCGCCATATTCAAGTAATCACTTGACTACTAATGATATTTCTGATGATCCTAACAAAAAGTTTAAGTTTTAATGAGTTCTAATTAATAAAGGGTTGGTTTATAAAGCCTTTTCCATTTCTAATAAGTCGAAGGTATATGCATTGATAAAATCCATGCAATAGTTTGAAACAATTCACTGTACTCTAAACTCCTTTCCCAAAGCAGGAGTTTTAAATTGACTAAAGTTATTTTTTTATTACTGAAACACCAAATTGTCTATTACTTTCGACGTGGTGAAATATCTTTTTTGCCTAATTATTAGTTAAACTAGTGTAATTAACAGATTATTAGATTTCGTTTAAATGTAAAGTTATACATTTAATTTTAAATAAAAATCTGCGGTGGATGCTACACCCCGTGAAATCTTAATCCTTTGCCATAGGGCTTATATAATTATATATTTATTATCCTCTATTTAGATGAATATAATTTCCTTTTTAAATAATAAAATACCTAATATCATGTATTATACTCCTGTAAAATTGTTTCTAATGGTTACAGATATGGTCTTGTGCTATTTGTGAATTATTTTTTTTAGACTTCATAAGTGCCTGTTTGTTGTTGTTTATTCTTACTAGTGTTTGTAAAAAGGGAATAAGTTGTACTAAGTTGCCTTAGGAAAGAAGGGAATTTCTTATTTTTTGAGTTCACTCAGAAGGTAAACTTAAAAGGTCGTAATTACTATACTTGGTTAAAATCATTAGTTCTACCACGAATAATATGTAGTACTAAGAGATTTCAGGTCTCTTTTCTCTGTTGTTTATTGTTACTTATGATTATTTTTAAAAGCTTTTATTTAACTTGCAATGTTTGTATGTGTGTATGTATGCATGTTTTTTTGTTTTTTTTTTCGGTTCGGGTCAAATCTTACAACTGAATTTTAAAGCAGTTATCCTCAACAGATTTAATTGAAACTAAACACGTTTAGTTTGGATGACAATGCATAGTTAGCTACGTGACGTACGTGATATCTACATATGTATTAAGTTTATTTGATTTATAAATTTCTTTATTTTAAGATGCATATTTGATTTTGATTTGCACATTTTAGCTAAGAGAAGCTAAAAACTATTTTCTTTTTAAATTAATTTAACAATAACTATATAGACACGTAAAATTATTATTGTTGTACTTATTATTTTTACATATTATCATAATGTACTACATTGTTTTATACTATTTCAGAGATGTCTTCAATGAAAGGTCTAATTATGTTGTTTTTGTTTCAGGTAAATACAAGATGTTATATTGATAATATTTCATTTGGAGAAAGTTCCTGCGGGTATGACTGTAATTATAATTATAAATACCATATTAAATTTGGGTCTACCTAAATTATTTGAAGGCCAGACACTATATGAAGTAGTTTAATATAGTTCCAGAAGGTTACAAGGTCATGGGAGGTATTTTTAACGATTTTCACTTATACTTTCTCATATATTACTTTCTCATAAAAGAAAGAGAATTCTATTTTGGGATTTTTATGGATTTACGCTTACACGTTTTGAGGTTCCCTGAGTCCAAAATGAAGGTTTTTAAATGTCTGTCCAGTGCTTTGAGCATAAACTAAGGGGCTGATTCTGACGAAAATTGGCACACATGTTCAGAAAAATTATAACAGAGGCAAAATCGAGGAATGAATTTTAGCTTCACATTTGGGGGCTCTACCCCCAAAAACTCTGAATAGGCGTTAATTTTTTTTTTTTTTTTTTCGATAACTGTTCCGACGATTTTAATTAAACAATTCTAAAATATAGTCCGTTTAAATATGAATCTAATGATATACCTATACTGTTTTTCCAGGAAAAATATTGTTTCCGAGATATTAATGAAAATTAATCTAATTTTGTTAAAAAGTTAAAAACAAAAAGTTTCTTGAATCTGTGACCGAGATTATATGAGGAAGTTAGTCTGAGTTGACTCGGACTGATTTTTAGTTCGACAACAGGAGTGTACTTTTATAGCGAATAACATTTATTAGATTATATTGATTGATATTGCAGCCAAGAAGTTCAAGACAATCTCGTTAGAAGTAATGTTTAATTCTCGGATTGCTTTATTAAATTTATTTTGTTTGTGTTTCGTACTTCTTATAAAATTCGAATTATTCTATGTACATATTTTGATACGTTCAAATTTTGTTAAAAGACGATCTTTTTCGGAGTTTCAGTTTATGGACACTTAATTTAAATTTGCTAAAACACGGTGTTTTTCTCGAATTTACACAATAAGAGATACACTTTTTACATGGAACAGCATTTACATGTAAATTAAGGATCTCAAGAGCGGATACCGATGTTTTTTTTTAGAGTGTTTCTCTCTAGAAAAAAAGAGGCTGATTAATGTAAACTATTATCTATTAGTGTGTAATATCTGAATGAATAACAAAACACATCCTCGATAATTAAAAATATATTAAATGCGTAAAAGAAACAGCTTAGGTAAGTTGTCGTATATAACAACGACTTAATAACAATATTAGTTTTTTTTATCTAGATCCTAAGAGTGAGCTCGCGTCGATTATTTTTCTTTATTATCTTTCAAACTTTAATCATTAATTCTAAAGCGGATTGCAGATCAGTGACATTTTTTGTTGCGGCACATCAAAATTCATATAAAAAAAGTAAGAACTTTTAATGTAAAAAGTTAAAATTCGGTTAAAAGTTATACTTATGAAGTTTTTTGACATAGTTAATTAAACTCTCTTTCTGATAGGGATTTTATAATAAATGATTTTAAATTAAAAACGAAAAAAAAAGGATTAAGAAAATGTTATTTAAAATAATAAATTTGGAACTCTTTGTAAGAAAAGGGTGGTGTGTAAAATTGGCACAAGAATATTGATAAGTCTAATAAATTATTTTTGATACACCACGCATAAGAAATACAATAGTTTATCGTATTCTTGAAAGATGTTAATTCTTGAACGCATATTAATTTAAGTTGAAATTTGTAATAGAAGTCCTGGTCGACGAAAATCTAATAATTCCAGCAGACAAGCGGTTAAACGGCAAATTCCTTAAGGCCCTCATACACGATCAAACATTTTACGCAAAATGATTGCGCAAACAGGTTTGCGCAAAGCTGATGTCGGGCAAATTTAGGCCATATACACGTGAAACATCAAACAGCCCCATGCGCTGTCAAAATGTTTACGCGAACATCATGTTTGCGCAAACATTATGACCCTGTGTGGGGGCCTTAAAATGTTCTAATTTCTTTCCATTACGAGTCGATCAGTCGTTGTACCCAAACCTAAAAGAGTTAATATGCTAACACAAGGTGTTTGCGGCTTATCACCTAAAAATGCATATCATTACCGTAATTGAAATTAATTTCATGAAACAATGTTCCAGCTGGCTCTGTGTACGCACAAGTTTATTGATTTCATTACTTCTTTTGCATTATTATTGTGTGTAGTTTTTGGGGAGAGTAAATGAAATTCTGGGTCTCCCGATTTTAACCGTATCTTATTGGTTGATACAACCGCTGAGGAATTCTTCAGCCGAGTACTGATTGCATAATTATTATTATTTCAATTAAGCAACAACATGTGCTGTGCACCCCTAAAAAAGCCCTTAGCCAAGTTACTAGAGGATGGGACTTTCAATAACAGTGAATGTCACTCAAAAAGAATAGAACTTAATTAAATTCACAAAACATATCTTTATATATATTTGTAATTTTTTTAAAAAACATAGTTTTTTCAATTACAGTAGAGTCCCTCTAGTCCGAAACTCCACCAGTCCGGTACGTCCAGTTGTCCGGTGTTGAGGCTGAGGCCCCCTCCTCTTGTGCCATTTAATAATAATGTATTATCAAAATCCAGTAATCCGACAATTTTTAGTAATCTGATAGGGCCTGGTTCTATTTGGTGTTGATTTAGAATTACATATTATAATATCAAAGTAAAGAAAATATATATTTTTTTTATTTATATTACATTGAATGCATAAAAGAAATGATTGTCATATTTTGTAAGCTCAGAACTTTCAAACATATTTTACTACGTAAAAGTAGAAATATGTTTTTCCCTTTTTCCTTAAGTTTTCTATTATAAAAAATTTGGCAAAGTGTAATAACATCATAGTTTTATAATCAAGGATATGAATTATTATTCGTTTTGAGTGACTCACCCTTCTAGTTTCGTTAGGGAAGAAAAAAAAGAAATAAAATGAATTAAGATAACGATTCTTTTATTAGTATGAATCTTTCCATAGAGTTGAAAGTTCTTCTGAAAGAGACCAACTGAAAAAGTAAATTTTAACTGTTTTTCCTTGTCAGCCGGAGAGAAATTTTCAGAGGGGGTAGAGACGACAAAACAAGCCCAAAGATTTCTAAAGTTAAAGAAAAGAGAGGGAGAAAAAAAAATAGGTGGTGAAAAGGAAAAAGAAATCTACGTGGATCGAGTAAATCCACGTGAAAAAACCACGTGGAAACGAGAAAAACCTTGGAGCCACGCTCTGAATCTTCCTGCAGGAAAAAACTCGCAAACAAATAAATCTGTCTCCTACTTGCCTTTACAACTAACTCCTTCCAAAAAAACTCAATCCTCTCTCTCTTCCATATTATTTATATA
>KZ651170.1:413013-433338 GCA_001010745.2 Gerris buenoi | reverse complement strand
TTATATATATATATATATATATACGTGTGTGTGTGTGTAATTTTTATAGTCCAATTGACCATTTTTATTGGCGTAGGGACCTAAAAACACACACACTATTGTCATATCCAACCATATAATGCTGTTGACCATAAACACAGGCAAGGAGAAACCTCTTTTAATATAAATTTCGAACACTCATTGTACAGAAAAATCAACGAAGAATAAAACTAGAATTTACAAAGGTTCTGTAAATATTATTGTCAGAACAAAATAAATTGTCCTTACATTTTTGTTTTCTTCCTTTATGTTGTCCAAATTTTTATTACATTTCTCCTTCTTTATTACGTTTCTCTGCTAATTTTCTTTTGAAAATTATTTGTTGGTGTTCATTTATTGTTTTATTTTTTAGAGTTTTAGTTATTTTATATCTTCCAAGCGTATTCTTGGTTATCCACTTCGATGACTGTTGATGTAGCGGCTAAAATGCATTTATTTATAAGCAATTCAAGCATAATATATTCCTTTACCACACTATTGTATCAAATTCTTTAATAATTATTATTCTTTTTTGTTGTTTTTCTGCTAACTGCTAAGACCGAAACACTAACAAAACATTTTAAATTCTAAACTGAATTATGTTTTTATTTTCTCGTATCTATCTGATGGTAAAACTAGATAGATCAATAAATATGTATTAGTTTTGAGTAGTGAGGGGAAACTAGTTATAAACTAGATCATGAGCATAGTGGCACACTAGACACTATATCCTCTTCTAACCAATTCTATATTTCTCCTGGTGTTATATATATATTTATTTGTTTCTCTCTACACCTTCTATATCTTCCCAACCTATAGGCATATGCATATTAATATATTTTTTCGTACCAAGTCTACAAAAGTTGAATTTTTACCAATAATGACAAAAATTATACTTTTTTTACTTATTCACAAATGCCTGTATTGAGAATACAATAAAGTTTTCCTCATTTTTATCTTAAATGATCTTACGCTGGTAAAAGTAATCTTTTACACTTTAGGTTCTTAAAGTTGTGTTATCTATTATAACTAGGTTACAAAGGTTACTCTGTAGGGAGTTGTGTGCTGGTTGGAGACAAAGAGGTCATTGTCTCAGTAAAGTATGAGAGAAGTACAATGGACCCTTAGCCTAGTGTGATAGCTGGGTTGGGGTTAAGAGGAGTAAAGGGTTGGACTCTGTTTAATAGATAATGCAAGATGTATACTCTGGCTAAACCTTAAAGTTCTCTCATATCAGATGTCTGCTAGGAGCTAACTGCCATTTCTACTCTCTCATATTGTACACAAGCCATTTTGATCGTTATTTAACATAAACTTTCTGTGCTACCTTTGACTTCAAATAAAGGCCAGCCTAATTTAAGTATACACATATATTCACATACTTCCTTGCGTCCTATTATTGGACCAATGGTAGCATGAGTATTAAAAAAATATGCTCCCACTGGGACTTGAAAGTATTATTTCGGCCTGTTTTTTATTCCTAGAATGGCTTCATTTATTTTTATTCAGTTTGAATTGTGCTTATACGAGCAGATTTTAAAATATAGCAGTTTACAAAAATGATAAACCAAAGACAGGCACACGAGTCCAAAAATTATATTTTCTGATGTCTAAACGGATTTCCATGAAGGAATTTTTGAACTTAGAAACTTTTTCAAAATAACTACAATGCTTCCTTCACCTTCGGTATGATCGGAAGCAATTATTAATAAATATTTTTAAATATATGGTTATATTATACAGGGTGGTCCAAAAGGCTCTCCCCCCCCCCTCTTAACTTCTGAACGGTTTGAGATAAATTAATGAAACGTGGGAGATCTCTACCATGCAAAGGGAAGTTTGTTTTCATGCTATCACCCACTAGGGGCAACCACCCACTTTGCCCCATGGCCACCCAACTTCAAAATTTGAATTCGGAATGTATATTCTTGATACCATATTTGGATTCAACGGTGAAAAATAATAAACTTATACTTGAAAATATTTTTTCTATCACCAATATTTTGTTTTTATTAAGTTAATTATTTTTCACCGTAGAATCCAAATATGCTATCAAAAATATACGTTCCAATTTGAAATTTTGAAGTTGGGTGGCCAGAGGATAAAGTGGGTGGTTGCCCCTAGTGGGCGATAGCATGAAAACAAACTTCCCTTTGAATGGTAGAGATCCCCCAAGTTGTATTAATTTATCTCAAACCGTTCAAAATTTAAGAGGGAGGGGGAGACTTTAGGACCACCCTGTGTTTAATAACTGCCGTCCAATTTTAATGAAATTGGGGATAGTAGGTCATAATTAGCCCATTGTTGATCCCATATAAGTTTCAACATTTTGCACCCTTTTGTTTCTCTTTCATAATATGCGTCAAAACATACATTTACTTTTACACCTATCTTTAAATGAACTGATCTGTTTTTTAAGATATTTGGATCGTTTGTCGAAAGTAGCTTGCAGATTACCCCAGAATAAATACAACTGTCTGCAGTCTTTAAATGTTGCATATTGATACTTAATGCATGTAAAAAAATTAGAACAATTTTACTACATTTTTATTAACTTGGTTTCTTGTTTGTTTGTTTGTTTGTCCGGTACAAATCTTACAATCGAATTTTAACTTACATTCCGAGTAGCTAGACATTTGAAACAGAACAGCTCAGAACACGACGACAATGCATTATTTTAATACTTTTTGTCATTTTCAGCAGAATTTAATCGCAATAAATCCGCCAGTTACTTTATTTGTTTTGTCACATCCAATTATTTTGGCAATCTTCATTTTGACGGGTTTCAAATTTGTGTTTTTTTATTAGAGGTAAACATTGAATGACAGCGAAAAAGGAAAAGTAAACAAATAAATAAATTAAGTGACGTGTGACAACCAGATTTAAATTCGGAACTATTTTTTTCACTAACATTATATTATGTAACAATGAAAAATATATATTAATAATTTCATATATGATTCAACAGAACATTTGAAAACGTAGTATATAAAAAGTTCTTTTTATCTTGAAATTATTGATGATTTAGAAGGGAAATTAAATTAATTTTACAATAATAGGTTAAAAAATCATAAAATCATTAATGTACGAGTATGCATCATTAAGGATGTAACACACTATTTGTCAGACTATTTTTAGACTAATAATTATGTTTGGCATTTACTTTTATGGGTTTAAAACTATTTTTAGTTGTAAAAAATAAATTTACAAGTCAAAATTTAAAGAAATGAGACGTTTTATATTTATTATGCGTAACTTTGCTCAAGCAATATACAATTCATATCTTTTTAATCGTCTTATGCGTCAGTCAGGTTAGCCATTGTAACCATGAACACTAGAAATAAATTTACTTTATAGAGATGCCTCATGAAGAAATTTAAAATTAATCATCAATAGAAACATCATAATTAATAGTGTTCGCTCAATTTAAGGCCTTATTATACTTTTGGGGTCATTTTATTATTAAATCAAATAAAGGAACACTAAACCTTATAGCTTAAAAGGTTAGCATGTGAATATACAATGTATAAGGCAGAGAAAGGGTTGATAAATTATATTAACCTTTTTAAAATGTATTATGGTGTGGTTATTCTCGGCATAAATTACTTCAAATAACTTTAATTACAATAAGAATGTCCGATAAGAGTAAATTTATAAAAAGTAAATAAATTTTCAATTTTTTTCAACTGCTACTTTTGATTGAAAAGATGTAGTAAAAATAAAGTATAAAAAAATTAAATTATAAATCTCTCTTAATAAGTATTAAACAGGTGTAAAAGTAATAAATTTAAAATATTACAATATGTATGTAGAGAGGACGCAGATTTTATTTATTTTTTTAAGCACAATAAATTTTCTTATTTGAGTCTGGAAAGTTATAGTTTTAAGTCCTGTACTTAAGGTAATTGTATATAAAAAAATTTTGTACTACTATACTCTATAATAGACTTGATATAGCTTTATGAATGTTCGCAAAAAAATATAAAAAATAATTTTATGGTTTATTAAAAAATAAACCACTTTGTTAAAGAAATAAATCACTTTAATAACTTCCAGATTAATTTTATTTGTCGTTTGAATAATTTCGATTAGATGGTCTTTAAATATGAAGTTTATATTCGTATTTTGTTTTCTCAAATGAATTGAATATATTTTTTGTGAAGTAAGAATTATAGGTGTATTAGAGCAAAGGAAAATAAAGTAAAAGGAACATTACTTTGTTCCCTAAGGAACCATTCATTGTCTTTATGCCGTAATGTAAATATCACAATATTCGACTTTATTACCATTGCAATTTTCCCCTCTTGAAGACCTTTTTTTTTAAAGGAGTAAAATAAGGTGTAAGTGCTGCATTAGCTTATTTCCTCGGATAAAAAGATTGTTTAGTGTGCATGAAAATGATAATGGATTATGTGCTATTATTGATGACACGGCTTGTGGGTGAGCTATGAGAAATTAGAGTCCCCTGGAGAGTGAGGTGAAGCTGAGGGCGGAAATATCTCGGTTTAGGGTGTCTTAACCAAGTACTTCTGACAAGTATTAAAGCTGCGGGCTTGATTGTTCCGCCGCTAACATTGAACACGACAAGGGCAAACTACCAAGCACTATCTTCACAACGCCCTTATAGTAACTAAGTATAAGTATCCGGTACTTACGAGTCTAAAGTACTTTGCTTTTCTTCTCTTAATGGCGTTATGTAGGAAGGAAGTCGGCTTCACTCGAGGGAAGAGAGCGCGTTCTTCAACGCATTGTTTCCTCTTGGCGATGGTGATTACGAGTAGCTATTGTGAGAAGGTTGCATATTGTGTTACCTTCTCTCTGTTATGTTGAATAGGTTATAAATAAAGTGAGTACTTCACTGGCATGCCAAGTCCATATCTGCAATAATGTTTACCCTAGAACGGCCCTGTGTTTAGATTTTCCTTTATGGTTTGCGGCCGTGCTGTTCCGCCACTAATGTTACAATAAACGCCTGTGAATGTCTATCTGCCGTTGGCAACAGTGTATACACTAATTGAAGCTATTGCAGACTACACTGCACTCGATCCTGTGAGTTTCAATTTCTAGGATTCAAATAACAGAGCTTATGTACATGAGTATTGTAGATTCTTAACACGATCACGCAATTGACTGAATTGCAGTTAAAACTGTCGTTACATCTCATGACAAAGTAACTTCTAATTTTGCAATTAGTTGCTTTCATTATTAATGGTTAAGAATATAAAAATAAATTGAACTAATATTCACGAGAACTAAAACATTTAGGCCCTCTTATTGCTTCCGAGTTAAACAAAAGCAACTCAAGCTACGCGATTGGTCTGAAGTAAGAAAATGTTTAGAAATCCGTAAGACATAAGGGAACATTTTTGGTTCCGTTTCTGTCTGTCGCTCAATTTTTGTGAACAAAATATCTAAAAAACTACTCGATAATATAACTGGGAGCCAGGGTAGGCGAGCGTCTTAAGGCGCTCCACTCAGCTATCAATAATTTGAGACAACTCGAGGTCGTAGGTTCGATCCAGTGCCATGAAACTCTGAATTGCATCAATGAATCGCGGACGGTGCAGGGCGAGGGTCACCCTTTATGGGGACTCTTCCCCCATGCTTTGACGCACGCTTATATAACTTACTAATGACCACACCATACTCGCTTGGGCGGTATAATGTGTAGAAATGTATGATGTGTGAAGTAGCTGGAACTCTCCACCACGGGGCGTAAAAAGGGCCAAAGTGATGGCCTAATTACAATGTTTGAACAAGTGGTTCGTCCTTCCCGTTCTAGTAGGAAGCACTAGACTACTACTAGTACTACTACTACTACTACTACTACTACTACTACTACTACTGTTACTGCTACTACTACTCGATACAACTCGTCTGATTTCATTGAAATTTGGATGGTAGGTATATTGTTACATACATTAAAATACCCCTATTTCTTTAAAAGTACTCTTCTGATTTTATAAAATTTGGATGGTTTGTCGAAAGTGAAGTGAGAATTTAACAAATTTGACAATAATAAGTTGTAAAAGCATAAAATCATTGAAGTTGACTGACTACTCTTTATAGTGAAAAAAAAAAAAAAAAAAAAAAAAAACTCTTGAAGTTGTTTAAAAGTGTTGTAGTGATAATTCATAGTAAAAAGTTTATATTAAATTATTTTGTTTACCTTTTACATATTTTAGGTGACTTATTACCACCGATGGATGAGCGCTTCTAAACTTAAATTAAGATTTAAACTTTTATCCGGCTCTTGTAAAAATAGCAGGACTCGTTATATAGCAGGCAATTATCCTGATTTAATCTTGACTTGATTAAAAAGCATTGTAAATATTTTTAGATTACAAATTAATAAAGTTAATTCCATGAGTTAATGTAGTGCAAAACAATCAACTTGGTCTCTTCCTTAAATTCCTTTTCCTTTAATCGATAAACCTTAAAATTTATTATCAACTACAGGATTTACTTCAATTCTTATTTGGAACCCTCCCTTATTAGAAAAGTTAAATTTAAAGCCCTGGATGATTGCCAAACAAGAGACAACCTTATTTAAATATTGTTGATCTGGCGTCTTTTGTCTTATTTTCTGGTTCTTTAGTATTTTGGCGTGTTGAGAAGGAATTTATCAAGTTTATAGTTTAATTATAATTATACTGGATGGGAATTATTTTTTGTTTGTGTGTTTGTATGCAATACTATAGTGTTTCCCCTTGAGAATTTAATATTTTTTAGTGCAAAATTGTTTAAGATTATTTTATGTCTGGGTAAAGTGCGTAGTGTTAACATTTGTTTTTGTTTTAGGTAGTTTTAATGGTTTGGTAGGGTATGCGAAACAGGCGCTCCCTAAGGACTCCCAAGCCCAGTAATTTTTAAAACATTTTTCTTCTCGTTCCCACTCGCTCTCTCCTGGCTACCTTTTTTGCCTTCCGGCATGGAAGTGTTTAAGCTTCATCTGTTTTTCTTTAAACCGGTTAAACTAAGGAAGGGTTTGTTTTTGTATTTTTAACTTCTAGTAAAAACTTTGTGAAAATATATGGGTTAGTTGTTTTTTTAACTTTTATTTATTGGTTTTGTAAATTGTTTACTTGTTTCACTTTTTTTTTACTTATTCTATGATGGTAGTTGTGAAAAGTAATACCTGTACTATAATGAACAACTATTTATTATCTTCATGTTTACTTTTTTGTACTAGTTAAACCTTATACTTACATTAGTGAATGCCTAAACTTGAAAAGCTATGTATTAATAATAAAGAACAAATTATACTCTGGACAAAATATTAGTCAGTGTAAATTCATTTGTTCTGTTAAAAAGATTAGTGTGCAATGCTCATATTGTATCAGCAATCAATGTATATATATGTATGTCAAATCCAATTACCTCTGATTTACTATTTCACTCGTTTCTCTAATATCTGTGAAGTAACCACTGGACCTATGACCGGGAAATTTTTGAAATTCAATCGGAACAAATTCAAATAACCACACTTTCAACTTCTAGGTGGATCATATTATTTTATACATACGTGACCGTGACCAATCGTCCAATAAATAGGACTTGAGGAAGCACTGTGCCGTACCAGTTGGCAGATTACTCTATATTAGGTTAGTTCATTGCTCATGCATAATGCACAAGGAAATTTCTGGCGAAATGCATTTGATAGTTCGATATAACTAACTTAATTTTTGTGACATGTTTATTTAAGTTGACGACGGGTTTTCTTTGTTAGTTCTATCAGGGAATTAACAACATTCGATCATTAACAAGTAACATATGAGGACGGGAGAGGAGCCTGTTTTTGTTTCAAATGTAAACATGGCTGGGGGTTGGTCAGCTTGTTTAAATAAGCATTGTTTGTACACATTAATTCGGTACTTGGTATCCCGCCCCTTTTCTTTGCTCGAGGGCTGAACCAGGATGTGGGAAACAGGGTTTATCGATCCCTGTCCTGCCGAACTGTACCGAACACGATGCCTTCATCTCTGGACTCTGACCATTAGTAATATAATCTCATCCCTCGTGTTCTAACCAGTTTATTTAATTCTGTTTATGACAGGTTCTAAATATTACTCCTTTAAAACCTTGCTAATAAAAAAAGGGATATAACCTGTGTTTCTCTTCTCCCCTTTGGTCGGTTAACTTTCGTTTTTTCAATTCGTTCCACGAATTGTTGCGTCCCCTATTTCTCTTCTCCTGGATGAAAACAATTTTTGTCCCCCGTGTAACTGGACTTACCAACACCGCCTGCCTTAGGGTAAAAACCAACCCCCTGTAATTTGGAAAAGCATTGCATTAATTTTTAAGTGAAACAGAGAATGGTTCCCTTCCCCTTTACTTCTCTATTCTAAACCCTTTTCTATTATTAAACTTATTTTTATAGAACGTATGAGAGTAAAAACATAAAAAGTTTTGTAAATAAACAATTCGTTTACTGTAAGGAGTTTTTTTTTCAATTGCCTAGAGGTTATTTTGATAAAATAAAAATGACTGAATATGTAGATTTTTGTTTCATTTTTACTTTACCTCACAACTAATAGTAGGAAAAGTATTGTTTTTACCAAAAAATTTTTTTTCGAGATTTCAACGGAATTATCCGTTTTAGGTGTTTTTAAGATCTTCTGAGTGGTATTCAGCATGACGTATGTATGTGTGTATGTGTGTTATCATCGTAGCGCCCAAGGTATTTAACCTAGAGAGTTGAAACTTGGCAGAAAAGCCAGTCCTAACCTCTAGTTGTGCCCCCCGGAAAATCAATTTTTTCCGCCATCTTGAACCCAGTTTGCTGAGTCAGCAAAAATTTAAAAAAATCGTAATAAGTCGAAAATGGTCCTGATCGAGATGGACCGCCATTTTGAAGTTATCAATTTTTGGATTTTTAAACTTTGACGGTTAATAATGCCGAAAGTATAAATATAGGTTTTTAACATATTATAGCATATCGTTGGAACCGGAAAAAAATAAGGAACAAATATGAAAAAAACCGATGAAATTCTATTAATTAGTTTTAAAGTTATAAGTGAATATAATTATTTATTAGTGCGATAATTTTGATGACGTCAAAGTTTGTTTACATCTGTAAAAATGCCGCCAAACTTCAAATAATTAAATAAAATTTAGTTATGAAATATAAGTTTTTTTTAAGAATGATAATAAATTAGTCTAATGCTGCTTCCTCCTGCTGCTTCGCAGCAGGAGAAGCCACTTTAGTGGCCTCTGAAGTGAGGAAAAATTCCGATTGATTTATTTAATTTTTTTTAAATAGGCCTTATTTTCAATATATTCCCCTCCTCCTTGTATTAGCAAATGCTTACTCGTAAGTAAGAGGTATTTTTTTTAGAGATTCTGCTAGGTTAGTATAAATGTCAAATGTAGTCAAAAATAAAGATGAAACCATATGATTAGGATGGTGCAGCTTGGATGCGTAACTGTATAGAGAAAAATTATCATATCTTGGTTCATTTATTGTCACACATGTTAAACTAAAAATTGATAATCGATCTCACTTTTTCAATCTTTATTTATTTAAATCGTATTAAGAAGTTTTTCTCTTCATTCTGAGAAAAACGCATACTTTCCTTTGGGCTTATAAATAAAACTGGAAAAGGCTGAGAGATTTTTCTTGCAAATTATGCTTTACTTTCTCACATACATTGTATGTACAGCGAGAAAGTATTTAAACAAAAAACTAACCATAAATATTACTTTTGATTAGTATAAAACTACAATTAAACACATGAACATACTATTGAATCGTGAATACGCTTTGCCGTAGAATTGAAGTCAATAAGGATTAAAATTAACAACTTTTCTCATTTCTTACAATATTACATTGTATATTAATAAATATTACATTTGTTAGTTTCATTTTAAGACACTCCTAAGTTTATGATGGAGTTAAAACCTTGTAAACTTGGGAATATTCATTGTTTTTAATAGTGCTTTCATTTATGTGATAATAATGTATATTTAAAAAAATAAAACATGGATTTTTGTTAAGATATTCCCTGTGCTTAAAAGAAAAATCTAAGTAATAAAAGTTTTATAACAGCTTAACAGGATTTGTTCCGGCTCTAAAGAGTTATAAGCGTGATTCACGGAGTGTTAGCCATTTTTTGAATATTACGAATCCATTATAAGAATAACATTTCAAGTTTGTATTTTCTCAAGAAGCGTTTTGTATTACTTTAGAATTTATTTTTTTATATTTTTGAACCGAGTGCTTTCCCTTTACAGGTAAAATTCGTAACTACTTAGTATTTTGTGGTTTTGAAAAGTTTTTAACACCTTTTTGCATTTATTTTTCTCTCCTACTAAAATAAATTTGAATAATTTTATCCAACAAATAAATATTCATATTCTCTTGCTCCAAATATTGTTAATATTTTTTTTTCTACATCTATAACTTACACTTTCCCTTATTATGCCAATTATTGTTGTTGGATTTTCGTGCTTCTCTACGGATTGTGTTATTTTTAATCATTTAATTAAATAGGTTTACATATAAACTTTCATGAAAAACATAAAAATTCTTAAGTATAGCTCAAAATACACTAGTTAAGTAGGAATTCTTTTTACTAATATCGTATAATATTGTTACACAAATAAATTAAATATTATTTTAGGGCTTGATTGTCACATAATTCACCCTACTGTTTCCTACCCCCAAAATATTTCTAAAACCCCTAAAATATAAATCAAATCCTCCCCCCCTCCTCCCACCGCCAGTTCCCATCCCTTCAAGGTTTTTACACTGAAAAAAAAGTGTATAAAAAATGATAAAGTGTTACCTCAAGCTTGAAAGTTGAAATTTCGGTAAATATTTTTACCTAAAAAAGGCCATTAAAAATATTTTTTTTCAACCACCCCCTACCTTAGGGATGGAAATTGGAGATACTTATCAAACGTTATATTTTTTCATTTCATATATCTACTATATAGACAGGAGTTGAAGCAGTTGATCAATAATTATCTTCTTCAACAAGAATCAATATTTCCTACATCTTTTACTTTCATTTTATATTATATCTAGTTTTTTTTTATCTTCTATATTAAGTTTTAGGTGAACACCTGGAGTTGGCAAACTTGTCACTTTAGTAAATCAATTAAAAAAGTTAGACCTGTCTCAATTCTATATTTAATAACTCTATAAAGTCTTGTTACATTCAACAATTTTTATATACTTTTTTATTTTTTTATATACTTATTAGATTTTGGGATAACAAAAATAAGAAAATGTAGGAAGTAAACCAATTTAAACAAATTGAAATTGTTATCAATTATTGATTGTTTGAAACTAGCAAATTTAGCTGTTCTACATAACCATATTTTATTAATGTTTAAGTCATAAACATTTGATCATACTAACAAAATCGTACTTTTGTCTTTATCTTAATAATTAGTCCTCTTTAATTTAGGTTCTTATGGAATGGTTTTCTAGTGAATGTCCCATTTTTAAGGTTTTGAAGTCCGAAGTTTGGCTTCAAATGGTGAAACGTTTCTTCGTGTTAAGCGCTAGGCGAGGTATGCCTCAGGGGCCACTTTGGAGGCTTGAAAATTGAGATAAAAATAATAAAAAAAATAAATCGAAATGGGGGGAGGGGAGCGAGACAAATTTACAACTGATAAGGCACAGTGATCGTGGGCAAATATGTAACTAGGTATTGGCTGAGGGTTGAGGCAACCCTGCACGGCGTGCCTCAGGTGGTAGCAAGTAAACACTGTGCGATGCATGCGTGATGCGTGCTCTGTTGTGTAGGCACCTTTACCACTTACTACCATTACGCACCGAATACTGTTGACGTTGCTTACAATTATTGTAAAAACCAAACGTTGAAAGTTGAAATAACCATTGCTAAAAATATTGGCTATTCTGCAGTCTCTGGTGTGGTTTGGGGGTCATTAGGTGTTTAGGCCCTAAAGTGGTTAACCCCTCCCCAGTGAACTGTCCACTGACTGCAGATATAACCGAATATTGATAGTAACATTTAAGCTAAAAATATTTAAAACAACGGAAATAGGAAGTGATAAACATCCTACCATCGTTACTATTTGTGTCAAGAAGCTGTTAGTGTTTAAACATAAATATATTCTGTTAAATAGTCTAAGAGGCCTTTTTACAATAACTATGGACTGTAAAAAGAACTTATTGTTGGCGATATACAGTAAAACCACTCTTAAGTGAACGCTTTTGAAGGAATAAATTGGTATCCTCTACTAGGAAACAAATATATGAAAAATAAATAATGGTTATATTACACACAAAGTAGGAGGAATATAAAAGTAATCAGATTCATTAACATGCGTAATATTAGTAACTAACACAAATATGAACAAGTTATACGCACTTAAATTTATTTGATACGTAGGTTTCCACGGGTTGATTGTAGGTTTGTTCCAACCACACTTCAAACTAGTTTGGAACTGTCCGATGCGCATGCGTCGTGACGTGGATTCGCCGGGATAAGTGTTCTGTGCATTATTTAAATTTATTTGTTTATTATTAACTAATTAGATAATTAGGTATCTTAAAATCTTATATTTTACTATACAGATGTAATATTTTCACATAAATACTGCTTATTAAAGCATTTGGGGTGATAATCATTTATATATATAATCATGTAGTGTCCCGACGACGCACCACAAAATCATTTGTTATTGCTAAAGCTAAGGCAAACACATTCAAATGAAAATTAATGTTTTTTGTGATTTGGTGGTGTTTAAATAGATATTATAATAACTTATCTAAATTAATTTACCTAATTTTACTTCTAAATATAAAAATTTAGTCCTTTGCCACATACCTAACGGCTCGTAATATTCTTTAAAACCAATAACATTACTATTGTGATATACACTTACGGAACTAATTTTCTTCTGGACATATGCAATATTTATAATTGTTGATTAAAGTAAATGTGATTATGAAAGGGGGATGGGAGATCCTTAGTATTTCCATGTATTCCTTAGTATTTATATTGTCATCAAACTAGGATTCCGAAATCCGATTCGTAAATTAAGGGCACAAACGAAACTAAGAGGCAAGTGTCGTAATTCAGACTAAGATTCCGGTAAGCCATTCGAATAAGATTCTCAAATCCACGTTCTAGAGGTACTTGGTCGTCTCTATTCTTATGAATCAAGTAGCTGATGTTACAATGTGCAATGCAGATTCATTTAGACTATAGATTCCAAATCCTTCGCTTTGAATTCATCCTGTTTGGTATTCATTTACGTAAAATAAAATTCATGAATTATAAAAATAATAATTGATGTAATATAATCAATTGCTTGATTATAAACGTAGTATGATATAACGACAATTTTTGCTTTGTACATAACCGTATGTATGAACTCGCGGGGTAAATAATGTCCGCTATTCAGTGTCTAAGAGAAATTTAACTCCATGTATTACTAAGAATTATTAGTAGTGCATTATTAAGAAATCAATATATAGATAGCTTGCATATGATTTATTGAGGTGCTTGATCTTGTATGTATAATTACGAAGTATTGTTGTCTCATGTAAATGTTAAATTATAGAATAAACAACTGCATGAAAACAATATGAAATTAATTTATATAATTTTAAAGAAAACATTGCAATTAGAATGAAAATTATTTATTTAAATGATTTGAGTAATATTTATTGTTCATATTATTATGTTGGTACTATTGGCCGGGTGAGAAAGGTTAATATCAGCTGTTATAGTCCAGTCTCGTTTTAACTCTCTCCGTGTGGTTTTTATTACTTTAAACTCTTTCCTTGTTGTTTATATTAATTTAACTATCCTTGTTGTTTTTATTACTTAAACTCTCATGGTGTTGTTTTTATAAATTTAACTATATTTTTGTTGGTGTTATTAATTTAACTCTATCCGTGTTGTTTTTATTAATTTAACTCTATCCGTGTTGTTTTTATTAATTTACTCTCTCCGTATTACAGTTTATTTAATGCTCTCAGTGTTGTTTTTATCCATTTAACTTTCGAACCTGAGTTTTAATAAATTATATTACAGTAATGTTCAAAGTAGAAGTATTTTACTTTTAAGTTTTAATAGTGAATTACTGTTTTCATTGAGTATTTCATAAAGTCTACTGTTATTCAATTAATTTTAGCTTGTTTTTCCCCCGTTTTTTTTTTTAATGAGTACGTTATAACTTAATATATAAAGGTGCATATTAAAAATAATGTTTTCATTATCTATTTAGATACTAATGTATACATAAAAATGATTTTAGAGTTGTATTTGTTATAAATGCTGGCTGTAGGTTTATTTTGTGCTAGTGAGTTAGTTTATTTGAGTGTCTGCATGGAAACTAGACAAATTGGAAACCGGAGCAATTGTCTTGTGGAAGTAAATATTAATTCAACATTTTATCTATAACTTTATGTTCTTTAATAAAATTCAAGGTACTTACTCCTACTAAAAGGAGTTTTATAAGATTTGATTTAGAAGTTTTATTTTTATCGCAGTATAACAGGAATTCCTGTTTGATGTCGATTTTTTCGATTTAAAATAAAATCATATATTTTATTGCTTGAAAAAAATAAGGTTATTGAAGTGAAACTTCTTTGGCAGTGGTAGAGTGAATTTTTTCTTATAGTGACATCGTGTAACGAAGTTTGCGATTCGAGACTCGTCCAAGTGTAACATTTTTACAGAAGAATTGTATGTATTATATAAATAAATCCACACTTGCACGTATATGCAACAAGCAAGTTGAATCTTTAACATTCAAATTTGATGAACGGCATTTAATTAGTTACTTTTGCATTATTTACATATATTATAGTCCAGTCATTTTAGGTTTTCTGTTCCAAAAAAATAGAAGCCAATTTTTTTTTTCTTTGATCGCTTCATTTTGACCTTCTGAACAATATATCCAAAATCGGCAACAAGATCGTTGTCGCATTAAAAGTTATTCAAGGGCAAAGGTCAACAAATTCGGTTATTTGTTAATAGCTGGTTTCCAATGGCTCGGACACCAATCTAGGTGGTTACAAAAATGAAAGATCACAAAATTTCCCACAAAAAAGGTTCTATTCATTTATTACGTACAATGGACGGTTTACGGATTATAGAGCGAAGAATATCTATGAATATTTAATATCCGTCGCCGTAACACTTTTTACATATTTTTACGAATATCTCGCTTCCTATAGCTCGGAGACAAAATAAGGATCAGATCAAAATTAAAGATTATTGAATTCCCTACAGAAAAGGTCAAATTATTTTTTTACGTACAACGAACGGTTTACCAAAAACCTAGCTTATTGTAACTTGCATAGTGTTTGTTTTTGCACGACTTTTTTTCGTATTTTTGTGAATATCTCGTTTCCTCTGCCTCGGAGACAAATTTATGATCAGGTCAAAAATAAAGAATATAAAATTCCTCACAAGAATTGTTATGTTCATTTTTTACGTACAACGAACCATTTATGAAATAAAGTGCTCCGAAATTTCTGCAAAATGCGTATCAACGATCAATAAGTTTGGCTTTTCCTCGAGGCAGCTCCACGGTTGGGACGCTATTTATACCTGTATATCTATACCTGTGGGCGACATTTCAAGTTTGTGTGGACATAATTTAAAAATATTCGTTTCTAGGCAGTGGCGGCGATAACAGGCCCGCAGGGCCTGCGGCGTGGGGGGCCCTGGGGATCTGGGGGCTCCTAGAAGGGAAATAGAGGGGCCCCTACTAAAAGTTTGCGGGGAGACCCCCAATATCTTACCGCCGCCACAGTTTCTAGGGTTTCATATTTTACAAAGGTTATTGTTACTGCGACAAGCGTTATGGAGAAACATTTTTTGATATGTAACGAACTTGTCAAAATCGGTCTCACAGTGACTGTGGACCGCGGTAAATATTGACGATTGTCAATTTACATTGGCGGAGCTGAAGGATTTGCAAGGAGATTATGGTTCTACCTATGCAATATTGCAAGCTAAATTAATTGAAAATTGCGTCTGCTGCTTTGGTCACGGTGTCTTTGTATGTAGATGAACTTGCATTACAAATGCCTCATCTTTTTTTTTTTTTTTTTCTTCTTCGCAACCTCATCGTTGCCTGGTACAGTAGTACAAAACGATTAAAAAAAATTTAAATCAAATGTTCTTTTTTTTCTTGAAGGCCTGCATTGCGATGTAATATGACTCTTCGACTTCTCACACTCGACATGCACTGTTACAGAATTAACACTAGTTAAATGCCCTATATGTTCATCACCTCTTTTAAAACTTTTTTCCTTCTTTATTTTGCATACCGCGGTCCACAGTCACTGTGAGACCGATTTTTACAAGTTCGTTACACATCAAAAAAATTTTTCTCCATAACGCTTGTCGCAGTAACAATAACCTTTGTAAAATATGAAACCCTAGAAACTGTGGCGGCGGTAAGATATTGGGGGTCTCCCCGCAAACTTTTAGTGGGGCCCCTCTATTTCCCTTCTAGGAGCCCCCAGATCCCCAGNCAAAAAATTTTTCTCCATAACGCTTGTCGCAGTAACAATAACCTTTGTAAAATATGAAACCCTAGAAACTGTGGCGGCGGTAAGATATTGGGGGTCTCCCCGCAAACTTTTAGTGGGGCCCCTCTATTTCCCTTCTAGGAGCCCCCAGATCCCCAGGGCCCCCCGCGCCGCAGGCCCTGCGGGCCTGTTATCGCCGCCACTGCCTAGAAACGAATATTTTTAAATTATGTCCACACAAACTTGAAATCTCGCCCACAGGTATAGATATACAGGTATAAATAGCGTCCCAACCGTGGAGCTGCCTCGAGGAAAAGCCAAACTTATTGATCGTTGATACACATTTTGCAGAAATTTCGGAGCACTTTATTTCATAAATGGTTCGTTGTACGTAAAAAATGAACATAACAATTCTTGTGAGGAATTTTATATTCTTTATTTTTGACCTGATCATAAATTTGTCTCCGAGGCAGAGGAAACGAGATATTCACAAAAATACGAAAAAAGTCGTGCAAAAACAAACACTATGCAAGTTACAATAAGCTAGGTTTTTGGTAAACCGTTCGTTGTACGTAAAAAAATAATTTGACCTTTTCTGTAGGGAATTCAATAATCTTTAATTTTGATCTGATCCTTATTTTGTCTCCGAGCTATAAGAAGCGAGATATTCGTAAAAATATGTAAAAAGTGTTACGGCGACGGATATTAAATATTCATAGATATTCTTCGCTCTATAATCCGTAAACCGTCCATTGTACGTAATAAATTAATAGAACCTTTTTTGTGGGAAATTTTGTGATCTTTCATTTTTGTAACCACCTAGATTGGTGTCCGAGCCATTGGAAACCAGCTATTAACAAATAACCGAATTTGTTGACCTATGCCCTTGAATAACTTTTAATGCGACAACGATCTCGTTGCCGATTTTAGATATATTGTTCAGAAGGTCAAAATGAAGCGATCAAAGAAAAAAAAATTTGGCTTCTATTTTTTTGGAACAGAAGCTACATTTTTGACTAAAATAACTGGACTATTAATCGTTTTTCTCTTTAGCTATTAACTAGTTTAGCTATTAAAATAAATCCTTACTCTAGTAGTTTTATTGTTTAAACTTTCTTTATCCCCTTTCTCCTCAATTGTTATATAGACATCTATCTTCTAACTTTGCCTATCTTTTTAACTTTGCTTAATATCATCGAGTTAAAATCATTTGCAGGACAAATCCTATAAAATTAACAATTAAAAAAAAAAAAAATCTGTAAAAGATATGTTGGATTTAAATAATATTACCTTTTCATATTATTTATAAATTATATGTGTAAGCTCCTTTAAGTTTGGCAATGACTTTTTAACATATTAATTTAGACAGTTATTATTTATCATTTTTAAGGGACAATAAGCTATGGCTATAATTTTACTTTGTTAGCTTTACTTGGTTAATAATAATTGGGGCAGAACAAAAGGAGATAATACGGTCAAAAATTGCTTGGTGCCACAACTTCGCTTGATTTATACACTTAATCCTTATCTCATTGTCAAAAAGTACATTTGTATGATTTAAACATTTGATGATTTGTTCATTGGCTTCTTGATATCCCTTTGTCAAAAATTCATTGGAGTGAGGCCCCGACTTATTCTCTATAAATCGCCCCATATTCTTCAGTTTTACCAATAACTGGTTTATGCATACAGTCCCCCCTGATTTATACTTATTGAATTTTCTTAAGCTACTTTTTACCAAACCTTTCCTCGTATACCCTTAATATTAAATACTTTCCAGCATTGTTTATAATAATAAATTATTCTGATATATTTTCGTATTGAAGCAACCTTTAATACAATGTAGTAGCAATATTATTCACAATAAAACAACAAAATTATTTAAATATTATAATATGTATTGATATTTATTTATTGTTTACAATTATTATAATATATAGCCGTATATTTGGCTGTCACGAATTATTAAAATATAGTGGAAGTAAGATTATATGCCACTGATATATTACTTATTATATATATACCTATATATAATTTAAGAGAGGTAGATGTTTATTGTAGAGTATATATCATATTTAGGGCAAGTTTCTTTTTTCCTCATTCTTACCCCCTTCTACTATGATGCCTCCTCGAGAGCAATATCATATTTCCAATATACTCGACGCGAACCTCCCCCCCCCCTTACCCCCACCTTAGCTTCCACTTCCACTCAGTCAATTTATCAAATTGACTAATGGATTTTCGGACTAATACATGACTCTTACTCACACTTACATGTTAAGTGAGAGGCCGAGCTGTTTGCTTGTTTACAAACCATATTGTTTGTGTTAGTGAACTGGTTGAGAGGCTTGCTAAAGTGTTTTCTACAGTACAGCCTTGCCCTCTGAACGTGTTCGAGTGCATTTCTATCCTCTATACCGTGCTATATTATAACGTTATACTTTTTGCCTGTGTTTCCCTCTAGTTCCTTGCTTAAAGCAACCATATTCTCAATCCATCATCCTAATCTTATGTTACTTTAAGGCTATATATACCCCTTACCATATTTACTCTTCCTTTCCATTTTATTTTTATCTTTTTTTATTTAAACTCTGTATTTAGTAAAGTTTTATAATATCAAGCTTATGACGTATTATTAGATTGATTTAATCATAATAGTTATTTCTTATAAAATTATTCTAGAATCTTTTGTAAATATACCAAATGTATTTATATTCAAAATGGAACTCGTTCAAGGATAAATACGTATAACGATATCATGCCAACAAGGAAGTATAAAGTCATGCATAAACCTACATCCCTTTACTGCTTACAGTAATAATTATTGAAAACTTTATGTGTAAATTGAATAGAGTTGTAGGATATTATCAAAGCATATGATGTTTCTTTTTCAGCTACTGCAAAGCTTTGTTAAAGCAACTCAAGTGTACGTAGGGAATATTCAATCATAACTTGCGGAGACAAAGTTTGTTAAGTTTAAAGTGGAAAGCGTTGCTGCGCTAGGATTCCTTAAAGAAAACACAAGTTTGCCCTTCATTTCCCTCGAGCTTAGACTTAACCACAGTATTTCCCTTTTGTAAATACTTGCAACTCCTTTCAGTTATCAAATTCAACCAACTCCCTTTTCCTTTGCAGTCATTTCTCTTATTAATCTATTAAATATACATATGTCGGTTTCTGTGGTGGGAATAATTTTCAATTAGTAAACTTTAATTTAAAGTACCAACTTCTTTCGATATCTGGAATTGTTAAAACTTAGTTTTTAATTCATAGTAATACAGAGTGAAAATAAATCCAAAGAAGCGAATTTAATATGTTTTATGATTGTGTCAAGTCGGTGATTGGTGTATAAGTCAAATTTAACTATGTTCGTTTTTTTTAACTGTCCAAACCTAATTATTTAAAGAAACTTACAATTTCGCTACTTCTGTTTGTCGAGACACAGTTTCTTAAACACAAAGATTATAATTATGATTTTTTCAACTGTTTCTAAAGCAGGCCACGCACGATCAATAATATTGTCAATAATAGTATTTAACAATAGTATTGATAATAATATTGTCAATAATAGTATAATAATAGTATAGGGGGCCGGCGTGGCTGAGTGATTAGCGTCCTCCGCTCTGAAGCCAAGGTCCAAAACCCCGACGTGAGTTCGAATGCCGGAGGGGTCAGACATGTTTCACACTAATGATCTCATCGAGTAGATGAGGTAAAGTGGTCGGATAAACCCCCGTCCTGTAATGACCTAATAAGCAGTCGAACGGGACTAAAACGCAAAAGAAAAAAAAAAAAAAAAAAAAAAAAAAAAAAAAAAAAAAAAAAAAAAAAAAAAA
>KZ651170.1:390855-412834 GCA_001010745.2 Gerris buenoi | reverse complement strand
AAAAAAAAAAAAAAAAAAAAAAAAAAAAAAAAAAAAAAAAAAAAAAAAAAAAAAAAAAAACACGGTGAATAGTAAAATTTTATACTGCTATGGTACCGTAGAATTTTTTTTAAGGTTAAAAATGAGATATAAAGGAAAAAGCGTTAAAAGGCAATGAAAGGAAAAAGCGTTAAAAGGCAATGAATGGACTGTTTTTGGTGTTGTAAAGCCGTAGTTTCGGATGTTAAGCTGTATCATTGTTTGAAAAACAGGTTTAAGTTACAGATGTGACGCTTCTCGTTTGTCGAGTTAAGCTCTTTTAGTATTTTAGCATGATAAAAGCAAAGCTACTTGGCTTGTATAAGGTGTTAAAGAAGTTAATAAAATGTTAAAGTATCGCATCATGTATGCTATGCATGCCTTAGTAGCTATAAACTTCTTATACCTTCTGATAACTTGTTGAATAATCAAGTCGTTCCTGAAAATCCAGCCATTTTCTCCTTGGGTTTTCTGGTTAGAGATTAAACATTTTTAAATCTTTGATAATGTTAATTATATCTTTACAAGATTTTACCGTTCGTTTTGCTTCCGAACTTGTCGAAGGTAATGGAAGCCATGTGATCGTTTTGTATAACGAACATAATTTTTTGTCTCCGATTTAAACAATTCCAAGACTCAAGAATTCAAGATATGTATTCGTTTTAGACATCAAGGAACATTTTTGGTTACGTGTTTGCCTGTCGCTCAATTTTTGCAAACCAACATACCTGAAAAACTACTCGTCTGATTTTTATTAAATTTGGATTGAAATATCATAAATAGCCCAATGTTGGGTCCATATAGGTAAGTTTATCCTTCTGTGCCCATTTGTTTCTCTTACACGTGCACACAAACATGTATTTATTATGGACCTACTCAAAATTATTAATTTGATTTTTTATGAAATTTGGATGGTTTGTTCAAAGCAGGCCGAAGGATATTAATTTTTAGCTGTCTGGGCTCTTCACATTTTGTTAAATTGATACTCTGATTCATGTAAAACATCAAAACAATTTTTATATATTTAAAAAATGGGGGGTTAAAATAATAAATTTTAAAATAATAGTTTGTAAAAGTATAAAATCATTGAAGTATACGAAATAGGACCCGAGGAAGCCAATTGCCACATAAAAAATGGCAGACCATTCATCTCTATTCTTACTATCGTTTTAGTGTTATTAATAAAACAAAGAAATATTTTCTCAAGATTGTTTTTTATGGTCTACGATAAGCAAAAAGTAATGGTTAATTTTGCGTAAAAATACACAAAAGCCCACTTTAATACACCCTTGGAAAGATTTTTTTTGTATCCCTGCATTCTGATTAAAAAAAAGAAAGGATAGAGATGCGAAGAGTAACGGTTTGAGTTTGGTGTTGTCTCTGGGAAATCTGTCAGTGTAAATGTCCTTGCTGGAGAAGAATATAAAAAACCAAGCTCTCTCGTTAGGGGTTTTTACGGCAAGGCACCCTGATGTCAGATCGATAAACGCTAGAGCCGATGAGCACTGAGCCCTGGGCTTGCCGCGGCTTTGGCATAAAGAGCTGCTTTGAGTGATTAATGCATGCGGCTTCGGGGTCTGCTAGGATTTTCAACTCTGAGAGAAAAGACGGAACTAGGTCAAATCTATGATAAGTGAGGGCGAACCAACCGAGAATTATTTCTTCTTTTATTGCAATTAAATTTTTTAAGTACTTCAATTATAGGTTTTATGTGCTTGATAAGAGAACTATTCAAATCATCGTTTAAGCTTCAGTACCAATGTCATCGTAAACGGCTTTACTGTAATACAGTCGGTGATCTCCGTTTTTCTACTGATGGCTAAGAACAGACTAGGTTCTCGAAAGCTTTCCTCTACCTACGATTGCCTTTATATCGAATTCCCTATTATATCGCCTGTCGTTTGTTCTCGTTTTAATTGTTTGGAGCCTGTTGGATTTTGTCTGAAAATTGGCACATTGGTTTAGACAAATCATACCCCGAGTCGAAATCGTGAAAATAATTTTAGCTCTAAATTTGGAGGCGCTGCCTCCAAAAGATCAGACAGAATTTTAATTATTGGTATATGCAATTGTCAAGCACCTAATAGAT
This sequence comes from Gerris buenoi, assembly GCA_001010745.2. Taxonomy (NCBI): domain Eukaryota; kingdom Metazoa; phylum Arthropoda; class Insecta; order Hemiptera; family Gerridae; genus Gerris; species Gerris buenoi. The sequence goes on along the minus strand of KZ651170.1, from coordinate 410,727 downwards.
AGATTTTGTTTAAAAGTAAATCATTTAGCGCCTTTTAAGAATATGTGGTCGGCTAAGTTCGTCTGCAGGACATAGCTTGGCAATAGGCGTTTGAAAAAAAACAAACCGGTGGAGAGCGGCCATGTCTCACCAATTATGGTGGACAATGTGAGTTTCATGATCCTGAGTACAGAATTACTTAGTAGACTGAAAATCAAGTTGATGTTAGTGTATCCCTTGACAGGTGACAACGTTGTTTTTTTGTAATATTTGAATAACTAACCTATCAAGTGTGAGAATAACATCGACTTGATTTTTGGTCTATTAACTAATTCTTTAGTCAGGATCATGAAAATCATACTGTCCACCATAATTGGCGAGACATGGCCGCTCTCCGCCATTTTGTTTCGTTTTTTCAAATGCCTACTACCAAGCTATGTCCCGCAAACGAACTTAACCGACCATATATTGTTAAAAGGAGCTAAAAGATTGACTTGTATACAAAATTCTAGCTTGATGTTAGTCAGACCCTTTTTTCCACGCTATCTCCCGGGCTATTAAGCCCCTGGCAACAGGTTTATTTTTATAATTAGAAATAAAAGTAAATTAATTTAGGTTAATTATTCTATCTATTTGAAGACCAACAAATACAAAATAAAATTTAAATTAAAAAAAAATAAATAAATCATTTTTTTTTTAAATAGAATTTTTAGTTTTAAAAATTTTATAAACGTTTATTATTATTAAATGCACAAAACTATCTGTAAAAAAATCTTTAAAATTATTTGTTAAAACGAAATTAATTAGTCTTCAATTCCTTCTTGCTTCCCTGTATACACTTACATAAGCTACACTGTTACCGACAAAAACCATCACAATTCCACGAATCGTTCTGATTGTATCGTCGCTTTTTGATAATGCCATTTCTTTATTACTTTTATCTTTGTTATTGAAGTTCCAACTCTAGAATAACCTAAGTAGAGATACTATCATCCTCATATCAAGGACCTTTCGAGAAGTTACCTTCTAGTTCCTCGGTTCTTTGGACTTTACAAACCTTCTTACTAAAATGTTCATACTTTGATTTTATTACATGTCGCTTCCTAATGCTCTTTGTCGTTTGTTCCCCAAGTTTTCTTTTATGGAAGAAACTCTGATAGCGTTACATTGTTAGAATTGACATGCTTTTCGTACCCCTCTCGCTTTCAATATAATTGCGTCGTAAAAAGAATGGAATATGTGACTTGACACTAACAATAATGTTCAATCCTCCAAATAACCCTGTTTTTGCATACTCTGTCACTGTATTGACCAAGAAAGATTTTCGTGCACTTTACAATTAATCCATACATATATTCATAAGGAAATGAAAGGATTCCTTGAAAATCACATTGTTATGAGCTCCTATCATGCTAGCATGCATTATTATTAATTTTGTTATTAATAATTCTCGTTATCTCAAAAATGAATTCTATCCTAAATTTAAAAATGTCAGTGGCAAAAGGGGAAAAATTAGCTAATCATGTAAATATATACTCTTATAACAGGCTTTTGAAGTAACCTTACCTTTAAAAAAAAGCGTTGAAGATGATCAATGTCGAATGCCGTCTTTGGGTCGCGACGCTTTAATTTAACTGAACATGACTTTATAAATGAACATAACCTAACAAATTTATCATGTATGACACCTGAATTAAGGTCTATATTTGCCTGGACACCTGAGACTGATAATCCCTTATTGAATTATTGGTGATGAAACATGTGTCATGTCTTAGCATATGTCTGGTTTTGGATGCTCTCCTACATGAATGAATTGGTAAACTAATTCTAATGGGTTGACTAAACCTGTATCTCATAATTGTTTCACATGTCTGCCCTCAGTTACCTTTAATAATTAGAATCCCCCAACTACGGATGCTGACAATTTTAACCCATAATGTATTCCCGTCGTGTTATTCCACTTATTCATAAGTGTGGACAAAGATAATGGCTATGAATATTGTATGTGGTGTTAAAGGTCTCATACTGATTAGGAGGCAGGTGTGGGTTAAAGTCATATTAATGCTGCATTTAGGATTCTATAGGTTTTCAATTTCATATTGAAAATTCAACATATTACCTGCTATATCTGTAACTCCCTGGGTTTTCGATATCTGATTTTCCCATTCGCTATTTTCTTAAACTTGTCTTCCTAAAACTTATCAATCTATCAACCGCATTTAATTTTGTAGTAGAATTAAATAACTTTAAATTATCAGTAACAGGGGGCCGAGTAGTTTATTATTGACTTCTAAACTTTAGGCAACGAAAGCAATATGGATTTTTCAGACCTCTACACGTGTACTATTATGACACCGTCCATTCTTCTTCTGATCAGATGATGCTGTCAAATTACAAGAAAAATTATGCTAGAGACCTGTCAATGTCCAGTCCATAATCATGGCGTCCTTTTTAAGTATCACGTAACATTTTATTAAGGCTTTATTTAACTTTATTTTCTATCAGCTTGTGGCTTAAAAAAAACATATTCCAAGGGACCTATATCTCTTAATAACATTCTATTGTAATAGTTTTATAAGTTCAGTTAAAGTAGCAATAAAATCTCAGCAATGTGTTTATAAGTTAAAATGGAGGTTGTAAATTCTCTAGGCAAACATTTAACTGAATCGGCATGTAAAGTTATGAGCCAGAGTGAAATCTAACCGATACTTTTACTGTTGCCCAAAGCTGAAAACATCTCTTCTATCGGGTCATAATAAAGGTTTCGGGTGGCCGCGGCCATAAAACTCCGAGCTGGGATCCCTCTGTTTACCGTCTGTAGAGCCAAGGCAATCCTACAGCTACCACACAATCCAATATTTTGGTGTTTACTCCATCTCCCATTTCGCTGTTAGTGCTTTCTACTGAATTGCTCACCCACAGATAGAGATATGTTGCAATGTTCCACATGTTATATATATATATATATATACATAAAAGCTTTCCTCTACCTACGATTGCCTTTATATCGAATTCCCTATTATATCGCCTGTCGTTTGTTCTCGTTTTAATTGTTTGGAGCCTGTTGGATTTTGTCTGAAAATTGGCACATATGAGATATAAAGGAAAAAGCGTTAAAAGGCAATGAAAGGAAAAAGCGTTAAAAGGCAATGAATGGACTGTTTTTGGTGTTGTAAAGCCGTAGTTTCGGATGTTAAGCTGTATCATTNATATATATATATATATTTCTTTTAGCAAATTCCCTTTTTTTGTTGTAAGAATCCATAAATCTACAAAATAGTTTTAGGAACATGTGTGGTTTAAATTTTTACTGGCGGTCAACATTTCGCGACTATTAAAATGTATATTAATGTATTTTTAACATTCAGGTACTCAAAAATATGATAATAATTTTGTTTTCCTTCTCCTGCGATTTTTAAATCTAAATTCTTATTTAGGACAGAATTGATTTCTCTTATAAGGTTACCAGGTGACAATGTTGACAGACAGACAGACAGGCATGAGACCAAAAATGTGTCCTGATGGCTGAAGTCAATTTGTGTCTATGAAATTTTGAATTCTGAGTCTTAAGAAAATTTCGTTTTTAGAATAATCACAATGATTTTGACCTTGGGTAAGTTTGGAAGCGAAATATATAAATTGACTTAGTAAATGTAACTGGTTAATAAACTATATGAGTGGAGTAATATGTAGAGTCCGTGGCTATAAACAAATATGGGAATTAATCATCATCTATGTATCGACGCGAGACGCGACGTCTAAGCTTTGTCCTTCTTCAAATTTTTCCTATATCCGTTGCTTACTATTGAAGGTTATCAATAGGTTTGTTCTAACCACACCTCAAACTAGTTGCAAACTGTACAACGCATGTGCATTAGCAAAAAACGTTCAAATGTGGTTCCAACAAAACAGTTCCAAACCAATTTGAAGTGTGGTTGGAACAAACTTTATGTCTGTATAAATATCCACACTTACTATACCTTATTTAGCTTAATGTGATGTGATATAATAATGTGGTACTGGTGGTAGTTAAATTCAGAACAAAGTGAGAATTTTACTTTTTTTGTGTCATTAATGTGTCATATGGCATTTACCGCATTAGGCTCTGATATTATTTTACTTTTCTGTGTATAACTTTGTTGCCTTACGCCAACTTGTAGGCACATAACTTGTAACTCCTCCGCTTCTTTGCGTACATAAAGTAATTAAGTCTGTACTTGAAACTTTACAATGTTTGTTTCATGCTTTACATATAACAAGATCTATACGAGTACGTATAAGTTTTAACATCATAACTGTGAGAAAATACTTAAGCAAAGCGTAAAATACTTCGTAATACAAAGTGTGGTGTGAGAGTAATAAACTTTAATACAAACGTTTTAATTTATTAAGTATAGGACGTTATATTATATCGGAGACATATTTATACTTTCTTCTTGTAATTTCAATAGGGGAGAATCTTCAACACGTTAAATTAGAACCCTTTCTTTTGTTTACTTTAGCGTAATTAAAAAAAAACTTTATCTTTCAATTAACTTTTCACTTGAAGAATTGAAGAAAACGAAGTCAGATTCTTATCTATAATACTTTGCATGTCTGTATTTCAATAAGGCTCGGATATTCAACCACAAATTGAATTTCACTTTAAGTAGGTGTATCAGCTCTTTCTCTGGATTTGTGGACCAATCTTACTTTTATTGGTCGACGAATAACCTATCACCCACAAGAAAAGCAATTTGTATGCATTTAAATTTATATAATCACATTAAATGAATAATAATCCATCCATTCACTAGAAATAAAAGTATTTTTACTAGTAGTTCTGTGAACAGTAGACCTCGCTCGTTAAAATATCAAATCGGGGTTTGAGCTTAGGTTCAAAATTGTGTGCGAGTAAGGAAGTAAGTAGAACGTTTAGTCAGTGTAAAATCATTTTGCAATTTATTAATTTTTTCACTTTTTCCAGGGACATCGGACATAAAATTTCTCTCGGGGAGGTACCCTCTACATCCCTTTTTTTGTTTTTATATGTTTTTTTTGGTTTTTGTGGTTATTAAGTATTTTTACACGCTTTTAATTAACTTGACCTGTATGTCCGCGGCAAATTATGTAACGTAAATTTGACAGACTTCCCGACAACCTAGAAAGCTGAAACTTGAACAGATGATGTATTTCCGATGACAATACAATAATCAGAAATTAGTTTTACTAAATTATTAGTATTAATCGATAAATCACCAGATTTCTAAGAAATGTTGGCGGTCAAATTCAAAATCAATTGTACACACAATAATCTTAGGGGCAAAGTGGTGAATAGTGGACTCACCTCGCACATTTTGAGAGCCCGAAAAACTATTTATCGTTCAAAAGGGTCTGAAACGTGACTTTTTTATATAAACATTTGTACCTTTTGTAAATTCGTTTTAAGGGCTTTCCAACGATACCAAACACGGCCGGCCAGTTATTATTTTTATATTTTCCTTAACAGAGGTTCACAACTTTGTACCCCTCATGTACCCGGTATACTAATAAATTTAAGGTTTTCCATTCACGTACATTTTAATACCATAAAGTAGTAAGTACCATATGAGTTTCAGTCCAATCCTATGAAATGAAAAAACGGTACAGTACGAAGACTAAAAAGTAGTGTTTTTCGACCGATTTTTCCAAACCGGTACAATAAATACAAAAATAAGTAGAAATAAAAAATAAATTTCAATAAAATGGGTACAAAGGCAATAAAACCCACACACTTTTGAGTACAAATCTGCAATTTTTTATTTTTTTATTTTTAGAGTGCGCCCTACAACTACCGTGGCACTAAAAGTACCTCTGTACCCGAATCCACAAAGGTACAGGTACGAAAAGGGTCCCGTGCGTTCAAGTATTATTTAGAGCAACTTTTGACTGAAGGAAATTGTCGTGCTGATAAATCCCTCGACGCTATTAGCCCCACAGTGGGGTAACCTACCCCCTACCCGGCACTCTAAAAGTACAAAAGGGTACTAAAGTACCAACCTAGTATATTTTTTCGAAAATATTTTTTTACACATTTAGTACATTTTTAGAGGCCTTTCCAACAATACCTCTGTCGAATTGGTACGACGTCCCCTTCTAGTTGCGACTACTCAAGGAGGACGTCCTTCACATAGACGTAGCTCCCGAAGTAGGAATCGGAAATATAAAAACATAACGGATTCTTAAACACGACAATTTGACCTAAAGTTTGGTACCCTTTTGAACTCCGTCCGATTAAAATTGCGAATGGTACAGAAGGTCAAATTCGAAATTTCGGAAAAACACGATTTTCGTGTGTTTTTCGCCGAGGTACTCGACTTCCCCGTCTCAGAGGTACTAAAAAAAAAGGATTGCGCTTACCCCTTGAACATGACATTTTTAGAGCATACAAAGCGGAATAAAAGAGTACTTTTTTTTTCACCGTAAGTACCACCTATGTACCGTCTTGTACCTCGGAATTTAATGTAACATATCTCAAAAAGTAATTGTACCATCGAGTTTAAAAGCAAAACGCCAGGAGCAGCATTTCATAGGCTTTTAGGGCTCAAAAATCCAATAGCGTCGTATAAAAGCCCTAGGAGGAGATACGTGAACCATGTAGAAAAACGTTTGAAAAAAAGTGGTAAAAAGTGTTTTTTCGCTTTTAAGGGCCTGAAACGTGAAAATTTTAAAAATATTTTTTCATCACTTTTGTACACTTCCAAAGGGCTTTCCAACGATATACGACACCCCGTACCAAATATCTCCGGTTTTTTGATCGGCGAAAAAAAATATTTCCGATGTCGGCCCTAAGCGGGGGTGCACGTAAAAAAAAAGTTCTCGTTACCGGCTATGGACCTCTTCAGGGTCTACAAAAGCCTTGAAAAAAAATTTGAAATTTTCAATTATTTCAAAAGATATATGTAAAAACGTGTTAAAAAAACTCACTTTTTGACCGTAGACAATTTCCCGTTTAAATTAAACCCGTTTCCCTGAAAATTTCCCGGCATTAAGAATTTTTCCCTAAAAATACACTATAACCTTAACAATTTTCAGAAAACTGCATGCCTTTACGACAAACACACCCATCAGTACAAAAATCCAAATAACACTCTATTTTACCCTTTAGGGCCGATTTTCACCCTTAAGGAGTGGTTTAAAAGTGCCCTTACCCTATGTTTGGTCAAGCGATTTTTAAGGTTCCTAACCGATTTTGACATTACCAACTCGAAATTTTTCCGAAAATCAAGAGGCGGGGTATAATTATTTTTTTGTTTTTTGCAGTGGCGCCTTAAAATACAGTAAATGTTTACCCCCCCTCCCCCATCTGACGTACAATGAGTAGTTGCGCCCCCGCCCCACACCACAGCTCGGTCGGCCTGCGGCCTCCCTCGCAAAGACAGTCGATGTACATTTAGGAGACAGACAGACGAAATGCCAAACGGTCGAGTTAAAACAAAGACCTCGCTACGCTCGGTCAATTACAATTAAATATAAAACTTACAGACTTACATATAAAATTAGAATTATTTATTAAATGGAACTATTGTTTTAAAGTTTTATGTTTAATCAATACTTTTAATCATATCTATTATATAATTTATATACGTGGTTTCTAAATTTAACATTACATTTGTTTCTAACCGGATTTTTCTATTTCCCAAGGACATTGTCTATTTCCTAATTTAGTTTTGTATTTGTTTGATTAATTGAAATATGTAATATGTATGAGGTTTCTGGTTTGTGAAAGGGCTTTTTCTTGTAATAATTCCCTAGAAATTGCTGAAGCTTTTCATATATTGGCGAAGCCATGCCCAGATAGTCTTGTATTTACGCTTCGATGAATAAGTCCCCTCCAAGTATTTGCTGTTCCCTTTTTCCAATATACAATGGAAATGGTTTAAGCTTCCATGAAACTTGTATTCCCATTTTACCCTTGGTTCAATTACGACAGACTTCTTTATCTATTCCATTATTTTCTTCTTATGCTGTTCCATTTGTGTTTCCATTTATTGTTTAGTTTTTTTTCTTTTTCTTTTCAGTGTGGCGTGCTATTAGTTAATAAGTACTTTTCCGGGTAATTTTCTTATAATAAATATAAATATAGAACAGTACAAAAAAAAGTAATAATAATAATTTAGTAAGCTAGTCTTCATAGTTAGTTTCATAAAGATTCCCTTCATACCCACATTACCCACATATGTATATATAGTTAATTAGGTTTTAAATTTTGTTTTATTTCCTTATATAATATGAAAGTTTTCATGATTTTAGGTTTATGAATAAAAATTCATTCATAGCAAAAAAAAATTCTTGAAAACTATTATATTATACATATTACATAAGTAAATTAATATTTTACATTATTCAAATCAATTGTACTATTTTACATTATTCAAATTAACAAGTAAGGCGCGCTTCACGTAAGTACGTGAGGCGATAATAGCCGGTTTCTGTACGACTTAGTTAAAATTATCAGGTGTAATAGTTGCTTCAAGACCTATAAATTGATGTATAACATGCTATGGTAACTAAAAACTTTTTTTTAGTCACCCGCCATATTGGCCGGGCCGCCATCTTGGAAAATTAAGTCTCCTCAACTCCAAAATGTGTCCAGTTGTCTTAAACGCTGAGATGCACCTGTGCGTGCCAAATTATATGTTTCTAGCTATAACAGTTTATGAATTGAAACAAGCCAACGGACAGACGGACAGACAGACAGACAGAGCCGTTATACAGGGTTATATATAAGCTTATATAAGGTTTCTTTTTGTACTTTGTACCGAAACCTAAAAAATGTAAATTGGGGGATTCAAATTCAGGGACTTCATTCAATTCATTGGCAGGTTGAACATTAATGATGATTGAGTGTTGGAACATAATATACAGTCCGTAACAATTAAAGACTGTAACTTTAATGTTCTTACTGGCTTCAGTTTTGCTGACAAAAGATTTTATTCATAGCATGAAAGAGTATGGCTGAAACTGCTGCTGTCCTGGGTTCAAGTTCTTCCTTTAGCTTTCCATCACAACTAACCATGACTCCAAGGTATTTTAAAGCTAGGTACCGGCTCAAGCTGTTCCTCTCTGATATATATAATAATTTTCCATGGTCTTCGATTTTGCACCGTTGATTGTGTCTCCTGGCTTCAAATATCTCAGACCAAAGGTTAGCTATGTTCTAGCTTTTGCAGTCACTCCAATCAGAACCACATCATTAGCAAATGCCATAGCCGATACGGTTTTTCTTTGCATCGTCCAGTTTCCTAGATGGTTGCCTCTGGCTCATTTATAGCGTGGTTTTTATAACTTCATCATCATCCATTAAAATTATTAGGAGAAGCGGGATGAGAATATCTATTTAACCGACTTCTGCTATCAGGAGCTTATCTTGGGTTCCTTACCAGTTGTTGGGAATTCCTGTGACCTTCTATTTGAGGTTCGGATAATACTTCGATAATCTTTGTAAAAACTTTGAATAATCCGCCTGTTCTATTAATTGCTGAGTGACTCCGCTTTTTTTCTTAAAACAGATGAAGTCAATATTTCATTATGGATGTTAAATTTTGAAATATTTAGGGCATTAGACCATTTGTTAATAAAAAGGATTTATCAGTGAAGCGTAGAAAGTGGCTAAGATTATCAGGTAGTGTTTGTTTCCAGCTGGCGCAGTACCAGTGTGATTCATTGATGCAGAAAGAACTTCTAAATCTAGATTACAAAAAGGCACTGTTTACTTTGGCTGATTTAGCCAATGCTGTGTTGGTGCGAGGGTCAGGTCCGCTGGCATCCTTTTTGGCACGTGTTTCTTATCACTTAGGGCGGAGTTCTGGACCTCACCATGTTCTTTATCAATATTATACTGTTTTCGGAATCTACCTCAGTTCTCTCTCAATGCTCTACTAACATTCCTCTATAAAACTTTCCATTATATTTTGAAAGGAAGTCACTCCAAGAAGATCTATTTTAATCTTTTTAAAAACTTATATAACTGATAGATTATGATTTTTTATATTTTATTTGTAGAATTATTAATAAAACAATCATGATTGGAAATTTTAAATTAATACTTGCCTCCTTTTCTATACAAAGCCTCTTTATCATATTTTCATTGTTAACTTCTATTCAAATTTGTTTAATTCCCAATAAAAACTTTTTTAATATTGAAAATTATTTTTTATAAAACAAAGGATTTTTTATCATAAATCTGATTGTGTTCGGTGGTCTAATCAGTTGAGGGTCTTTTTAAGGGGGGTATTAAAACTGTTGAAAAGCTAATTGAAGGAAAGATGGCTGACATTACCTTACGCTTTCATCTTTTACTCTTTTCTTTAAAAAAGGGGGGAATCTTTTTTTTTCCAATTTCCTCTTTAAAATTTCTCAACCCTTTTTAGAACGAATGAAGCAGTGGGTTCGGCTGAAACCATCAGTTTCAGTAGGAAATCTTTTTGCCCTTGGGTTTTTCGAAACGGGGTAAGAAAAGGGAAGTCTTGGGGTTTTACAGTACAAAGGGCCAGATAAAAATGGAAATGCTTCTTCTGTACTTGGGCTTCTCGAGCTCTAGGTTAAATTATCTGAAGGGAGTACCTCCCTCACTTGGTTTGGCGTTACGAGTTGCCTCGAGGGTTTCTAAGGTAAAGGAGACGTTGGAGTGAAGGGATCGAAGAGAAACTTAAGGTTTCTGCTAAACTTAATGAAATCAATTGTTTTAGTATCTGGAGTGGTGGGTGAAGTAACTTAAACCAACCTCTTTACCGCATCATTACACTCTAAGATAAGATAAAACAATGATATTGCAATACTGATAAGCACAACTTGTAACAAGATTTCAATGGATATCTAACCTACGACATCTAGCTTAAAATAAGTTAAGCCTTCCGGCCTTACTATTTTAACCTCCTAAAATTATTCATATTGGATAAACAAAAAAAAAATTATATATATTCCCTTTCTCTACAGCTAAACAATTCTTTATATATTTTTTATATAATCGAGTAGTGTCTCGACGACGATGCACCTCGAAATGATTTGTTTTGCTAAACTAAGGAGAGCCAGCGTAGTCGTATAGGTTACACACGTGTGCTCGGTCATCACTGAATAATGAGCGTTACGAGATCGTAGGTTCGATTCCTCGCCGTGAAGCTCTGATTTATATGGCTTACTATTGATCACGTCATACTCACTCCGGCGGTACAATGTACAGAGGTGTGATGTGTGAAGTGGCTGGAACTCTCTTACCACGGGTATAGTAAAAAGGGCCTAAGTGATAGCCTAATTGCTAGGTTCGAACAAGTGGTTCGTCCTATCTGTCTATAGTACAGTAGGACGTTACTACTACTACTACTACTGCTAAGGTAAGGCAACCACATTTATTCCAATAAAAATAAATGTTTGTTTCGATTTATTGGTCTCAAAATATATATAATAACTAACCTAAATTAATTTACTTAATTGTTTTGCCTAAATATTAAAAAAGTCCGTTGCCTCGAGCCTAAGGGTTCGTATATACATATAAACATAAGTTTTTAATTTTTTAAATTAACATTTAACAACATATTTTAATTTTAGTACTTAGTATTATTTACGTTACTTTTTTACGAGACTGTAATATATTTTGTTCCAAATTATATTTTTCTTCTTAAGTATTAAACATAAAAAACAATTTGTATTTTATAATAATTTTGATAGTAAAAAAGAGAATTTTCCGGATTTTAATTTCTTTAATGGCTAAAGCATTATTGTAGGATTTCCTTAACAGGGATTATGAAGTAGATTATGTAGTTTTGTTATGGTAATTTTTTATAATTATGTTACAAGGGAGATATTAATTAATATTGTTAAACCGCCAATTATCACGCAAAAAAAATCTCCATTTTCCATTCACTGAAAGATGGCAGTAACTGATTTTAAACTAATGAGTTGTTATATTGCATGCTTTACTGGCATCGATAAGGGTCTAAGGTGAAAATAAATTAGCATATATATATTGAAAACACTTTTTTACTTTATCTTTTTATTTTAATAATTATAAAAAAAGTATCAAAATTAATCGATTTATAATTGGTTTCTTTTGTTTCAGGTGACTAATTAAATTCAGATTTTTGGATTCTATTCTTCTTTATTGCTTCCTGTAATATGGACAATTCTCACGTGAGTTTTAAATCAATTTTTATTACACTCTTTTCTTGCGGATATTTAATTAAATTTAAAGGTATCTGATATAGATTTATTTCCCATACAAGAATTTATGGGGGAATGAATGGGGTTCGTGATATATTTTTTCATGATCATTTGGCCAAGCTATTTATTACATTACCTTGTATGCATTTTATTACTTTATTAGTTTTATTAGAAAAACTTGCCTCTCTACATCTAGCTTATTCTCTCAAATGAGAGAATAAGCATTGTACACTTGGAGGCTCACGCTCTCTCTCGGGAGTCAGTGTCTTCTTCTACGCGAATTTGACGACTAAAATGTACTGCATGCAGTATGAGCACACACACGGCGCGAGAGCCGTTATATTTCATCAAAGACATCTTCGACTGCTTTACTAACTAATTCTATCTTCTTACATATTTTGTAGTTTATAATAATGTTGTAACATAATTTACTAGCCGTTATAATACAGAAAAAAGATCTAGTTATAATTTAAATAGTAAGTTTTATGCTCGTAGCTTCAGTGCAAGGGCGTGGCTCAGTGGTAGAGGATCCGCCTCATGTGTTGGAGGTCATTGCTTCAATTCCAGCTTATGGCGCATTAATTTTTCACGTTATAAATCGTTTAGAGGTGAGTCGTCGCCCGTCGCCGTTGTCGGGGCACTACTCGATTATATAAAAGATATTATTTTTGATACGGTTATGTAGCCGATTTATCAAGACATTTAATGTTGGTAAACTTCGAAAAAAAATGCGACCAGTGTGAGATTAGAATAGTTGATATAACAAGATTTAATGATGTGAAGGCTAAAATCGGCCAGATACAACCTAGACAAACTGTTACATATACGAGTTCAAAATTACTTGGCATAGTGTTTTCCATTTATTTTATTAGTACTCGTTGGTACATTTAATTATTATTGAACATTTTATCAAAATATATCATAAAAATAACTTCTCCTCGACGGGGAAACGCCCCCAAATTTAGAGCTAAAATTCATTTTTAGATTTAGCCTCGGGGTATGATTGTTCTGAAAATGTATGACAAATTTCGACTAACTCTTTGCCCAGTAGTCTGCACAGACAGACGACAGAAGACAGACAGATTTTTTAAAAACCACTTTTTTGGACCTTTTCCGCGCCATCTCAATGCTTTCTCTTTGTATGAGAAAGTAAAAATAGAAAATCATTTAAAAAAAAATAAATTCACGCACTAAAAAGGAGGAAATATTTGATAAGATCAAGAATGTGTATTAGCGATAGGGGACAGAAGAAATTTTAGTCCCGCAAAAATGACATGAAAAGAGTGTCGTCGCTAGTACCAGGAAGTTAGATTCTAACAGGAGGTCGCTCAGTTTTTTACTTTTGGTACTATATTAGTACTATATTTAGTACTATATTTCGCCACTAAAGGTCGACCGAGAAATTATGGCAGAGCTAGTGTTGTTTTTTATGTGTCTTGTATAGTCAGTTTGTAATACAAAAGGCTGCAGTCAAAATACTTTCTTTTTCTATTTATTAGTAATATATTTAGAACAAAAAAACATATCCATGATTGCATGTTTTTCCATGTCATGGAGATTTTTTTTAACAGCCACAGTACTACGCGCCACCTCAGTTCATAAGTGCGTTTCTAAAGATAAATTCGTTGGGTTATATCAATAGGTTTTAGTTATATTTTCGCGCGTGTGTCTGTCTGTCCGTCCGTCCGTCGCATGCAAAAATATATAATTCTTTGGTTATAACTTTGATAGGGCAAGCGTCGACACGTTTTATTAAAGTGGGTGTGAAACGTGCCCCTCCCCCCTCTATCTCGCTTATGTGAAGTGCAAAAAATGTGAAAAAATTCCTTATTTATTTTTTATTGGCAAAATATGTTGTTTTTTATAATTATGGCCTTTTCAATATATTTATATGGCTGTTTTCCGGTTCAATGGCAAAAAAATACTTCGTCAGAAGTTTGTGTATGTGTTTTGAGAATATCAGACCCATAGGATAGTTCAAAGTAAGCTTTTTAGTATTTTTAAAATCACCATCAATAGGGTACTACTCAAACAACACAAATACAGTGTTGCCTACGGACCCTCGCTGTGTGCTGGCTAGTATAATACACTTGACCTGTTTATTGTCATTTGTTGACCGAGCCTCACGCTTTTATCTTTAGTGACGTACGCATATATTGATGATCGCTATAAGAGATAACATTTTCCCCTTAAATAAATAATTTAAAAGCTCATATCCAAAAAGAATACAAAACACATATATTTATAGTTTGTATAAATTCAGTTGACATAATAGAATTAGTAATGAGTGATGAAACTTATGCACTTGGGAGCAAAGAAAAAAAAAACTTTATAATTCCTTTAATTCTACTATTAGTAGTGGAAAAGAATTTTACATATTATTATTCGAGACGGAATATTTACTAAGAAAATCTAAGATAGTTTCAATTTCTTATTACTTCACGAAAGGATAAGAATATACACAATTAAATACTTATTTATTCAAGAATTTTGTATAAAATTCAATAGCGGTTTTGTAGTTAGTTTGTTATCATGCACCGTTAGAAAAACCCTGAATCCATTACCTTAGGGAGCAGTTCTTATCGCTAGCATAGAATTTTCAGTGGTAACATAAATTGTTGTTTTAAAAAGCGAACCCCTACGGCTAAAGTTTAAAGACGACTAAAAACGTGTTTTAAATTATATATGTATGTTGTTAACAAAAATATAAATACCAGTACGATTATTGTTAGATAATTTTAACTATGAAACGAATTAAAATAACTCTTGAATATGCTTTCTCTTTCTCGGGTTTATTTATTAATGTTTAAAATTTCTAACAAAAACTACCTTTATTTGTGTTCTAAATTATCCCTAAAAGTTTTCATAAGTTGTTGAAATGAGTCTGTGTATTACTTTCTCATACGCGTAATCTGTAAGAGAGAGTATGTAAACAGAAAGTATTGTGATGACGCAAGTATTTGTGTTTAAAATGTTGATGGTTTTACTCGTATTAAGGGCTCCTGAATTTGAAAATGTTATTTTTGTTGTCTACTATGTGAGTGTCGGAGGTCGTAAACCCATTATCATTTGGGCCATAATCATAATTCCCTAATTTTATTAGTGGGCCAAACCAGTTTTTTTTTAATGTACTATCCCACAGAATAACTTCTTTTAAAGGTTGTTTTAAATTAGTTATTGATCAGTTTTTTAAACTTTAATTCTTTAGATTACATACGCTAAGTTAAGTAAAAGTAATCCGCTGCCAAGTCATCGACTCAAAAGGTTTTTAGGTATCTCAAGTATGAAAAAAATGTATAATAAATTTAATCAATGTATCAAAAAAATAAATAAATAAAATAAAATAATAATAATAACAAAACCTAACAAAGATATTGTTGATGATGATCGTGCATATGTGTGACTTAAATGTAAAGCAGTAGATAGCAGTGATAAACTATTGGATTTATAATGGTTAATGTATAATCTATAATAAGAATAATTTTATTATAAAGTATTGGATATTTAAATAATTAATTTCTAAATAAAATATGAGATCGTGAACAATTGTGGACCTAAACTGGTAGCCTCTAAGAACTCATGTGTAGTGACGATTTCCTCACATTATCAACTTCGGAGTTGTTCTGAACGAAGACTTGCAAATATAGCCCTCACAAATGGGGCTATAGATGGCAGAAGCAGGCGAAACTGTAGGCAGCGTTGTGGGTTCGTCTACCTTGTGACGACGAAGCACTGGGTTTGCGATCTGATTATTTACATTAGAAAGACTTGTTTATTGGCCTAGGAAGTTTTCCCTAAAGGTCGGGGTTTGATTGAAAATAAAAACATAACACTGGACATGAAATTTTTTTTTAATGAAAAAATTCACGAGTACCATCGTACATATTTATACTGTCTTAAATGGAATATCTATATCAAAAGAGTAGATTGCACGAAATTTCAATTTTTAAGTATATAACACCTACCCCCTTACATGGGATTCGCTTAAGAGATCATTCGAACCAATTTATACTAAATCAGCTCCTTTAATAAAATTTAGTGATCAATTAATCATGATCAAGATCAATTTATTAAAAATTTCATGTAAAAATGAATAGCTGACTCTACACCGATAATTTATAAGGAAATATCGAAAGATTTTTGATTGTATAATATGATTGTTTTACTTGATTGCATATGACAGTATAATTTTATATTTCGATGGTATAAATAAAATTCAGTTGAACTCTTAATTCGACTTTGCTACTTTGTATTCTTTACTGTTTATTCTTTATTCTATTCTGTTTATTCTTTCTATCTAGTGTTTGTTTACTGTTATAACCCAGGTTTCTTTTATATTTTCATTTCAATTTCTTTGTTCAAGGAAGAAGAGTTTTAGTGAAATATCTCATCTCTCTAGTTTTATAGTTTATTTTTGAATAAATTTATGAATTTATTTTGAGTTTATTTTTTCTATATAGCTAGAGATCGTTCTCTCCCCTAGGCACATTTGTTTTTAATTGATTAAAAAAAAAAATCAATAATTTGATTTATTTAACGAATGTTATTTTATATTGCACAATTTTATTATTCTTTCACTAATAAATATTTATTTGACGTGCAGTTGGCTGTATAGAATCCAAAGTACATATGAAGTTAAGGGGCCAATCGTAAACGGTTTGAAATTTAGTGCAGGATTTGATTTCACAATTGTTCAAAAGTTTAGAGGTTTAAAGAATACAGTTTTTTTTTTTTTTTTTTTTTTGTTCATTGTTGACTTACGCGCTTTGACTTTCCTAAGGATCTAAAGCTTGGTACATATCGGGAAATAATGCAGCGCGTCTTTTTTGCGGGACTGAATCGACGCTGCTACGATTCAACTCCACAACAAAGACCCACGACATTGAGTCCCGGTTTGGACTAAGGATTTAGATTGGAGAGTTTTGAAATTAACTGACTATGGATCTTCACACTTCTAAGCCTTAGGTCCATATTTAAAGTTTAGTAATCAAAGTAAGATTTGACCCACGATCAAGAAGACCAAGTAATAATTTGTAGCGTGAGATGTGAGTTCATTTGGTTTTTATATGATGTCAAGTGAGTCGTCTATTGAAATGAAAGCCAAGGTGACGGACTGTATCAGATCAAGGAATAAGAACTTGTTCAAGAATGACTGGAGAACAGGTGCTATTACGAAGAATAAAAGTGGAGTGACACTTTTCACTTTTAATCCGTTTTCTCAATTTCCTTAAGCAATGTTCTAGAAGGAGAAGGTGGCTTTGAGTGTTAATGGCTGCAATTTAAGGGTATTCGGGGGCAGATATGGTAGTATTGGAATCTTCAGTGGTGACCAGGACAGAGTAAGGTAAAGGGATGTCATGTGTTTAGAAGAATTATAGGAGATCCAAGAATACCACCCTGAAGTTACCCCTGATGGATAAGAAAGAGGTTCCTAAACTTGCAAAAAAATCGATTAGTGAGAAAAGATTTCAGGATGAGGTAGTAAGTGAAAGGATGCCATTCTTTGTTTCTGAGCTTCCAGAAGATAAGCTATGGAAGCTTTGTGGTCATTCTGAAGAAAGAATCTCTTTTGTTTCTAAATTGAAAACAGCTATTGGGTAGTTAAAGACATCAGGGAACATTTTGTCAATTTTTAGCTATGCTTGTACCTATTTTCTTACCTGATTGTGTAGCTAACCTGTTGATGAACCACGTAGAACATCAAATATTTAGACCTAACAATCCATTGACTAAAAATATAATATACTGGTATAGGGTAAAGTGGGGCTATGGTGTCACCTGGGGTTATTGGGACCAACTCATTTTTTGTAGGGAATTGTTGTTTTTTTTCTCTACCTGTTTGTTAGGAATGAAGCAGCACTGTTTCTAGTTCCAGAATCTGACAATAAGAGAATTATTACTAGTAAAATTCCCTACAAAAAATGAGTTGGTCCCAATAACCCCAGGTGACACCATAGCCCCACTTTACACTAATGTATACGTAGACGTATCTGTTTTCGACGTATTATGGTTACGTTATGTAATAATTTACATAAGAACATAACATTTACATTAGAAATAGAACACGACAAGGCTACCACCTTCCTCGATCTAACAATAAAGAAACAGAATGATAAACACAAATTCAACATTTTTAAAAAATCTACCGACACAGATATAATAATTCACAACCAATCAAACAAGCTATATAAACATGATTCATCGAGCACTTACCACTTCCATGAATGATTTAGACAAAAAAAAAAAATGAAAACTCAACAATAAAAGCAATAGCTGCAATAAATAAACAATGGATATAACACAAGAACAATAGCTGAAATTGTAAATAAAAAAACAGGTGATATAACACAAGAACAATAGACAAAATTGTAAATAAAAAACACGAAAAATTAGCACTTAATATTATACACACTAGAACCAATTGAACAAAACCCTAAATTCTGGAATTGCTTACCTTACATGGGGAAGCTGTCTGAACAAATAGGAAAAATGTTAAAAAAGAGCTTAGTCAGTTATAAGCCATTCACACAATTAAGCACCATCCCGGGCTCAATACAACAAATAGAAAATTAGACTTTTTAGAACACTTTTAAAGTCAAAGAGCCATCCAAGACACAAATATTGACTGTTGTGTGAAAGATCTAAACCACTCTGCCCTTGTAAAACCTATAAAAAAAAAAATTAAAGTACATATAATTTAGGTAAAGTAAAACAAGGGTAAATACAGATTTTTTGCTTTAAGCAGTTGAAAAATAATGTTTTATTTTTCTGCCTCCATATCCCTTTCTTTTGGTTCATAAATCCTTCTATAGCCCTATTCTACCCCCACTTTTTAATGTTATTTTAAGTCATAAAGCTTGTAATGAAAATCTGTAGCATAGTAGTCTTTCACTCACTATGCTATCACCTACACTGAAGATCATATAAATGTCGAAACGCATATGGTCAATAGTATATAAACTTGTGACAATATTGTTGCGTTACTTTTTATTAACCTTTCTAATCATTTATGAAGTGGTACCACAAAATCTCAGTCAAAACAACTAATCATTATTGCCAATATATTAACAATAACAAATTGGCTGCCTAGGCAGTAAAATTACATTTCCCTGCCCGGAATCAGTTCAATAGTGCCTTATTTTGCTGCCGGAAGTAGATAATTTACTTTATTAATTTCATGTTTACTCATTATTTTATGTGTGAGTATTTTCTTTTCAGAAAAAATTATGAAAAGTTTTATAAATTTTGTCTTTTTCCAGACTACAATAAATTTAAGAATAATTTTCCTCTTCAGCTCCCTAGTGTATACGTGTTAATGTGTGAGTATATAGAATATATAGAATGAGATGTTGTAAGGAGAGATCCTAATTCCACTAATGGTTTTAAATGAGATGTAGGCTTTAGGTAGGCACTGTGTCACCTCAGGTAAGCTTGTATTAGCACAGGCATGCCCTTTGCTAGATCTTGCACTTCAATGCTATTAAAATTGTACTGTCTCCGCCTCAACCAACCCTTCTTCCATTTTAAATCGACTTTTCTCTCTCTCTCTCTCTCTCGCCAGGAAAAGCCAACTTTCTAACACATTTTAGTGTTACTTTAAATTATGTGTTAAATATACTTTTATTCACATATAAACACACACACACACACACACACACACACACACACATATATATATATATATATATATATATATTTTAGAAATTCCATAGATTA
>KZ651170.1:371927-390785 GCA_001010745.2 Gerris buenoi | reverse complement strand
TTTTTTTTTTTTTTTTTTTTTTTTTTTTTTTTTTTTTTTTTTTTTTTTTTTTTTTTAATCTGTAAAATTGTTTCTTTGTTGTTAAACTGAAGTTAAATCTGCTTTCAAAGAAAAATAAATATTTACCCCAGAGCATTGAATTGCTTTTTTTTTTATAAAATTAATTAAACATACAAAATTAAAAATGTATTAAACTACAGCTCTTCTTTCATTATTAGCCAGGAAAAATTTTTATCATTGCAGGGTCAAAGAACAAGTTAATAGTCAATTAAAACTTGAGTATAAAATTTAAAAGTAATATATGAGTTATTTGGGCCTTAGGGGTAATAAATAAATAAAAACTATTTAATCCATTTGACTAATCTAGTCTGTGACAAGGTCCCAACTGAGCAACGACTCATGACTTATTTTTTAAAAAGTTGATTACAAAAAAAGTTGATGATAAAAAAAAGTTGATTAAACCTTTTATGAATTTTAACAACTAGAGCTCTAACAAGGTTAGAAGATGTCACAAATGAAAGGGCCAAATATTACCTTTCAGATTAAATAGTTTTTATTTATTTATTACCCCTAAGGACCCAAATGATTCAAATATTATACAAATAAAGGGGACTACAAATTAACATGATGTAATATAATATATAAAATGTTTAAAAGTTAATATTAGAAGTATATAATATTGGTATGTATCAAAATAAAGCAATGGACCCTAAATATTATCTGGAGTATAGTATTTACTCAAAATTCTCTAATTAATTGGACAGTTATTATATTTATTTGTATTTTAAAATGATAAAAGCTCTATAAATCGCAGAAATAGATTTGAAAAGTTTATTAATATAATGTTACATGAAGAGAATATTCCTAAAATCCTCCATTGATCTAATTGTTATAAGATTATCAATTGTAATCATCACGCTTTTAATTTATTACGGGACTTTTTTAGACTGTTACTCTCCTTATAAAAATCGAGAAGGGAGTCATAATGTAGAGAAGGTGTGCGGAAGTTTTCTTTTTAAGCTTTATTTTCCTAACGCGACTCTTGTGACAGACGCGCAACCAAAGTCGCTGAGGACTCCTCTTCTGAGTTTGCATGTTACCGCTTTCCTAGCTGAGTGACTCTTACCATGCAAATTTAGCAGTGACTATCGTTGAGCGTCTATCTCTGGAGTCGCGTCTTGGAAAACTTCCCTTTTTCCCTAGACGCGATTCCAGCGATAGACGCTCAAGCGATAGTCGCCCAGTGACTGTCGCTGAGGACTCCTCTTCTGATTTTGCATGTTACCGTTTTCCTAGCTGAGCGACCAACTCTTATAATTCTGGCACAAAATGCTAATATGTAAGGAAAACGGAACTATGGAACGCTGGGCGAATATCGCTGGAGTCGCGTCTTGATGAAAAACGTACCATCAGACAATCAGACTATTAATCCCAGTATAAAAAACCATAAGGGAGTTACAATCTAAGGAAGGTGTGTGGAAGGTTCTTTTTTAGACTATGTTATTCTCCCCTTTTAAAAACAAAAGTGTGATAATAGAATTGGTGCAGTTGACTTATATTTTTTAACAAAAATTGAAAATTAATTTAATTTTAGGAGGTTTTATGAGACATAGGAGCAGTTTTGGACAATCTTTTTAGAATTTAACAGATCCATAATATGCAGTAAGTACTAAAATCTAAAAAACTAAGTTCTAATTAAAATGGTATTGCATGTGACCAAATAATAGTTATAATTTTTATTTTTAGGGATTTTTGACGAGAATCAGATGATTCAATCAATTCTAAATTAATGTTCAAAGATTTTATCAAATCAAATGTAGTATGATCTTCTAGTCAGTCAGGTCAGTAGGAAATTAATAGTTTTGCAAATACCCACATAGTGTTGCAAATTGTTAATGCTGTATTAGTGCAAATATTGTTATTGTTGATGACCCAAGGAGGGGTCGAAATATCGCTAAAGAGTGTGTTTTTAATTGTTTCCTTAAGACCCAGCAACAAGTAAAGTGATCAACGAAAGGAACCAACTCTACTTACCAGAAGTGTGATGTTCCTTTGTCCCAAACTACATTGGCCTACACATCCCTTTGTGTCAATAGTTATTTAGACAGGAATGTTTAAATAATCATATCTATTTATATTCTAAAGAAACATAGGGGAGTAACAATCTTAAGTAGTACCTGTATTACAACTAATTTGATTTGCAATAACTTAGTTGTAAAGTTTCAACTTCCAAGCAGCGGGGAATGTATTCATCTATAACATTATGATAATGCAAACGGAAATTAAAACCAATTCTATAAATAATTGTAGTAGAATATGAAAACCAGGAATATTTACAAGTTGATTAAGTGCTGCTTTAAATCATTGTGTGGGTCTCGGGGACGGCTTTCCTCTCGGTGTGGAATTCAGCTTGGAGTGTCGGGAGCTAGTTTGGCTAAAGGGAAAGCCTTGGATCGGCCAAACTTGTAAAGTAATTATATAGATGGCGCCTCTGTCTGAGCCTGTTTGTAGATTGTAGGGTGGCTACGACCCTGCAAACCCTCTACAAGCCCCCTTTCTCAGCTTTCACCATTTCCTCTGGACTAAAGCCAAAAACACAACTAATTCTTCGATATTCACCAGTTTTTCTCCCTCAAATTAATTCCTCGCTTATTTTATCTTTTATAATTCAGTATTGGGTGGGCGTGAAGGGGGTGAGTTAAAAAGTGAAAAAAAAGTACGATGGATAATAAATCGTTCATGCTTTTAGTTTTTTTTCACGACATGCATTTTATTTGCCGAACAAAAGAGAAAGGTTTGAAAAAATAATAAATAGAAAGAGTAGGTTTACAATCACACTTGAGTTCATGTTGGAGATTTTGCCAGGAGGGAAAATAAGAGAAATATCATACTCTGGATAACATGGCATTTTATAAGCTGTCCACGATATTTACTCTGCACAAATAACAAGGACATGTCTATACATTTAAAAATGTTTTCTTATACACAGTGCCAAATTATTTTCACTTTATAAACCAACTACTTTTACTGTTGACTAGTGAGCACTATTTGATAAAAAAAAAGAAAAAAAAAAAGTTTTATTTCAATTAAAAAAAGTAAATATATTATATTATAAATATTGTACTCATCATTGGTTTTTTAGGTTTCTGTACGAATACGAAAAGAAACATTATATAACAGCTCAGTCTGTCAGGCTGTTCGTTGGTGTCTGTCGTTGGCATACGTTTCAATTCATATACTGTTATACTAGCAGAACTGCTATACTAGAAACGTGAAATTCGGCACACTGGTGCATCTAGGCATTTGTGACAACTGTACACTTTTTTAAGTTTTCAAACTTAATATTTCCATGACGGCGGGCAACTAAAAAAATGTTTTAGTCACCTTGACATGTTACACATCAATTTAAAGGTCTTAAAGAGTAGAAAAAGAATATGCAACTACTAGTAGTTCTGTGAACAGTAGACCTCGCTCGTTAAAATAACAAATCGGGGTTTGAGCTTTCGTTCGTAAAAACTATTTATCGTTAAAGAGGGTCTGAAACGTGGCTATTTTAGAGAAAATAGACTCCAGCTCTGGAGTCTATTTAATAATTATAATTTGATGTAATGTTTAATGATGTAAATGTTCCGTAGTAGGAATAATACCAAAACGTAAAAATTTAATTTTAACTAAAATAAATTGAATTTAATTTATAATTACTATTTACAAAGGGAATTATTTCCCTTAAATATTTCCCTTTGTAAATAGTAATTATAATTTAATTTAAATTAAAATTTAAACGTTCCGTAGTATGAGTACTACCAAAAACTTAAAAATTGTAAAATAAATTGGTAAGGCGTGAAGTCTCACGTAAAAAGGGTTTCGTTGGTATTGTGAAACAAAATAAGTAAGGGGGAGGAGGGGGGGGGGGACGAAAAATTTCGATGTTTTTTAACAAAATGGCGCCGAAAATGAAACACTAACCCTAAGTGGTATGTATATTTGTAATCTACTCTTCAATACCTTTTATTTGATACCCCACTTAAAATTTAAAAAAAAAATATTTTTTTTTCGCGATGTGAATTATCCGCCATTTTGAATTTGAAAAGCTGATTATTTTGAGTTCTCTATATTTTTCCTGTGTGCGCGTCAAAACAATCTCACGATTGTTTTGACTACGATCTCGCGAGAAAAAAAAGTTTCTCGCTTTTATCTCTTTTGGTTCAAATATAGGTATAGGTAATTATAGGTAAACATAGGTAAGGTAAATATCAGAAGAAGAAATAAAAACCTCACCACAATTAAATCTTAAATATAGCCATTTTTAGGGTTTCGTTGGTAATACCAAAAAAAAGAAACCCTTATAGTTTCGTTCATGTGTCTGTCTGTCACTCTGTACGGTTCCAATAGCTTTTGAACCAAAAGAGATAAAAGCGTGAAACTTACCAGTATTAAAGATTGTTTTGACGCGCACACAGGAAAAATATAGAGAACTCAAAATAATCAGCTGTTCAAATTCAAAATGGCGGATAATTCACATCGCGAGAAAAAAATATTTTTTGTACGACCGGCCTTCATTAGAGCTGGTGAAAGGCACTCTCAAATTAACTATCCCGAATCAAATTCAAACATTTTTTTTGATCGAATTAAATAAATCAGACAAAATTTTAAAAACATTGTCCAACTGAAAATAAGTTAGCATAATTTCGTACAATTAATTAAACTCACCGATAAAAGAAGACATCAGCTACAATACACGATTAGCTTCAATTGCTGAGTTTTTCTTCCTAATGAATGGACCTAAGAGAGAGATTTTATTCCTTTTTAAAAGCCTTATTTTTCCTACTTTTACCAAAAAAACCCTTTTATTCTAAAAGTTTAATCATTTCGCAATTTAACTTCGAGGGCCATTAGCAAACTTTTTTTTCCCGAATGTTTTTTCGTCTTTTCTTAGTTGTATTATTTATTTATTTTTTTAGTTTTTTTTATGTTCATCTAACTTTTTTCGAGTAGAAAGTTAAACCAATAACAAAAAACAGGTAAACATCTATATAAATTTTAACTATTTATACTTTCTTTCTGTTGTTTTTTAGTATCGACATATATTATATTCGCTCATTTTTTTCTCTTGTTTCTTAGTACATACATATTATATAATGAGAGAAAGAGAGAGAGATTAAGAGAAAGAAATAAGAAGTCTTTATGTAAATTGTTTTGGAGTAAAAAACGCAGGAGGGTTCCAAAAAACTTTTTACGATTTTTTTCTTGTTTGAAAAAAACCCAGATTTTCCTCGCTAGATTTTATAGAATAAAATGTGGTTTAGAGTTTAGTAAAAGTTAAAGCTTTAAAAAAATGTGTAATTTGTGTGTTATTTTTAGATTTTTATAAAAGTTTTTACAATAATAGGGTATGATATAAGGCCTTGGAGAACACCCTGACTTAAGATTTTGTTCTGTTAAATACTTTATTTCCTCTCTCCCCTACATTAATAGATTTTTGCTTTAAATATTTTATTACTTAGTGTTTTTAGTTAGGACTGAACTGAGGCTGAAGCTTCGTTGTGAAGTCTTTCGTTGCCAAAAGGGATTTAGCGGATTTTATTGTTTAAGACATTTTAAGATTCCGCTCTTTTGTTGTTCTATAAAGTGTTTATTTTATTTTTTTAGTATTTTTTCCCTCTTTTATTTCTTTCAATCTAATTATTTTATCTAGTTTTAGTACCCTTATTTATTATTTTCTTTTGTTTTAACCAAAACCAAATAAAAATAAGTTCAAATAAAATTACTTTTCTTTTGCGTATTTGCAAAGAGCATAAAACTAGTTTTTACTAACTCGTAACACTTTGATTACTTAGTCTAGTTGCTATCCTACAACTCAGGAGGGTTGGCGCGTTTATTTAATTTTAAAAATAATGCTTAAAAAGCTGGTCAATAGTGATACGGTATTTGTGTAATGTTAAAACAAGGTTTAGTTTAAACCACACCGTATTGTTTTGGGGGTTAAAAATCAAAGATAGGAAGATGGAGAAAGTAACCACGTGTCGTGGTTTACATATGTTAGTGGTTACGTGCCTTCCTCGAAAATAGTGGTTAGGGAAGAGCCAAGGGCGCAACGACACAATATTTACTGTGTTTGCGTATGCAATGTTGTTACGTAGTCGTGTTTTGTTGACACAGTGTGCTTATGTTTTGGTAAAGGTTCAAGGCTTTAGCACCTGTGTGTTGTAGTAAAGGCCTTTAGGGGTTGCATGTTCCACCCGTGTACCAATATTACTTGAAGCCTTTCCGTATTATGTATGCATATTCTAAACCCGGCAACTACACAGCAAACACGCCCTCCAAATCTAACCAATACCTACGAAAAAACAATATAACATGTTTACCTCGACAAAACATATAGATTAAATTATAAAACACTTGATATCGTGAATTTTATTTAATAGTGTGATCAAGATATCATTCTTAGTGTGTGAAACTTCCTGATAAAGGATACTATGGAAACGATATTATAAAATTAAACACGAATTTTGTTCTACAAACTAAATTCGTGCTTTGTTATCTTTACATATTTACCATGCATACATTTAACCGCACACAATATATACATACAAACTTACCAATCACGAGTAACAGAGTACATGGTAAATAGTGTTTACATATTGTGTAAACGCAATGTTCAACGTATGCGACTAATAGCCAGGGACTAAGGCTCCTGAAAGTCATGGCTTCTTTCTCACTTATTTTATAATCAATCATTTTTTAATTATCCCTTATGATTTTCTGGTTCTGGTTCTTGTTGTTCGCCATTTCAAAAAAGTTAGTGTGTAGTTACATTTTGCTGTATAAGTTACCTACTATTTCAAACAATTTGTATTTATCTACGAGAGGATTGCGCCAACACAAATTTGTTTCTTTTTAAGAAAGTTATTTGTTTTGTATACAAAATATTGTTTAAGTAAAACGTATAGTTTCTTTTGATATCTTTGCATTAACTTATTTCTTCTAAACTACACAAAATAAGAGCAAACGTAAAAAAATGTTAGTCAAAAAGTTTTAGGTTCTGGAGAATCGATTTAAATTTTATTACTCTTGTAACTTCATAGTGATAAAAATACTGTCTCGGTAAAGTTAGCTTGACTTTTTTTAACATTTTTTGTTACATGTTTCCACCGAATATTATCGATTTAATTATTTTTCTTTTTATTTATTTTTTATTTTCATGCTTTTCTTTTTATTTTATTCATTATTTTTTTTTTATTCAAGGATGCTAAAATATTTTATTAAATTATTTTCTTTAGTTAGTATAACAACATTTCATATCTCCTTTTCTATGTAAACTTGAAAATGTGTGTCACATATTTTGAAGGAATACGATAGAGTTATATTTATCTTCGTACTTCAGAGATAAAAAAGAACTTTCTAAATAATTCTAGTAAAAAATATATTATTCCTTATAAATTAAAACATTTATTTATTTTAAATTAAATAAATTTACAATTGTATAATTTATAAGTTAAGGTATTTTACATTATACATTTGAATAAATAAATTGATTTTATATTCATGCATGACGTATAAAACACTTATAATAAATTTGTAATGGATTCTATTCATTTTAAACTAGCTTTTTGATATTCTAACTATATCATAACTTTATAATTAATTAAATTATTAGTAAATTTAAATTTTTTACAGGAAAACCGAAAATTTAATATAAATATTTTAAGTTGGAGTGGGGGTTATTTATTTATTTATTTTTAATATATGTATTAAGAAATTGGCTCCTCGTATGTCAACGCTAAATTGAATAATTACTAATGTTATATTTAATTAGTTAATTGACTTAAATCAAATATTAATTTACTGATGCTGATTATATTCTGGGTTCACTGTTGACGATCAAAGTGGCCAGGCACTGTCTTGTTCGTTATTTTTTGTAATTTTATGGAAATAAACGTATTAAGTGTATTCTTATTTATTAATCATTTCTAAATTCGCATTTTTTAAGTTCTGATCAGCTTTACATAATATCGTTTCAGATCGAAATATATTATTATTAATGCATAGGAAATATTTTTTTTTTCTCTCTAGAAGTCAAACTTTATAATTCGGTAATAAGTTTGATGTTTTTAGGTAAATTCAATACTTGATAACATATTATTTGCCTATCCCTTCGCTTTTACTTATTGTTAGAATTTGTTATACTCTCAGTTAGTGCGCAGTTCGCTGTATTCTTTTTAGTGAGCTTTTCTTTTTCTTAATTAATTCCTTCACATGTCTGTTTAAAAATGTGAAGAGAATTGATTTACTAAATAGTTCCTGACAGTTAGAATGAAGAGTAATTCGTTGCAGTTTAGTTTGTCCGTAGACTGGAAGAAGTCCCAGGGCTTTAAGCTTTCAAGCGTTTTGTCGCTTTTTTTTTTTGTCGTGCTGTTCTGTCAGATGTATAAATCAGTGTGGTATATCGGTTCAGTGCCGAGACCGTCCAACAGCTTTTTCCGCTTTCCCGACGCTGCAAAGCTACCCAGGAAATGACGGAGGGCAGAACCATCCGTTTGCTCTACGAGATTTTTCCACGGTCGCCTCATGGAAATCCAGCATTACTTTCAACCCCTAACTATAATAAATCTATAGTAATGGTGTTTTTCCTACAGTTCTGTTAAAATGCCAAGCCCATGAAACTTTTTTTAAGTCTCTACATCTAGTTCCTTAAACACTTCGAACCACCCTAAGGTTATTTTTGAAGAAATTCACATTTTTATGTTTAAAAATTACTTAAGTACATAAACTGTATAAAATTTACTCACAATTTATACCGAAATCTATAATCAAGTTTCAAGTAAATTTATGTATATATATACATATATATATATATATATTGTAAAAATTGAATTCTTATGCTCGTACTTTGGTTAAAATTAAGAATAGAGATGACAATAGTTATTTATTTAACTAGGCAGCAAAATATAATTTTACTAACGAATGATTAACCCCCGAGCCAGAGGCGAGGACAGGCTGTGAAAATTAACTGCAATAATAGCAAAGCCGAGGTAGGACTACCGAGGCTTCGCCTCTGGTGGCAATGAATACAATAGGCAGAAATGTTTCCTTTGCTGCCTTGTTACAAACAATAATATCTTATCTACTCTCACTATTAAGATAAAAAATGGAAGCTTAAGTAAATACATTAATGTATTTTGTAAAATAACTAAATTAAAATAAAACAAAACACAAACACGCTTTGGTAAACACTGTACTTTTCCTGCTTAGGCCGGGTAATATTTTCCTGACTGTTTTAATTACTTTCCTGTCTGTTTTTAATAGTTTAATGACAAGTCAGTCAAATAATACTTTTCTTGCTAACGTAAGTGGATATATATATATATATTTTTTTTTATAAAACGAACCGTAAAGACGAATTTTATATAAAACTAGCTAATTTTATGCTAAGAAAAAAGTAAATTAATTTATATAAGTTATTATATGTATTTAGATAAGTTATTACCTATATATTATATTTGAAGACCAACAAATAAAAAAAACTTAACTTTGTTGGAATAAATTCAGTTAGCTTTGCAATAACAAATCATTTCAAGGTGAGTCGTCGCCTTCGTCGGGAAACTACTCGATTATATTAATGGTATCTACTTATTTATTTATACAATAAGATTAGAATTATTTATTATAGTTATACTGTATTATATTTTACTTATATTAATATATACTCGTATGCCTTTTATTCATTAATTGAAAAGTAGAGGTTATCCTGTCAGCAAGAATGTTTTAAGGAAAGAAATAAGGTTTTAAGTCACCACAAGACATCCTTTAAACTCTCATTGACTAAGCCACAAACTGTGCTTGAAAGTAACGCCCCATCGTACACGGATTCTGCTCAATTTAGTATAAATTCGAGACTAGCTTCTAAATTAATTGTTCAGCGTAGTCTCTAAATTTTACCTCCTTTATCCCGTTTAAATGTTCTCAGTTGAAAATCTTCCCTCTAAAATGCCTTTAAGAAAATTTCCGTGTTCTTTTTAAAGTACCTAAGTTTGCCGTTAGCTTAAGCTAACATGGCGGTAGAAAGCTCTTCCTCTTTTCTTTCCCTTGAAGGTTATTTATGTTCCAATTAACGATGTTATGTCTGGAAAGAGAAGGAGCGGTTCTCTTCCTTTTTTTCTTTTCTTTTTTTTAAATAACCTTCTTGCATAAATAGAACATAAATCAGTCTAGATTCCTTAGAGAGGGTTCTATAATCCTTCGAGCACTAATTATATCTAATCAACAAGAACATAAATTCTATGTTCGTTTGTATTTTTTTATGCTTACAGTGCCCCCTCTTTTATATATATTTTTTTTTTTTAGTAAAATTGAATTAGTGATTATTATTAAAACACTTTTTATCCTTAGATTTTCGGTTAAACTGCTTTGAGACAACATCCTACGAAAATCCATTATAAGAAAATAAATAGATTAGAGTAAAGGACCAGGGAGTGTGCCCTGCGTGAACCCCACGGCCACAGTTCACTAAAATCCCTTTAACCACACTAAACAAAGAATCTTTTTTCTTCCTTTAGATCTTTCTATTTAAACAATAAAATCGTCTCTGCCAAAACCAAAACAAACTTTAAACACCATCCCCTCTTTAAAAAAAACAACAACTATGATTAAAAAAAAACTCAAACAAATTATCTTCGAGAAAGGGAGGAGTGGGGGTAATGTACTGCGTATCCCCCTACTTTTCCCTTTCAAAGGACTTCAATTAAAAAGCGATTAATTACAAGGACAAACAAAAATGAGATTGAAAGATAAAAATGGAAAGTTAAAAGGGGCCTAAATTAAACAATTTATTACGTTAAATTTCTCTTTTTGACATAATCTGATGTACGTATATTATGCCTCTAAGTGTAATCAAAATATTTTAAGATCGTTTATTGCAAAAAAAAACAAAAAAAAACAAAAAAAAAAACGTAAAACAATTAACAATTTTAATACATAATTGAAAAAATACATCTTTAGTTAACAGTTTTTAACTTTCTCATAACTTCTTTTATATAGAGAAAAAGTTTTGTAAAGTTTTAATGCATTTACACGTAACCCCTTAACCCTGAGTCCAAAAAAGTGCGTACCCTTTGGTGAAATCAACAACTAAAATTAGCTTTAAATTTTGGGGATGCCATCCCTAAACAACCCTGAAAACCATGAAAATCTAAATGCCAATATTGAATTTTAATAAATAATTGCTAAAATATAGGCAATTTAATTTGAATTGTCGTTTTTCAGGGAAAATTCTAGTTTCCAAGATATTGATACAAATAAATCTGAAGTAGCTATTTTGTTGGAAAATAAATTGGTGAATTAGTTATTATTTTATTTAAATTTATATTAGTATTCTATTTATCAAGGAAGCTTTTTTTTAAGTTTTTCGTGCCGATTTTTATTTCTTTATTCTTCACTATGTTGATCGCTAAAGGGCTAACGAAACTGAGTTGATACTTACTTTGTCGATTATTATATTTTGGTATTTACCAACCATTCTAATAATTGCCTGATTCTTCAGAACTATATAATTAAACACTATCCATGTACTATTCCGTTTCCGTTTCCCAATTCTGGCAAGGGTGCTAACGCTCAGTGTTTTACACCAATCGTGATGAAAATAGGAAGCTACTTAAGTTAAAGGGCGTCTATCCGATTGTGCTGCCAATTATAGTGTCTACCTTGCTGATGGATTGACACGCCGACCCTTTGTCGTCCACTTCATTGAGCCGTGTAAGCCCTTTGGTAGGGCCAAGCCATTGCAGACTTCAAAAAAACATTTTAAATAAAAAGGACTAATATTCAATATAATGCGTAGTGGGTTCTTTATTTCAGAGACTTGGGCTTTGATATGATTGTGTGTTTTTTCGTTGGTTTGCCTAACGATAACTGACGTAAAATTAGATCGATTCGAACGAACTTCGGCACACAGTGCATCAGAGCATTTGTGACAACATTACATTTTTTAGAAATATCAGACTAAATATTTTCAAAATGACAGCCAATTTGGCGGACGATTAAACAAAAAGTTTTTAGTAAGCATAACATTTTGTTTGTTGTATTGAAGTTTTTGAAGAGTGGACAAAATGGAACTATGAAGTACTTATTACTACAACATTTCCTTTTTTTGCCGCAATTTTTAAAACAAATATGTCCGAAAAGTAGGTTTGGGAAAAAAATTAATGCTTAGGATGTCATGTACCATTGTAAAGCTCATTTCAGGTAGATTAAGAATTTCCCTAGAAAAGTTTCCTGTTCGCGACATTGTAAACAAATATGGCATACTATTAGAGAATATATTTTTTTCTAATCGAGTTCTTTATGCGCAGCACCACTGCGCCCAGTGAAAAATGTTTAACCCTACCAAACTTTTAGAATTAGAATTAGTTTTATACCACTTAAAAATTAAGATGTTAAAAATATTTTGACACATGGAATAAAGACATTGTAAATGATATTATTAAACTGAATTTAAGTTCCATTGTTTTATCCAACACACGAGCATTGTCCGACTCTTAGCTGTGCACTTGGTTAAAGGTGCAAGCATTTTTGTATTTTTTAGTATTTATTTTCTTATTCAAAATAAAATTTATTTAAATTTAATCCTCTTTCCCAACATTAATCCTCTTTTCTAATATTAATCATATATTTTTTTTATATTAAGGGTAAAATTTAATCATAATTTTAAATTATGATGACCTGTCATTTACATATACCTCAGTATACTCTCGTGTTTTTTTAAGGTTAAAGAACGGAGGTTCTTAATGCAAAATTAAAATGAAACACCTTGTGTTATTAAATTTCCTCTTAGTCTTTATATTAATATAAAGCTCAAGTTAATTAGAAGGTGTCGGGTGTAGTTTTCTGTGTTTTCACCCTTCTTTTCACGACTTGTATTACTTTTTCTTATCAAAAATCTTATCAAGATATTTATTTTTGTATTTCAGCTTACAGAAGTTTTAGTTATGGAAGCTTTGTGATCATTCTGAATAAAGAATTTCTTTTGTTTCCTGAATTAAACATTTTCTTAACAGAAATTAGGTAGTTTATGACATCAGGGAACATATTTTATATCTTATTTGTTTGCTGGCATGTCCCGTCATCCTTTTTTATATATATTTATAAAAAAAAAAAAAAATGTTGCCTAACAGATTGTGCGTTACATGTACTAACTAATGAATGAATATATAGAATTTTTTATTTAAATGAAACATTTCACTTGCTACGATAATATTTCAAATCGTATAGCATATAGTGGAAAAGAAGCAAAATATGCGTATCGTTTTACATTCGTATCCGTATCCACCCATTCACAGAAAAGCTTGAAGATAAAAAAAAGGTGATAAAACTGAAGTCAAAAATCGTAAAAATAAATTACGTTGGAAACCTGATAGATAAACAAAAAACCTGAAACTCGATCCACTTATTGGACTTAAAAGGCTTCTATTGTATTTCTAACAGTGGTAGGGAAGAATGCAGTAATAAACAACTTCTAATCATGTGGGAAGATAGGGAAAAAATCTAATTTACTTTTCAAACCGTGGAATTATAGTGAGGTAGGTAGGGGAGACTGAGTGATGGGCAGCTGTTCTAGAAAACAGAAGGCCTGTCAGTCCAACTATCATGACATGTGAGTCAACTCAACCAATTCTATAGATTAAATTGGAATAAACATAGATAATAATATGATAATACTTCGACTTACTCGTCACTTTATTTTATTTTTATTGATTTTATAAAACTATAAACAACAACAGTCTTTGTATTAGGAAACATGAATTATATGATTAAATAGGCTGAAATCAGACGTCAGCGAAAGGGAAGGGCAGGAAACACCAAGAAAAAACAAAATCTATATTATTATTATTAATGCAGACGATAGTAACATAGAGCAAGCTTATTTTTCCTACGAATTATATAGATATTATCTTATAGAATTCTTCTGAAAATAATTCACAATAATGCGGTCGTTCTCTGAAATAAATAAATAAATGTATAGCATTGCTCATTAATTAAGTATGCTTCATTAAGCTACCCGTTTGTTGTTACTTCATATATGGTTTATACAACATTATTAGCTTCATATATAGTTAGATTTTTTTTTCATGAATTATTAGCATGAGGGTTATTAGCTGTTTCGAATAATTACATTCTATGAACTTGAATTTACTCTCAAATTACGATGGTAATAAAAATACCTCCACTTGATTTAATTTTATATATAAAATACGAATTCAAGCGAATCCAAGTACGTTCTTTTTGTGTAAATATAAACATGATATGTATTTTTAACAGTAAAAAATATATAGTGCTCGAAAAATATATCGAATTACAGGTTGTTTTTTTTTTTTTTTTTTTTTTTTTTTTTTTTTTTTTTTTTTTTTTTTTTTTTTTNAAGTACGTTCTTTTTGTGTAAATATAAACATGATATGTATTTTTTGCAGTATAAAATATATTCTTTTACAAAAATATAACGAATTATAGGTTTTTTTTTTTTTTTTTTTTTTTTTTTTTCAATTTTTTAATTTTATTACATTTATTACTATTGAATACAATTAGTAATAAATACCTCTTACAGAGTTAGTTTTCCATGTGTAAGTATTGACAGAGCGAGATATGTTCTAATGAAGAAAAATATGTACAACCATGCACAAATGAAATCGTTGGAAAAAGTTAGAATTCTATTGTTTTTTACCAACTGTTAACTGTAAATTCTTTCCTTTTTTGTACACTATTCTTTGAATTTTTAGGCTTGTTCAATTTTGAAGACTAGACGTATTCAATTTGTAAAGACCCGCCATTTTACATATAGTCCACCCTGTCAAAAATTAAATACATTAAAGTATTGTGTAAATGTTAGTCAAAGAAGATATGCGAAGAAGAAAAATAAAAAAAAATCTAAATTCTCTCTGTACAATTCTCTACCTATTTTCTTTTTCTTTTTTTTACAGTTACCCGAGATCTCACGTTGAATATTCAACGAGATTTTGGTAAAATTTACGAGAATTCTCTATGTCCTTTTTTTATCTTTATGTTAAGAATGTAGTGAGTATCCCTACGTTAAATTTTTTTACACGTTAACTTTAATACTTTGAATGTCGGATTCAGCTGAAATTCACACGAGTTTCTTTTATCAGTGCATAGGGTGGGTTTATTGGACATTCTAATCCCATTAGGCGTGGAGAAATTTTAAATAAAAAGCCAAATAATAAAACAAAGCTCTTTTTGAAAACATGTATAAAGAAACCCCCAAAAATGTAAAATCTCTTTGGAAGTATAAACATTCCAATTTTACCTTTAACAACAGGTTCAATTTAAAAAAAAAATAGTCTGCCAATTTGTGTGGCACGTTAACTTCCTCGCATTCTAACACGTACTTTATAGATTTTATGCTTTTTGCAACCAATTATTGTTTAAATTGTTTTGCTCTTTATGTAAATAAAGGTAACAATTTAATCAAAGCAATACCTAATGTGTGCAGGAGGTTTAAATTAATCTGTGTGCATTTGCGGGCTATTTTCAACAAACCAAAATTCTTATAATCAGATTAGTACTTTTGAAGATACAGGTCTAAATAAATATTTGTTTGTGCTCATCTGGAAGAGAAACAATTAAGTGCTCAAGGTTGAAACTTATATGAGATCACCAATATGACATGCAATCAAAATGCAATAAAAATTAGACAAGCGTTTTAAGATATGTTAGTTCCCTAAAATTGATCGACAGACTGACGATAATTTCTGTCAGGCATTTTCGAAAACGGAGACATAATTAATTTTTGTTCTTTAGAACCATCATAGGTTCTGTTACCTTCGGTAAGCTCGGTATCATATGTTATATTATTTAACTGTTATTGTAAGTTTTAGGTAGAAGATGTTAAGGAAATGAACTAGCAGCATTTCTGCACATTTTGTTATTCGTTAAAACGTATTCATATTTACCCCATCTATAGCTTTTTACCCTTTTTTCCCGACGCTATGGAAATTTTACTATTTACCAAACCAACATCATACAAACTAAAGCATTGGTTTAAAATCTGCTTAGACTCAACATTTCTCCCTGCGAGGAACTTCTTTGACAAAAAGACGAATAATTATTGCTTGCTGCAATTCGAAGTAATTGTTTTGTGTATTTTCCTTTCTACCTGACATTATTTAAATTGCTTTCTCTGTAAATTGCCTTTATGCAAGAGAATCAGTGTTGTTGAACAACGCCTCGCATGATAAATCGTATAATAGAATATTTCATTTGATTTACATTAATAATCTTTGATTCATCAAATGTAAACTTGTATTTATTATTTTAAACTTTATTTACTTAACCTTCTCAATGTTGGAAACTTAAAATATATACTCAACTCCTTGTCGTTATTTGCTCTAAACTTAATTTTGAGATCAACATTTTTCCAGAAAACTCTAAAACAAAAAAATACTTATTTCCAGTTTACCAAACACTAACTATAACAGTAAATAATTACTACATAATGTATTGTTGGTAATAGTGTATATGCATGTACTCAAAATTGAAGAAAGAAGTCTACTCTCTAGTGGATGTAACAGAAATTCGGCTTTAATCTTTTAAGATCTGTTCTTCGTTGGATTTTTTTTTTTTTTTTTTTCTATTTACTTGTTATAAACGAATTACATGTATCCCTGTTTATTATTAGAATAACACATTTTATGAGTCAGTGTTATCTGATGTTACTTCATTAGAATTAATCTAATTTTAGTGGTACACTCTTAAGCTAACGATGAATGTGGATGAAGTATAATATTGTTGCTTATGATTAAATTAGTGACAAATATTAGCAACAAACAAGTCGCCAGTTTGTGGATGTGCATGTACGCAAGAGCTGTGTATGTGAAGTTCTAGAGGAAATAGCCTTAAACGAGCTGGATCTTCGTTAGCAGGAAGAGAGAGAACGGAGGGAATTGCCGAGGGAGCAACTATTGTATAAATAATAGAGAAATTCTGTAGGTGAAACGTTGGACCTTCATTGCACCCGTAATGTCTTTTCTTATTGTTTTCCTTCCTGATTCCGGAGTTTAAGTGTTTTTTCATCTTTTTTTCCTCCTGTGGTCTGGTGAGTTACGTTGATGTAATCTGCTTTAGGGAGAAAGGGAAATAGGATTTCGCTTGGTTTTGCGGTAGGATATGAGCCCTGTTAAGGGATGGTTTGGGTGTAGGGAGGACCTCCGCGGTCTGGATAGCCTTAAGGGCATGTCTTGGTAGGGGACTCATGTCGGTAGGGTGGGCTTAGGGTGTTCCTAATTAGGATTAACATTAAGGCACGGTTAGAAGGGGGAACGGGCCGCTTTCTCTACCGGGGATCGAGGGCGAAATCCTCCTGAAATTGCTTCTTATCCTTCTCGAAGGACTTCCCCACCTGGTCCTGATGGCACGCGTCTTTAAACCAGTCGTTGGCTTAAAAGCCAGTCGGAAATCTTAATATCTCTAATACTGTCATGGATAAAGGAGCCCTTAATCTTTTTTGATGAAAGAATAAGGCGACCATTCTCTCCTGACAAATTTTCTTCCGGATATGGATGGTAGCGATTTGTACTCTCTCCCCTTGGTTAGTTCATTTTCAAAGAAGTTCCCATTTCCTCTTCCTTATGCTTTACTCTTCACATCGTTTCATCCCATTTCCACCTCCTGCAGCTGATGGATAACAGCTTGTTTACAAAAGCTTTTCCCTCAAATGATTATTTTAATATTAAAGTAATTAATTTAGACTTCACATTGTATTTTAATCCATTTTCAGATTATTTCAATTATAACACTGTAGCTTTGCTAATTAACAAATACATTGTTGTCTGAAATTCAGATTTCTTTGTTGAATTTCACTTAAATTAAATAATTACTGTAATAAGAAGTTATTTGGTATTTCCACTTATTAAACTCTGCAACAAAATAATTAGTACACACACACACTTATATAGATTGTAGTGGTGATACATTCATTTAATATAGTATAGGAATCAATTCAGCGGATTGACATTAAATAATTTATGATTTGGAAAACATTGAATACCTTCATATATATTTCATACCGTACTATTGTAGCTTCAATAGCATGGTATATAATGCTTCAATGAATGTCTTGAAGTAGAGTACAATGTGACTTAATTGTTGAATCCTACAACAATCATAATTTTTAAACTCAATGTTAACTTGGAGGGGGGGGGGGAAGATGAGTAGAAGTGTGAGTACCTTTGTTGTTCATTATCCATTTGTTGGTTTTTGGCGTACAATACCTCAAAGTTTCCTATTTTTTTCAACTTGCAGACAGCAAGAATAGAGTAGAATCTGTGAAATATGAATCATATTCATATTCTTCCTATAAAAAAGCTGATCTTTAAAATGGTCTTGCCTTAATGCTTTAGCTCTATAATAGATATTGACATATTGAGTAATAAAATTATTAAAAAGATAATTTAAATGGAAAATAGACAATAGACATAATCTACTTTTTACTACGTTTTTATTAACTTGGTTTCTTGTTTGTTTGTTTGTTTGTTTGTCCGGTACAAATCTTGCAATCGAATTTTAACTAGAGGTCGACCAAGAAGTCATGGAAATCTGAGAAGTGCGCTAGTGTCGTCATGTACAGTCAGTTTTTAATAAAATAGACCACTGTCAAAAAACACAGTGTTGTTCTTTAGTTATTAATCATTTTATTTTTTTAACTTCTATATTTTTTGCTACAGGCAACACTGTACCTGATAAGAAATCACTCCTACTATACGATATCTTTATATTATTATTTATTGATTATTCCTCTTTATTTCTGAGTTTGATTTGTTACTTTTGATTTCCTACCCCGTTATTTGTAGCGTC
>KZ651170.1:349842-363398 GCA_001010745.2 Gerris buenoi | reverse complement strand
ATTCATTACTTTGAAATTTGTACCCCGTACCCCTGGGTACAAAAATGAAAATTTCGCAAAATCCTTTCTTAGTGGACGCCTATGATATGAACAGAGTATATCCTGAAAATTTCAAGTCTCTCGGTTAAGCAGATTTTGCTGTGCGTTGATTCTATGTCAGTCAGTCAGTCAATCAGGACTTTGCCACTTATATTATAGATTATTTTTTAAAAAAAATAAAATATTATGCAGTGTTTAAGGTGGCTTTTGCACTGCACGCGAGACCGACGTTGATTGGCCGACTTACGATGCATTTTCGGCGGCCGAAAACACTTAGCTAACAAAAACGCTCGAAACAAATCGCCCAGCAGCTCGGTCTCGCTTGGCGTTTAATGTGAATAGCCCCATGCTGATACATGTATTTGTTTTGGTTTCACGCGCAGTGTGAAAGCCGCCTTACGCAACTTTGTATCCTCGTGCTGTGCAATTGAAAGCTGAAATCAGGTTATACTTAAAACCTCGTTAAGGTGCCTAAAACTCAAAACATTTAAATAACTTGTTAAAAGAAGGTAAAGAGAGATAAGAATGGGTTTTCATTAGGGTGATGTTAGGTAGTGACGTCACACTGTTATGTTGGATGATTAATTCACTGGGTCGGTATATCGTGATAACTGGAGAAAAATATGGCCGGAGAGAATTCCTTGTGGGTTTTCGAATAAAGAAGAGCTCGGTTTATGCAGGGAACCTGTCAGCCTTTACGTGTGTGTTAGACTTTCCAACTGTATATAGAAGCCATGTTTGAGTATATATGTGTGTATATTGTAAAAGGTTTAGAAAAAATAGCGTGGAAGTGTTTAAGCGGCGTTTTCAACAAGCACTAAGAGAATGATGTATGGGAGTTTTGCTCTGTGTTGTGTTTACACGTATGGCGTAGAGTGCTTGTACGTTGGGCGCCACTCCATTAACACGTTTCAGAGCCTGTTCGGACGTTTGTACCGCGGAGCCTTGTTACTCGGCCATTGCGAAGCTTGGTCTACTCGTCCAAGTAAATATACCAGACATTGCTTAGTGACAAACGTTCTCTCTACCATTGGATGTAGACGTATAAATCAATGTCTCCATGCAACTTGTAAGCATTAACACTTCGGTACCGTCAACAGCTTATCAGAATTACAACTACTAACGGAACTTTTCATCGTTTAACATTTCTCTCGTGTGCAAGAGAAATGCAGATAGCATTCCTTGTCTCTTAATTGACTGACATGCTAACCATTATACTTAGTCAGATTTAAACTTAATGCTAAATATAAAGTAACATCGACTGTATTATTTCTTTCAAGGGATCATACAGGTGAGTACAAATTAACAATTTGTTAATCAAAAATGGTTATATTTCACCCATTTCGGGCATCATCAGACCTAAAATAAAAAAATGAAAAATGATTTTCATTAGTTTTGTGTATTCTATTCCTTGTGGTGACTGTGAAAAAATTTATATTGGAGAATCGAGGCAAACCTTTAATAACAGATTAAAACAACATAAATACGATGTCAGCAAGAAAAATGAAAACAGCGCATTATCCATACATGTTAAAAATACAGATCACTCTATTAATTTTGAAAATGCCAAAATAATAGATAAGGAAAACAATAATTTAAAAAGAAAGTACCTCGAAGCTTTTCACATAACAAAAGAAAAGTACTCAATGAATTTTAAGACTGATAAGAAACTTTTTAATAAATTTTACCAAAATATAATCAATGAATTATAATTTTTAAATTACTGTTAAAGATGTTATTGTTATTGTTTTTTGTTCTAGTATGTTCTTTTAATTGTTAAGTAAAAATTTTAAATTTATTTTAAGTAAGCCAAAATGATTAATTAAGAAAAAACTGTTACCATAGATAATTTTTTTTTTTTTTTGTTACAACCCTGTTTAGGGATTTTCTTCCTCTCATACATTTTTGTTGTTAGTGGTAGTTTCTCAGTGTGACACAGATGATCTGAGGGTCATTTTAGTTAGTTGTTTATAATTCTGTTTTCAAATATTGTTTTAAAATTAAAAAAAAAAAAAAAAAATGTAAAATTTAGAATGTAAAATTTAACACAAGCAAGGCTTGAGGTTAGTAGAAAACTAATTATTATTATTATTTTAATTTTTGTAAAGTGATTATATTTCTTTTTATATATATAAGTTATAACTTTATTAATGAAAATCATTTTTCATTTTTTTATTTTAGGTCTGATGATGCCCGAAATGGGTGAAATATAACCATTTTTGATTAACAAATTGTTAATTTGTACTCACCTGTATGATCCCTTGAAAGAAATTATCCAAAGTTACAAAGGTGCAAACTCGACTGTATTGTTCGACATCAAATGCTTAGTAATCATCTAAGGTTTTGACATTGAATTATTAATGATTAGGTTGTTAATAATCTTAATAATTATTATTTTAATAATGCATAAAATATTATTCTAATAATTTATGTAGTTTTATTCTTTATCATTTATAAAAGCGGTTGCGGACAGTGGATTAATTAAACTCATTAGTTCTTTTTAGGGTTCTCATTAGGGCTTTTCATTAACTTAGCAAGGTATGTGTATAGTTTATTAAGGATCGCTGTTATTTTATATTGGAATTTCTAATATATCAACAAAGCTAATTGCTAATGAAATCTTGTTACTCTACTGACTGTTGTATTGCATTCATTGTAAAGAATTTGTTAAGAGCTAATTATATTACATTATATTTATTGTTAATAAAGGGTTGAACTGGTGATTTTTTTACCTTAGTATTTTTTTGCTTCCGAGCTTACCGAAGGTAACTGAAGCTATGTGATCGTTCTGAAGAACGAAAAATATTGTATGACTCCGATTTCAAAAATTCCAAGACAGAAATCCGTTTTATACTGCAGGGAATATTTTTGGTTCGTTATCTGTCTTTTTTGAGAACCAACATATCTTAAAAACTACACGTCCGATTTTAAAGAAATTACGGTAAGTCGTAATCAGCCCATTCATTGTT
Source organism: Gerris buenoi (assembly GCA_001010745.2). NCBI lineage: Eukaryota > Metazoa > Arthropoda > Insecta > Hemiptera > Gerridae > Gerris > Gerris buenoi. The sequence continues at coordinate 360,390 of KZ651170.1, read as the reverse complement.
GGTCCCTCCCATAAAAGTTTCAACCTTCTGTGTCCACTTGTTATATTCAACATGTGCACAAACATACATTTATTTATAAACCTATATCTTCAAAAGTACTCATCTGATTTTTAACCCCACATATCACCAGATTAATTTAAACCGTCTACGCTCTTCAACTTTTGCCTTATTGATACTTAAATCCATGTTAAAAATCAAAACGATTTCGACAAATTAAAAAAAAAAAAAAAAAAAAAAAAAAAAGGGAGGAAACTAGTAAATAAATTAAACAGTAATGGCATATAAAAGCATAAAATTAATAAAGTACATATTAGGATGCGAGAAAGCTATGTACCGCTCCAATTGGTAGTCTCTCTTAATTTTTAGCTAAATTGTTTGTTTTTTTCATCATTATCTCGAAAATTAGTTTTTTTAGGAAGATGACTTTTTATCGTTAAATTCTTAAATACTCGCAAATAGACTAAATTATACTTTTTTAACTTTTAAATTATAAATTATCGTCGGAATAGTTATTGAGAAGTTCTTGTTTAAGTTTTGGGAGGCCCCCAGAATTATAGAGTTATTGTTTTCAGCAAGATTTACTCCAAAGTGTATGCCCAATTTCTTCGAAATCGGCCAAGTAGACTGTCGACTGACCACTGATTGTCAAATGTTTTGTAACCATTTTTTTGATTCTGAGGATTTTTAAAAATGGATATTCATATAAATTTATAATACTTTCTCTCTATAAAATACAATTAATAAAAAATATTTTAACGTAATCATTTTTAAAAAAATCTATTTTGTAATGTCTTTAGAGGTGTATATTTTTTTAAATTTAAACAATGATTTTACGGAGGGAATCAGATTAGCGTTGCTCCAAATCCTTATTTTCTACTAGTGTATTAGTTCTTTAGAATTTTACTTCAAGGGATTGTTTTTGGTTTCAAGGAAGACTGCGTTTAACCACTCTTCATTAAGACCGAAGTTAAAGTAGGGGATTAATATCTCACCATTCCAGAAATTAAACTGAAAATTTAGTAATGATTGTTCCAAGAAAAACATCTTAATATTATAGATCGACCTAAATAATAAGAGCACCATAAATATTTTAAATAATTGCTTTTTGCAATTTATAAAGAGTAAATCGGCCATTGACTTTCCAACTTGAAAATCTAATGTTTACGTATCAAATCAAAGTGATTAAATATTGGTGTGTGCTATTATAGTATTTCAAGTGAATAAAGCATTGACTGTATACATCAGTGGAGACAATGGAGAATGTATACTAACTATTTGTAAGAAGATGTTAAAGTTTAATATAATTTGTCTGGCTTTACTTTTGAGTTTTCAAAATCTTCACAACATTAAGAGAATTGGAAGCTTATTGATTTCTAAATAAAGACAACCCCTGGTAGAGATAGAACTAGTATTAAACTGTGGATTGGAAAGCTGTGGTGCATGACTCGCGGGCTGAACAAGAGATAAGACGTAGACAATCCTGGGGGTAGAGTCTGTGACGAGTTTTGATGAAGAATTAGCTCAAGCTTGAAGGATCTCTTGTTCTCAGAGGGAACTCTTGCCCTTGGAAAAGGGATTGTAATATTCTCGAAGGGACTTAAATCCAGTGTGAAATAAGGAAGGTTCGGAGCAGATGTCAAACCCCGGTGTTGATTTTCAATTAGGCCCTGGTAGGAGTGTTGCTTTGCTAGAGGCCTGCTCCCGTCCCTCTAGCTAAAGGCCGATTAAGTCCTTAGCTGATGGAAATCTGCCCTTGTATATAAGGCTTAGAAAGGCAGCCGCCCTCAAGGCCCACAGCCCTAAGGTACATTCCCATCCCTTTGCATTTCACTGTCTCTTAGGAAAATTGAAGAATTTCCAATGACTTGCCTCAAGCGTCCTTATTTCTTAGACTGGAGGGAGAGACAATCTTTGTCCTTCTTTCAGAAGAAATATCATTCAACTACCTGTCAAATACTGCCCTCTTTCAAAATCTCTTTAGATCCAAGCAAATTAACTTGAGAAAATGTATACCTCTTTTTATTATTTGTTCAATATTATGCATTCTCACACGAAATACTACTACCCATTATTTGTAAAACGTTTATTATGTAGACAATTTTCTAATTTTCCAGTTCTTATTCTGGATGCAATTTAATTTCACGGGGACATATCTACAAATTTATAATGACTAATATCCAAGGAAAAATATATTATTAGTAATTGTTTATTATTATTATTTTGTTGCAGGTAAGAAGAAGTCATATGTATTCATTATTGTGTTTCGGAGTTGGTTTCCGCTTCAATTCCACTTTATTGAACTGGGGACGTAATGAGTTTCAGGTATGAATTTTACTTTATCATTTAAATAATTTATGCGATATTTTCCGTGAAATTTTCTCTCTACGAAGGCCAGAGACTCAAAATGATCCGAAAACCCTAATTAATATTAATATTTGGGAGAGCCCGGGGATATGATTTTTAGACAGCGATAGCAATCACAATTCGATATTGAATACTTTTATCTCAGGGCCCTTCTCTCTCACCTTGTATTTGTTCTTCTGTGTGATAATATATTCATAATAACACCCATTTCTTTACAGTTCAGTAAATACATAAATGTGTCAGTCATCAAATAAATTAAAAAATACAAAATCTCTTCTTTGAATTACTTATTTTTGAACATATAAATAAAACAACGCATGTAAACGATAAAAAAAATATATAAATATGCTAATAATTCTCGACAAATATTTTTAATTCTGCTCTCCATCTGGACCTTATATTTACCTAAATTAAGGGGGAGGGGGTACCGTAAGTGTTCACCCCACCGTCATTACATAAAGTATTTTTATTTATTAAATTATAATAATAATTAAGTAAATAATGAGTAGTTTACGAATATTTAGTATTATACATAATTTAGTATAAGGAGTACATATAGTACATAGTTGGGTAAAAATTGATTTAAAAAAATATATATCTAATTTATATTCTAGATTTGTTTCTTCAGGTTCGTCATTACTTTGTTATGAAGTTGAGTCTTTAATCGAAAAGAAATTGATAAGTTTTATATACGTAAGTTTAAGTTGTTGTCGATAAGAGAAATGTATAAAGTTTAAGATAAGTCCAATTTGTGTGGAGGCTTGTTGTTCTCAGTTACTCTAGACAGCTATTGTGTAAAGGAAACAAGGCTGTCTAAAGCCTTTATTTTCACCTGTTACTTTTTAATAGACAGCGAGACTCTTCCGAGAACACCTTACTCTGTTAATTCCTCTTCGCTTTAACTGTCGTATTTGTTAATTCCAAGTTAATTTTAACTTGGTTTAATCCTAGGTACTATGTTTCCGTATCTCTTGCAACGGATACGAGCTATTCACGACACACGGTCTAGATATGTACACTGAATGGGGATTTTAGAAACCGTCAGCTTACCTTTTCTCTAAAGGAAATTACAGATAAAGAGACTTTAAGTTAAAGCTTAAAAGCTTGCGGAGGAAATATTGCGTTGAAAATGCTCCTGCTATAGAGGTTTCTAAAGCTCCCCACCAACCTTCCTAACTAAACTCCTAAATTTAACTGTTAGATAACATTAACAAACCCCCAAACTGTTTCTAATTCTAATAACACTCAACTTGAAAGTTTTCAACTTCTTAACTGATTGTTCAAATGACGATTTTCTTAAATAATTTAATGATTTCTAAAGTGGATTATTATAACTCCAATTTATATTTCACGTTAAACAACTAGGTAGCAAACTTTAACAGACTTAAGTTAAACTTGGATTATAACACCAATGACACGCAGAAACGAGACGATACCAACTTTAAAAATCTTTATTAATGACTACTTATTTACTGACCTATTAAAATAATTTGATTGTTATCTATCTATTTAAGTTTATATTACTAGTGTCGAATCTCTAACAATTATTATTTAAGGATTTATAAGAATAATTTGTATTTATTATGACTCATAAATCAATTATAGATTTATAATTATTAAATTTATTCCTTATTTATTATATTAGTTTTAAAAACGTTTGTTGTATGTATAGTCCATGGAAATAAGACTTCATCTGCGGAATGAAAGAAAGCAAGCTGAATTTTTGCCTAGACCTTCGCTTTGATGTTCTAATGAAGCACCAAAAAGTCTCAAATGCTCACCCTTGTACGTCTCGAGATATCGAAGGGCAACGGTCAGGAAAATCAGTTTTTTTGCGAAAATCTCGCTTCCGGTTAGTCTTAAGTCTTAAGTTATATCAAAACTTATGTAAAACACTATTCTCAACAAGTTTGGATATTAACATTTTTTTCGTACGATCAACCGTTTTCGAGATGTAGCGTGAAAAAACCGGGAGCGCGCATGTTTACTTTCCCATAGAAAAATAAAGTGTAGAGATGGTTCAAAAATTCAATTTTGAGATTTTATGAATTCACACGTTTAGAGGACCACTGAGTCAAAAAAAGAGGTCTTTAAAGAACGTCTGTTCGTCGTCAGGCTGTTGTTTGTATGGCGTCTGAGCAGACGCGTGGAGCCTAAACTACTGGGCCGATTTTGACGAAATTTGGTGTACACGTTCAGAATATTCATATTTTGTAGTGAAATCAAGAAATTAATTTTAGCTCCAAATTTGTGGGCACTACCCCCCAAAAAATTATTTCTCGAAAACGGCGCTGACGATTTCGATTAAAAAATTCTAAAATGTAGTCTATTTAATTACGAATCTAACGATATATGTCGTTATTCCGGCAAGCTTCTAGTTCCAGAGAAAATAGCTTTAAATGTGGATACGGAGACAGGCCGGGTTCGATTCCCCGCGGTGGTAAAGTTGTTTTTATTGTAAAATTCGAACAACTATTGAATAATAAATAATTGTACCTATGAAATCATGATAACTAATAAATTATGGGATTATGGAAAACACTGGGTAACGTAATTATGAACTCGTCTTTGAGAAATGTCTGAGTGGTCTCAGAACGATTTTTTAGTAGGTAAAATACTGTATATTCTGAGGTATAACTATAAATGCATTTTGCTTAGTAGTTATACTAAAAAATTAAATTCCCAATTATTATTATTTTTGTATATAAAACTGTTATACGCCTTTCGCATTTGCCGGCGTGCTTTATGTTTCCTCTTCATCGTCCTCGTCTACATCAATATTTTAGAAGGAGTATTTGAAGAAACGGATATTAAAAGCTATTTTATGTGCAACTAGACCTTTTTACCTGGAAAACGACATATATAACTTTCTGAAAGACGAGTTCATAAATACGTAACCCAGTGTTTTTCATAATTTATTAGTTATCATTTTTTCATAGATACATTTATTTATTATTCAATAGTTGTTCGAATTTTACAATAAAAACAACTTTTCCTCCTCGGGGAATCGAACCCGGCCTGTCTCCGTATCCACGTTTAAAGCTATTTTCTCTGGAACTAGACGCTTGCCGGAATAACGACATACATCGTTAGATTCGTAATTAAATAGACTACATTTTAGAATTTTTTAATCGAAATCGTCAGCGCCGTTTTCGAGAAATAATTTTTTTTTCACGTTTTTTCAGAGTTTTTGGGGGGTAGTGCCCACAAATTTAGAGCTAAAATTAATTTCTTGATTTCACGACAAAATATGAATATTCTGAACGTGTACACCAAATTCCGTCGAAATCGGCCCAGTAGTTTAGGCTCCACGCGTCTGCTCAGACGCCATACAAACAACAGCCTGACGACGAACAGACGTTCTTTAAAGACCTCTTTTTTTGACTCAGTGGTCCTCTAAACGTGTGAATTCATAAAATCTCAAAATCGAATTTTTGAACCATCTCTATACTTTATTTTTCTATGGGAAAGTAAACATGCGCGATCCCGGTTTTTTCACGCTATATCTCGAAAACGGTTGATCGTACGAAAAAAATGTTAATATCCAAACTTGTTGAGAATAGTGTTTTACATAAGTTTTGATATAACTTCTTAAGACCTCAGACTAACCGGAAGCGAGATTTTCGCAAAATAATTGATTTTCCTGACCGTTGCCCTTCGATATCTCGAGACGCACAAGGGTGAGCATATGAGACTTTTTGGTGCTTCATTAGACCATCAAAGCGAAGGTCTAGGCAAAAATTCAGCTTGCTTTCTCTCATTCCGCAGATTGGGGTTTTATTTACCTTATTTCCCTGGATTAGTAATAATTAATGCATAAATGAAAGATCAGTAAATAAATATCCTCTTTAGTAACTCCAGAAAAGTGAAAGTTAAATTTTGTCTTTTATGCTGATCTTATAATGTGTAAGGATTAGATACATTATTTAGCTGTAAATATCTTGAATATTTTAGCTTTTGAATTATTTTGCTATACTTGGATATTTATAAAATGATCAGCATTTTCCCTGTTGTGGGAAATTATGATACCACTCGTAACCTGTTGATGTGTCTCTAAAGCGAGGGAAAGGTATGCAAAACGAAGATTTAATTGTTGCCAAGATTAAAGGGGGGCGGAATGTCGCCGCTTGATAATGATATTTCGTGGTTCAAGATGAAGAAGCAACTAACTAGAGTTGCCTCAGGAAATTGCCTTTACTCGTTGTGCCCTTAATTATTCATAGTTAGCTTTCTCTCCAGGTGTGGTGAAGAGAATAATATGCGGCAATTAAAATCTTGATTTGTCTTAACTCACATCGCGAGGCAACTTTATTACTTTGAAGTTACTCAATGTGATGCATGGTGTGTGTGAAGCAACAAGCAACTTATCTCTTATTATTCTCACTTCAAGATTACGGTTTTTGAGGATTTACATTGAGGTCATTTGATATGATCATTTAACTAACATTTAATATGCAGTTGTTTAAAATTATATTTTTATCTTTTTATACATTATTTTTATTAGTTTTATTAGCTGTACGTTTATAGTGGTGTGTTACCTTTATTAACTTAGTTTTACAACTTTCTTACACACAGGCAAATGTTAACTACAAACGTATTTACTAACGTAAGAAATGCAACTTACGCATAAACGTCCCTCAAGGGATGAAATATAACCGTTTAATAAAACAAGCTTCATAAACTTTTTATTATGCCCCTTCATACTTAAGAACATAATTTATATTATAGCTCATTTTCGTCCTTTTAAATCATCTAAAAACAAAATAAAATCATTATTTGACAAGTAGAAACTATACGCAGATATAGACGTCTATAATAAAAGACGAAATCCACACCAGAAAAACCAATGCGAAAATAAAAATTTTACGTTTGTAACTGATTTGAATTCTGAACTTTAAGAATAATAATATATAGGGTTTTTTTTTTTTTTTTTTTTTTTTTTAATTTTATTTTAAGTTACTTGCAAAACATTGCTATTAGTAACATAGCTATTACAATGATTATTTGGCTTATATAGGTTTTAAATGATTATATAGGTTTTAAAATTTATTTTTGTGTTGATTTCTAATTATTATATTTAGAGCCTTGTTTAATTTTTCGTCCACTTTATTACTCCTCAAAGATTAAAACAATTGGTATTTCATGTTCTTCATAAGCCCCACGGTCTCGGTCACTCAAATTAAATACGTTAATCTATATTTGTTTTATAAATTAAATAATACAATTTCATAGTAGCTTATTCAATAATCCTCCATTCTTGCCCCTCTCTTCTTTTTTTAAAATACTAAAAATTGTAATTAAATTTAGCAATGTTATTTACTTTTCTTTGATTCAACAAAGAAATTTCCTCATCTACAAAGTTGTGTTTTTTTTCTTTTAGTCTGAATAAGTTTTTTAGAAAAAAAATGGGAAAACGCAAAAATAATATTTTTAAAAAAGAAGAAAGGTATTCATTTAATTTTAAAACTTAATTCCATCAGAAAAAGTTATAGAGAATATTTTAAGAGAAGAAGGCAAGCTAAAAAAAAATAAAAGAAATTTTTGAAAGTAAAATATTGTAAGTAAAGACAGAAAGATAAGGGGAAAAACAACTGATTTCTGTCGAAAAGTTGCAAAACCATTAAAACTAACTTAGTTATTTTAAGTATTTCTTATTTAATCAAGAACATTTTCTTATTTTATTTAACTAGATCGGTGTTTTTTCATATCTTTACTTCTCTCCAAGTAAAAATATTTAAAACAAAATTATTACTTTTGAATATACACATTATTACTTCCGAGCTTATTGTTGGTAACGGAAGCTATGTAATCGTTCTGAAGGACGAAAATGTTTTATGTCTTCGATTTTAAAAAAATTCCAAGACAGAAATACCTTTCAGACATCAGAGAATATGTTTGGTGCTGGTGTCGTGTCTGCATAATGTGTTGTGTGTCGTGTTCTAAGCTCTGTACATCGTTGTGTGTCGTGTCTGCATAATGTGCATGTGTGTCGTGTCTGCATAATGTGCATGTGTGTCGTGTCTGCATAATGTGCATGTGTGTCGTGTCTGCATAATGTGCATGTGTGTCGTGTCTGCATAATGTGCATGTGTGTCGTGTTTGCATAATGTGCATGTGTGTCATGTCTGCATACGATCTGGCGCTCTACTTTTACGAACCAATATATCTTAAAAACTACACGTCCGATTTTAAAGAAATTTGGATGGTAGGTCACCTTATTTTATTCACCTTATTTAAAATTAAGAATCTTCGAAAGCACTCTTACGACTCTTATGAAATTTAAATGGTTTGTCGAAAGTGGAACGCAAATTTCACCTGATTAATTTTAACCTTCTACTTGCTTATTTGATAATTTAATTAAATTTTTTAAATTGTAAAAAATCAAATCAATTTTGACCGATTGAAATAATGGGAGAAGTAATTAAATAAATCAGACACTATAAAGTACGTGATATACGTAATAGGATGTGAGGAAGATATGTGCCACACTAATTGGCAGTCTATTTTCTTCATTGTACTATGAAATTACATTACTCTAATAAAATAACCACCTGTCAATAACAGGTCTTTCAAAAGAGCTAGGCAAAAATATAGGTATTAACTACAGTCTATAAGATTAGAGTTGGCACAATCAAAAGGCGGGAAATTTTGGGGGAAACGATTCTATTGGTCCCCCATGTTCAATGCAACTTCAGAAAAAAAATGCTCTACTCTACCCCTGTTCCACAAAAAAAAAAAAAATATAACATGGCAGCACTGATTTTACCTTTTTATAACCCCAAAACTACCTCCATGTTTGTTGTTTCCCGCCTTCGATTGTGCCAACTCTAATCTTATAGACTGTAGAATTGAATACATATATTAATTTCGGCGTCTCGCGTTACTTGAACTATTTATTAGTTAGAAGAATCAATATAATATGAGAAATGGAGTAAAACTAATGCTTTTTATAAGCTGTAAAAGTTTAAGACCAATCTCAACCGAGTCTTGCACCTTTAAAAACAGGGTGTCCCGAACGAAAGTATATCACTTCTTTTCTTACTGTAAATTTTACAATGAACAGTAAGAAGTCATATGAAAATAGGTCTGAGACCTATTTTGTTGTTTTATTTTAAAAATTAATGTATTCAGGGGTTTATTAAGAAGCGAAGTATTTGATCATTTTAAGGGGGAACATAAAAAAAATTATAATAATATACTTTTGGGTATATCTCAACAATATACTTAATTCCTATCTTCAAATTTCCGATATGGCCCTGAAGTGGTGAGGTTTCGTTATGGAACACAGTGTTTGCGTGTGTCCAGAAATCGACTGAGATTGAATCCGGATGATTTCACGGCTTGAACATTCAATCCTAAACTTTAAATATTATGAAAAGCAAAAGTTATTTCTGATATCGCCATACATCTTTTTTCCCTTAATTAAGGGGTAAGATATAATGCATTTTTTTTTCCAAAAAGAAGTGAAATCCCAACAGAAACACTCGTATAAAAAAATAAGCTGTCTTGCGTAAAAAGTTGTGGGATCATAGGTTTAGCCAAGTCTCCCACCCTCTAAGTAAGTTCTACTTGGTCTAATTTATCCAGTAGTAGATGATGTTTGTCTTTCCCCCCTGTCTATTCTCTGTCCCTCACAAACTCAAACATTTTCATTCCCAAATCACTGTACACGTTTAAATTTTTAAAAAAAATGTCTGACTTGGCAATTATGCAGCAACTGGAGTATAGTGCATTAAATTTATTTAAAAAAAAAGGAAACCCTAATATATACCATAGTACCATAGCGAATATATAAATTAAATAACAACAAGCTGTTAATAGTTATTTACGCAACAAGGGAGAGAAGTATGTTTTCCGGCTCGAGGTTAAGTTTTCTCCTGAGGCAACGCCGAAGGAGAAATCTTCATTAGCTCCCGAGGCCGTAAGGCCGAGGGAGATAAATGAGTTAGCTCCCGAGGCTTGCCGAGAAAGATAATCCCGAGAGTAGAAATACTTCGATCCATGTTGCGTATTAAATTTTATCTACGACTAGTGCACCATGGGTAATAGCTATTAAGTTTGTAAATATAAAAGTTTTACCTACAAATTCACGCAATTTAAACACCTTAAACTGATATTTAGTTACTTGATTTATTAAAATAACAATTCTTATACTAAATATATACGTTTTTAATTTAATTACGT
>KZ651170.1:325206-341893 GCA_001010745.2 Gerris buenoi | reverse complement strand
TATCAAATGAAAGCTGCTGAAGAGTAGGACACAAATATATATTTGCTTTTTTAAATTTTGCGTTCCTTATTGGTTTATTACTGATAAAAAACATTGTGACCCCCCGGGGGATCGAACCCGGGACTTTTAGATTGAAGACAAGAAATCATTATTTACATAATGGATATGCTTACTCATCTACAAAACCCTAAAAAGTACTTGGACTAAGTACTTCCCTGTGATTTTATAAATCATTTTTTCTTTAGTACCTTGGTCGGCGATGTGAGTATTTGTTTAATGCTGTGGCAAGTTGCAGTGTTACTGCGCAGATTAATTTTAAGCTGGAATTTTATAGCTAATTATTAGGACTAGGAGCCTTCCTTTTGCTTACAATTTTAGTTACTCCGACTATGTGCCGTTGTGGTATGAAAAATGTTTTATAATTATTTTTATTGTTATTTAACTAAGGTATAAACTGTAAACATTTGTTATCACAAAAATTGAACACAAATTTTTACATACTGAAAGAATTATTACAGCTTAAAATATGTAGATGCCCTCTTTAAATAATCTTGGTTAAATAACTTTATGTTTACACAGAGAATACATAGTATAGGTTTAATAATTAAATTTAGTTGCCTTTTGTGTGGTTATTGTTTATTCAGTGTATTTTTAAGTTTGGAGTGTGCGTGGATTTGCACGTCGTCTTTGGAATATAAGGTAGAAAGGGGTTTTAGTTGCAAGTTATGTATTATGTATTTTAGGGAAGGGATGTTGGGGAGGTATTAGAGTGAGTCTCATACTAGAATGTTATAGTATGGTTGTAAGGTAGTGAAGGTAATGTGGGAACACAGGTGGGCACACTGTTGGTCGTCGCGCCTTCTCTACCTTATCTTTAATACCATGCCTCTATATCATAGCCGAGTGAGACTCTGAGGTTTTTTTTATTATTTATAGGTGTTTTTATTTTATTTTTAGTATTTTAATAAAGGCAGTTTTTATTCTTAAAAAAAGGAAATAGGATAAAGAGATAAAATGATGTTGAAACATAATTTACAAGTGTTATTAAAATAAAATGTAGTCTTGTATGTGCGGACCTTTTTTGTTAAAAAATAAAAATAAAGTGGTTCTTTTTATAGAAGATTTCATAAATGCACTACAAAAACTTAGATACGCCCTGTTTAAGTGCCAAGTTTTATCGTTTTAAGTTTTTTGTGTTTTAAGTTGAAGACATTCGAAATCATACTATTTGTTTTATATTATAGATTATTGTTATTGCTTGCTAGTTCCCGTAGCTTGCCTATATTTCATTAAATTGTGTTAAATTATATAAATATATTGCCGGAAGTAAGTAGGATACTTTATCTATTATCTCGGCTAGAATTATTACAAGGGTGCTCTTTGACGACAGTATTATTGTCGTCAATATACTTGTCTTGTCTTATTATATTTCGTCACTCTTCTGATTGCCTGGAAAAAAAAATTCTTTTAGTTTCTTTTATTTTATGTTTATCTATTATAATGCGTAGTAATGAATTTATAAAACAAAATTATTATTATCGAATATATATATATTATAAAATTGTTTTCAATTCGTACATTTGGCTCTTTCGTTTATCAATGTCCACATTTGTGAGCTGCGGTTTTTAAGAGAGGAATAATAAAAAACTAAAATTTTCGTTGCAGAACATTTTTTACAGGAATAAGAACTGAATTGTTTTTTCTACCTTCGCTTTGAATCCGTATATAACTAATAATAAATTGGTGCCGTCATTTCCCCAGGTGCATTTGGCTTAAAGGGGCTTGATTTGTTTTTGGGCACCAAAATGCGGTCAAGTCATTTGGTTAGAACACCAACGCTATTTATAACAGGCGAGGTTTTTAACAATCGCCCCCACGTAAATTTTGAATTATTGAAAATTCTCTCTTCGGGTTATATTCGAAAATTCCAATCAGCTAATCAGAAAGGAGGAAAGGGGCTGGCTTTTTATTAACCGATTAATTTCCCTAGTGAGTTCTGGTGCCGTAGGGGAAAATTATGCACGCTTAGCTTACCCAGCCTTTATTCCTTTTCTATTTGGTCGTGTTTATAAATTTATTAATGTTATTTGACGTTTCAAAGATTTCTGTTTCCTTCCTGTTTATGCAGGCGTGAGCAATATTTTGTTTTGGTCTAAAATTCAATCAGTAGATTGAGGAGGGGTTCTTATGATCACGATGTGTTGTGTGTGTTTTTTAGGCCTACATTATTGGATTGAGGCTATATAGATAGGGGTTCATAATCACATTTGTATTCTGTGAAGGCATAGTACGGAAACGTGCTAAATACAAAAAAACAACAACATAATGAAAATAAATATGAGTTATTCTACCTCCTCGTAGGATAGAACCATAAACTATAGTATATAGTAGATGCAATTACACACACATTACACATGAATCCCGTGATAATAAAAAATTTAGAATTTCATGGATTCCTAACCTAGCATTGAATCGACTGAAATTACTGCTAAATTATTATCGTACATTGTTGATTTCTGTAACTACCTACATACATTCTCTACCAAATAACTTTAATTCAACAACTGACAAGTTGTAAAATTATAAGCATATAATATAATATGTATGATTTGTACATCAATCATGATTTACAATATAATATATCTGATGTCTGACAATATAAAATGAAGGTAAACTAGTAAAGGTAGGTAAGGACCAAAATATACATTTCACTAGTTTAATTGATCATTATATTGTCAAACGGTAAGTAAATGAAAATATAAAGGTACAGAACAGTTTCGACTACTTAGTTATTATTTGTGTAGTGATCATTACACTGGGTCCCTATCAGTAGTCAGTAGTCTGAATAATAACAAAAAATATATATATTACTTAACTACCTTCACCAATTTATCTTTATTGTGAATATATACCATAAAATTTCAATCAATATTATAAACTGTAATAACTGTAAAATAAGTATATTTATCGTTGTATTACTAGCCTCGAATTTAGTTATTATACGATTTTTTTATCGTTTGTTTAATATTTAAAATAATACGAAATGTACGATAATTAAAATGAAATAGATGGTGTTTTTATTGCAACGTAACTTAAATATAAAACAATAACGATAAATGGAAAACTGAGATATTGCATTGCAACAGACAAAATATCCAATCTAGGTCGTGGAAAAGCGAAGCGGGGCAGAGAAGAACAAACATTTGGTTTCCAAAATCCCGCAATGATTATGCAGATCCGCTAGGAATGATAAACGCGCAACCAGTTCGAGGAGGTTCGCGATATAGTAAAGAGGCTCGAAGTTCCATTATCGTAACTACTTCCAACCTATGGGACGACAAAATCCCTGAACAAAAGCACTCTCTGTTTCCACTAGAGGGGGGCGATACTCGTTTGCACAGCGAGTCTCTGAGCATCTCATCCAAAACCTTCATGAATTAAAACAGTACTACTCACTCTACAATAACTCAATATAAACCAGATAAGAAAACCAGCATATTTCTACAAAACTCACTGTTAACCAAGAGATAATTGAGACTCTAAACGTATTTTAAGAATAAATAACATTTAGTCTTGAATATTCATTATCTACACTCTTCTCCATTTCAAAAACTATTAAAAGAATAACATTGGTATTACTTCATTTACCCTTAATTCTCAGTTGAGTTAGACATAAAGACCTTTATTACCTATTTGCATCTTTAAAGCAAACTTTCAGTTTTATCACTCTTTTTACTCTCTCATAAAAAGAAATGGTTTTACACTCGTCAAGGTTAAGGTCGACTGAATCCAAAATAGTGGTTTCTGAAAAATATCACTTTGTAGCCTGCGTGTAGATGCATGGACCCTCTATCGGCCGATAGAGCTATCGGCCGATATAACTAATCGGCCGATATAACTATCGGGCCGAGTTTAATGAAATTTGGCATACAGGTTCAGGTTATTGTATCTCTTTTAGAAAACTAGTAGATATATATAAATCCATTTTAGATGATCCATGCTAAAACAAAAAAAAAGTAAAAAATAAAATATAAAATATAAGTATATAAATAAATATTAATATATTGTGTGGTTAAGTCGTTCTAGGGTGTTCAATAAAAACTTCTACTTCTTTTTCTCAAATCGATTCGGTTTTGGCGAGATCTTTTGTACAGAGATTTTTTCTTTTATATATATTAAAGATTTTTTCACACGAAAATAGGTTTTAATCCATCTGAACCTTTTTTACGATATAAATTATTCAAAACTCTCGCTGTGTTCGCCTTTTATTAGATATCGACCTTCCCTCTGGTAGATTTAAGTGCATTTAACAAGTTGAGCTTAAAGTGCATGCCATTTCCATTATTTTATATATTGTTTTTTTCACCCCACTTTTAATGTTAATAGAACTTTTAAAGTAATTATAACTGGTGATAAATAAAAAAATAAAAGTAATTTATTATTTTTTAACCTTTCCTGGTTTGTTTGGTTTTGTGGTGAACCCGCATCGGGTAAGATTGATGGCGTGTTTAATAGAAATAAAAGAAGGGAAGAGGATTCATTTCAAAGTCTGTTTTTTTTTTTATATAAATGATGTAGATTCATTTAACACCGAGTTGTTTTCTTAGTCCCCTTTGGAATCGGAGATATCGCTTCATGACATAAACAGGGAAGGAGGATCATCACATTATCTACGTATGTATTTTATAAATGGAATCGTTCTCAAAAGAAAATGAGGTGGAGGTGATTTGCCATTAGACAATACTTAGAGTAATAATAGTCTCTAAGGAGTAAAGATTATAACTGTAAATAGTAATAGCCTAGGTGTACTCACCTAACTATAATGTGTATTAGAAAAACGCTTTACTTGTTTAATCTTATAACCTAAGAAACAATGGTAATATACAAACTCGAAAAGCATTTAAACTTGTCAGTAACGACCCTACGATAAAATTTCAACCATAACACTTTTTAAAGACCATTCTTATACAGCATTTGTAAAATATTTTATGTACTATCTCGTCTACACAGTGTATATTTTTAATGGCATTTATTTTTTTATTTTTTCATTAATAGAGGCTTTATCTGAATAATTCTCTTTTTTTTGTGAAAAAGACTGGATAAATTAAATGTACAAATAGTTGTCAGTCATTCATGTACTCCACGTTCGAGTTTAGGAAATTGCGAACGTCCCTGCCCTAAACATTACCTTTATGACTTCTATGACTGAATGGCACGTAACATTTATTCCACAGACGATCACGTATTAATATCAACCTACCTAATATTGCAAATAAATATGATCCAGCTGCTTGATAAATATGGTCCTGGTGGAAATCGAAATAGGTCAAAACAGCTACTCTTTCAATGCTTAGTGGGGACTCCTAATTTTTATAGATTTCTTTTAAATGCTCGCATGAAAAGTTTTTTGTAATACTCGTATTTGGAAATCCATATCATTATTTATTCATAAGACCATTCGTCTAATGGCATAATGCGACGAAACTTTGTGCCACTAGTAGTCCCATTTTTTCTGTTGCGAAAAATTTATAAATATAAATAGCATACCTTGTGCTTTTGTTATTGCTTTCACTTTTATGGGTCATTTTCACGAAACTTGCCAAATTACAGTCTTTGCACTTTGGATTTTCGTCTACCTTTTTCTATAGCATTCTGACGGCTGATATTTTTTTTGTGTGAACTATTGGATAATTACTATTTTTTAGAATTGATTGAGCAATGAAAATCATTATGGTTAATTAATTAAAAAAATAATTCAAATTAAAAACTCATGAATGTTACTGTCTGTTACTATTTTTTACATACTATTTTTTCACGTCACTAAAAAACTAAAAAAAAACCAATATTTTGACCTGCTGAGATCATTATAAAACGTACCAACTACAATTGCTTCGATTTTGGTATTTTTCAAAAGAAGCGTTTGCCCGTAGTGCCGTTCATTAGGCTTGTCTGTCGGTTTTTCTAAAAAATAGCGCTCATGAATGTTACCAAAGGTATACTGCACAAGTCCGCAAGGAGGGAGTGGCGAGATTCCTCCTATTGACACTCAATAGGTTCCCTTTCATTACCCTCTTCTGTCTTCATTAGAACTGCGACGTAGGCACTGAGACTGACAGTCATTCAAAAAAACATGCTGCGTATTTTTATTATCACTCAGGCCTGTTACCATGGTTATTTGTCTCAAATGACCATTTAATTTTTGTTGCTTATGCTTACTATGTGAGTACTTGTTTTCTATTTAAATAAATCTCTTGTTTTTCTCTCTACTGTTTTTTGTTTTCTCTCAGATGTTTTTTAAAGCCAATTTTCTCATGTCTGTTACCACTCATACATGTTACTTGAAAAAGTAACATGCATGAGGAAATGGTAACATACATTAGTTTTGTTGTGATTTTTACGAACAACATCTATATTATTGTTTCTTTCAGATGTTGAGTGCGGCGGAAAAGCCAGCAAATTATTATTTGCTGGCTACCCGCTTTTTCTTATATGGTTTCCCTAAAGCTACTTAATGGTAATTTGTTTAATTCTCCCATGGCAAGGGAGCTCCGGATGGCGTCGGAGGGGCCCTCAAAAGGGTAGCAAACAAATTGGTTGCCGAAGGTAATGATATTCCTGAAGCTGAAACATTTTACTGTCTCCTAAAAAACAACACTGATAAAATTTTAATGTTCTTCGTGGCATATGGTAAACCCCGGGAGATAGAAATGATTTTGCCGGATAATCTGATCCCAATTAAAGGCAAATATGGCTGTACACCAAATCGCCCTAACAAATGGACTGGATGTCATGTACAAAAACAATTCTTGCTTCTGCACTAAGAATAACTGGAAAGATTCTACATTTTGTAATTGCAACGGGTAATTGATGTCAAAGAATGCAAATAATTGAAGTAAATTCATGAAAAAAATCAATCTTTGCATGGAATTTGTCGCTACATAATCATAATTATTTATATGCATCAGCCTTTTCTATATTTTATTTTTTTTATAACTGCCTAGCACATGTATATTTTAAAACATGAATGATTTTTACGAGTGCTGTAAAATAATTTTAATAGTGTTTATTCGTTAGTTCGTCAAGTAAATTTTATAAAAATTGAAGATTGAGTTTTAAGTTTGTCTATAAATAACCTCTGTTTTTTTTTTTTATTTTAATGTTTTTCATTGTAAGTTTTATGTTTTATATTTTAAGTTGTTGGCTCACGCCAAACTAAGTCTTAATGTGCCTTAATTATGTTGACTAAGATTTTGAAATTCGATTAAAAAAATTGTTCCTAGAATAAGTGCAAAATACTAGTATCCTACTAAGAGTATTATTAGTTATAAGTATATTATTTACATATTAGTACAAGGTTCAGGTTTCTAAACTGTTCTTTTTTCTGATATTTTATCTGATTTTCAATGTTACTCATGTTTTATTATACACAATTTTTAAAAGTATCAATTTATAAGTAAAATTTGATCTTAATCACCTGTGTACCTACTTTTCTATCAACTAAGCTATTTAAGTATAATCATGTATGTTACCGTGTTAACTCATGTACGTTACTGTCTGCAGAAAATATTTAATTGGTATGAGTGAAGAAATGTTTTTTCTTACTAAGACTAAAGTAGCATTTGGTAGCATTCAATGGTAGTAAAAGGCACACGAATAATTTTACTCGTTACTGACATTACGGAATAAGTTTATCGAAATAAAGTTCAACCTTGACGACCAACATGGTAACATTCATGATATTTTCATGCTTTAAAAACCTCTTAAGCGTTATTAATTTATCATACAATGAAATTATCCCATAGAATATAAGCCTCACTAACAAACCTGACAATTTCGAAGGCTTCTGGATATTTTTAGGAATCTGTTCACCCTCAATAGCAATGGTAACATACATGAGTAAAAAATTGCTATCAGATGTATAAAAAAATAAAAATCAGGAAAATGAGCCAGAAAACTCGCAAAAGCAACTGGGTTCATTAATCTACAACTATGAAGGATTCTAGAAAAAAAATTATAGCACGATACAGAAAGTTTTAGTTGAGTGTCAAAATGTCGGATTTAAAACCCTATGTTGGCAAGTCTGGTGAAAATGACCCTTATAATGACTTGTAAAAATATTTATTTTCTAAATAAGCGAATAAGCTTTAAAAGTTTCTTCTTTCAGCAAAAATGAATGTTGATTTTATATATAAGTCGGATAATACCTCCTTAACATCGTCAAAATTTTCCTTCTCTAAGTCTGAATCCGAGTGATCCATTACTATTAAAACTCCTCTGCACTCACTTTTCACATCAAAAGTTTTATTTTCAAGACATCTTATTCAGATCCCTCCAAGCCCTGTTCATCCTATTCTATCCTAAACCTGCAAATTTAGTATTCCCATGACTCTTTGGATTGATCAAAAGGATCGAAACGAAAGTTCGATAACAATTTTTATTTTTAATTTCGTTTCCTTGTGCGTTGTTTTCCGATCCCATTGTAAGAGGGTTTTTGTCCCTCTTCACAGCATGTCCATCGTAACTTTATTTTTGTCGCCAAATATTTTAATAACTATTCTAAAATACAGCATTAAACATATATTTATTCACATACTTAGATAGATATCAACATAAATACAAAAGGACGTGTTTGTTTTGATTCGCCTTGACAACATAGACTTTCCAATATCTTCACATCGCTTTAAAAAATAGGAGACGGAATTCGGAACAGCGGATAAATCTAGACATTTTTTACGATGATAAGGAAAAATAATCGGGACAATCCTAGACAATAATCAATGGATAAAGCTTAGTGTTTTAAATACATATATTTATATGTAGAAGATTGAAAGATAGATAGTGTTGCGGGCTTAGCAAAACCCTCAAGTTGTTTATTTATTTAATGGCTCATTGTCGTTGCCATAGGACACAATAATTTTATAATAACTTGCGGGTTATGCCAAGCCCAAATCTTATTATGGTACTAAAATAGGGGATTGGTAAATATTGATCCATTCATAATTCTTAGTTTATGACTTCGCCCTGGTAGTAGAATAGAATATCTAAAGAATACATAAAATTTTAGGGGTTGGAATATATTTTTTTTTTTTTTTTGGGAAGGGGAGTATTTTATCGGGCTATATCAAATAAATGAGACAGCTTTGGAAGGATTTCATCTTTTTCAGTCACCGTTTTTGGACTATTTAATCCCTACTATTTTATGATTTTTTTTTAAAAAAAAACGAATGGTCTTGTTAAAATATATTTGAGTTTCCCCGTCACATCGAGTCCTACATTCAAATCAAATGTAAATTCAGCTAGTCAATTAGCTTGGAGTCTGACCAATTATGAAATTCTCTACCTTTTATAATTCTCAATGTTGAGCCTCGAATATTGATTAAAAGATATTTCTCGATAAATATGTATGTATTCACTATGACTACCTTCGACCGAAAATTGAGTTAAAAAAGGAAATGTTAATAAAGAAAGAGAAAAAGTTAAAAGTGGTTGAGTGAGCATGGTAAAATAAACTGTGCGTTGATAAAAACTTGGTCGAAGGCGAGAGAGAAAAATTTTGGCGGTGGGATTCAATGATAAAAAGTGAATTATTCAAAGATGGGGCAGAGAGTCTGGTACCCCAGGCAAGACCTAGTTTACCTTCTAGTTCTACCTCACGTCCACTCTCAATTCAAACCTTTTCAGATGAGATGATGAATACTTAAATACTAATTTTCTACGTTTTCCTCAACCCCTAGTTTACTCTAAAAAAAAGTATCTCCACCTCGAAGTTGCGAGAGAAAAACTAATATTTTCGCAACTTTTTATTACATTATAAAAAATATTATTAGCGGAAATAATTCTGTCATTTGCACATACTTTGCAGGTCTAAATCGTGTGCTCACAAGATGTTTAAATTTAGTAATCGATGTTTATAATGAAATATATAAATTTATTTTTTTGAAAAGAGTGATAACTGATAACATAGTTAATTTACTTTCGCTTCACAACAGTCTACATTTTGAATTGAACCCTGGTCTCCAAACATCCTCAATTCTCTTTCACATATCTCTCCAGGACAGTGACGTCCTTCAGTTCACTACATCCGGAGTTTGTCCCTCCCGGTTTCGACCTGCCAACTACTTCTCAGTATCGGTTGTCTTCTTCTTCTACTATTATCTAAACTTGCATCTTATATTTTTCTGGTTGTTTTCCTTTCGTCAGTGCTAGCATGTGCTAACTACGGGTTCCTATTGCTCCTAATGAAGCTTTGTATTTGATTATTTTAAAAGTCTATTTCACTGTTACTTTTGATAAGCCAACCTCTTAAGTTTGCATTTTTTTTAATGATACTTCTTTCGATGATCGAAAGGGTATTGACATCTTTCCACAGTATTGTCCACGTTTTTACGTCGTAGCATATCAACTGGCCTAGCTAAATATACTTAACATTCGATCAAATTAATATTAAAAACACAGGTAAAAAACGGAAATTGTTGAATTCTTTTGTAACCAATGTTCTACTCCCTTTCTTTATATTCTGCTAACCGAAAAGAAAAAAGTGTAGAAGCTGTTGTTAAAGTACTAGACCTGACTCAATAAGTCACGTATTGGTACTTTGTTAGGGGAGTTTTAACTACAAGACAAGAACTTTGATAAAAAAGAAAACAACCTTGAATTATTTAGAGAAACAAACCCAAGTTTCCCTGTGCTACGTTCTTTTCCCTCTTCGCCTCTTCACCGCACAAACATAAAAGCAACTTTTCCCCCCACTTCTCTGTGTGTTTTAGAACGTATAAACAGCTGATTAGTTATTTAAAAAGTACCACGCTTCGGTAGAGGGAACAAGAGAAGAGAATGAATAATAAAAGAGGTTGTGTGGTTGCAAGGAAGTCTGAGGAACAATCAGTGCATTCTCAGTTCAGACAAGACTTGCACCCTGACCTTGTTATTTTTCTTTGACACTTTTTTCTTTTCATGTCTTACGGTTTTAATCTTTATTGTTAATTCTTTTGTTCTCTTACGTCGTTATAATAACTACATAATTCTCAGAGACCCCTATTTATCGAAAGTATGATTAAATTTTATACAATAACGCATCCAAAATAGGCTGTTTAAAGAACACAGTTGGCGTCTATGCGACATCTTAAAAAACAAATGACTTCTCTTTTACAAATTATAATATAATAGAATCTGTAATATATTGTTGTTAAATAGATAAAAGTTTTGGTAGTTTCTATTTCGATCGTTATATAAATTGAATAAAAGAAGATGAGTCACTGATATAACAAGATCTAAGCAAAAGAAGAATAGATTCCAAAGTTATCATTTATTGTTAACAAGGAATGGAAAGGGCAAAGGAAGTCTTAGCTCGTCTTATTGCCTTCTTTTTTCAAAAACTGTTAGTTTACAAATAAATTTTCATCAGAATTTGCCACTTTAATCCCGTTTCACACTTCAAGGTAAAAGTGGATGAAAAGTAAAAAAATACAATAATTTTTATTGTGGAGTTAAGAGAAATGAGTTGTGCTTCTCTGTCTCTACCCAGTTTCACAACTAACACCGCTCCATTTCCTCTAACAACGAGCTGGCAAAAAAAAACTTTTAATTTAGAAAATTACTTTTTTTTCGGGAAAAACTCCTTTATGACTTTCCTGACGATTACCAAAACGAGACATGGCTTCAGGGAAAGCGAAAAAAAGCCTTCCCAGTTTTTCCCTACGATTCACCTCGACTCAAACTCTCGCCATTTTTATTTCCGCTCCGACTAAGTTTCATTCCAATAAAGTATAATTTACTTTAGTCTAGCGAAGGGAAAAACTGACTTAAACTTTTTTCGCCATTAACATCAAGCGTGTGGAATGGTTGATTTTTTACCTTCCTTCTCATATGTTACAACAAAGTTTTTATTTTTTTTTAGGCTGCATTAACTGAATTTTTAGTACTTTTAGTCAGGTTTATTTTGTCGCTCATACCAACCATTTTCTGGTATTTCTTTTTTATTTAAAAACACTAAAAAAATAACCTTACCATTATCTAATGGGTTGTCCACTTCAATTTACCAATTTTTTATTTCAATTTATTATTTTTGTGATATGGTGTTAAAAATACCGACATGTACTCTAGCGTATAGCCAGTTAAACCACGAAAAACACTTCGCTGAAGGTCTGAAATAAGTCTTTCTGGTCCTTCCAACTACATTGGAGGTTACATTTCGTACTTCATTTAGGATATTTTTAAACCTGGTTAGGGTCCTGGGAAACAATTATTCCTTATATATTCCTTTGCTTGTCTGTCTGTCTGTCTATCTGATACGTACATGATCTCCAAAAGTATTCGATACAAAAATTTGAAATTTTGCTGTTATGTTATGTGTTATGAATGAAACATGTAGAAATTATTGGTTAAAAAATATAATTCCCCAAAAACTAGGGATTTTTTTTAACAGAGAAATACGAACTTACATACAAGAAGTTTATTAATTTGTTTTTTCTGTATTTATTATTAAAATCCACAATCGTAGATAAAGCACCTACTGTCAACGCGTGCGAAAACTGCATTTTGCTTTGATTGTGTGGCTTTACTTCCCTTGCAGTCGCTCAGGTGCAAACTCCACACTCGCATGCAAAATGTTACTTTCCGCACTAAACGCATAATGTACTATTGTTCCCGTTTGTACCTAACAATTTTTGCGCCAAGTCTCCTTAAAAAGAGTCTAAAAGGTATTATTTTCTAACATTACTCACTTATCAATAAAAATAAATAGAACAAGGTTGAAGAGTTTAAGTACTGAATATTTAGTAGATAAAATTAATCCTTTTGAATGTGATTCTAAATGTAGGGTAATAACCGTTTTAAGAAGCTTTCTCTGCCAAGATATCTGGAAATATATTTTTAAAAATTTAAACATACTTATTTTATTTTTTTTTTTTAAAAATGTTTGCTAGAAAAATATTTCCTAGAATCTATTTTATTAAATTATATAGTTTTTTTTTCAATACTGTTAAATGTTCCGTTAGCAAAAATGAAATGGGTAATATAAAAGTTATGTGACTATTTTTATGAAATCTAAATCCAAATATGAACTATCATATCAAGTTTCATTTTCTAAGAAGGAATTGATTATTTATATTACAGTAACTATTTTACTACTTGCCGGGTATCCCCGCTTCGATTTTGGGTTATGTTGCAATCTAGGATTGGTGTAGTTTTAAAATTTTACAAAGCTTTCTTGAAGATAACATTTTTTATATTTTTATATTGGATCACAAGTGTACCATGAGAGCTGGCTCTCGAGCAAGCTACATAAAATTAGCTATGATTGGATACGGCAGTTCCTTACACGCCAGTCGCTTCCGCAGAAACTGGTTAACCTTTATTTATAGTCATAGCAAACATTTTGATTGGATGCTGTTCTTTTCAAGTGGTAGTCCGATGGAATTAGAGGAAAGCGTAGAGTAAATATTGTTTTCCCCAGGATGTAGTCTGTAAATATTCCTGCTGATTCAAGCTTTTTTGTTCAAGTTCCGTTACTCAAGTTAGAGAGATTTAAGTTAAAAAAAAAAATGAAGCTTGAAATCCAGATTGCAATATCTGCAAAATTTCAATGTTAAAGCTAATTGGTTTCTGAATCAATTTTATCATTTGAAACCTTTTTATTTCGATTTCCACGAATATAAAATAAGTATTTTGTAATAAGGATTAAATTTAATTTTAGTGGCTGCACGTTCATTATTAATAGTTTAACGGAATTTTCAAGAATGAAAATACAAATAACATTTTATGTATGACATAGATCTCCTGACCCAACGACCTACCTATCTATCTATATCTATCTAAATTATCACTTTTATATTATTTACTCGTACGTCAAAATTATCAGTGGCTGATAATATCTATTGAGTATGTCTTTGATTTAAAATTGTTTCTTTAGTATTGTTAAACATTCAGTTAAACGACCTTAACATATCTATATCTATTTTTTTTATTAAGTGTTATTATTATTAACCGTCTTTAATACTATAAACAATAATATTGTCTATTTCGTTTGCTTTTTTAGCATTTAAGTCAAATTAATTGCGTGACAATTACAAGACTATACGAATAAGTGGTGTGCCTCTTTTAAAATGACTGATTGTATCATTTACGAGTATCAATTTTTGATAAATATATCTTAGGTATGTGTAATATTGGTTTTAAATTTGTTCTTCTCAGTGTCTGCTTGATTACGAGGGTAATCTGTGATACCGAATTGTTTATTGAAGATTTTGAAGACAGCAACGAACTGAATTACTCCTCGGCATGTCATATAAGCACATACAATAAAACTTGCTGTAATAGGAATGAATTTCGATGTGGTACCGGGGAATGTGTTCCGTTAGATAATGTTTGTGATGCTTTCTATGCTGTTGCCTCTCCTGATCGTAGACTTGCATGGTATTTAGATAAACTGGACTGTAGCGACGGTTCTGACGAAGCCTCCTGTTTTAGAAGACCTTGTTCTAAATTAAAGAACGGTACTTGCGAAAATGTCTGCCTAGACTTGCCAGGGAATTTTTCTAAATGCATTTGTAACGATGGGTATTTTCTAAAAACAGTATTCTCAGAGAAAGAATGTGTTGATATAGACGAATGTACAATGGGGGTCCATTTCTGCAGTCACCAGTGTGTAAACCATGTCGGAGGTTACAGCTGCAAATGTAGACTTGGATTTGAACAGGATCTTGACGGGCTGGATGGTTACTGCAAAGCTAGAGACAAGAACACCATCATACTTTATTATTCCAATTCTTGGATTTATGCCTATAATCTTCAGCACCGCTCTAAGAAAGCCTTGGTCCCTGCAAGAGACGTTGACGAGTTGGATTATGACCCAGTCTCTGAAAATATATTTTGGTTGTCTGAAGGTGTTATTTCCAGATCTCGTTTTGTACCAGGCTCTGAAAATGGTATTCCAGTCATTGACAGTTCCCTTAAGGCGACGAATGGTAGTTTTGCGGTAGACTGGATAGCAGGAAATATTTATTGGCTATCACTAAATCCTTTTAATAATAATATATCTCGACTAATGGTCTCTAAACTTGATGGGACTTATACTAAAACGCTAATTGAGGTTTCACGTCCTAACGCCTTAGTCGCCGATCCTTCGAGTGGCTTAATCTTCTTTACATCGAGCGGTAGTGTAGGTTATCCTCACATCGGTGCGGTAAGAATGGACGGAGAGGTTAAATGGATTTTGGCCAACCTTCCCGGTCAAAATCCGACGCTTTTAACTGTAGACTATTGGGCCGACGGAAAACTCTACTGGATGGATTCTATCAGCAATACTATTTACTATCTTAACAGAAACATTGTGTCACAACCTGTTAAAGTTTTAACGAAGACGTCTAGGGAAGCACCCTTAGCGTTGGACGTTTTTGAAAATCATCTGTACTGGGTGACAAAAGATTCTTATGAAGTGGTGAGGCACGACAAGTTCGGTAGAGGTGAAACTGAAATTTTACTAAGAGACCTTGTCGATCAAAAGGCCTTTAAAATTTACCACAAATCAAAACTGGAAATAAGAAATTTTAGTGATAGATGTACGAAGTACTCTTGTTCTCACCTTTGCCTCCATATGCCAAATGGTTTTAGGTGTGACTGCCCGGACGGCTTTATGTCCAAATTACAATATGGCAGCGTAGTGTGCCGTAGGAAAAGATTTCGATAGTGATGCTTTTAGATACCAAGCTATCGACATCTCAATATAATAATAATAAACTATTATAGTTTACATTTGTTTTGATATTTTTATGAGTAACCGGTTTTATTTTTGTCTTTTTGCCTACAATTGTACGTTGAAGAAACTCCTAAACTGTGTATCATACGATTTAAATGACTATAAACAACACAGAACACTGTCTTAAAAAGAAACTTATTTTTGTCCTTAAGCTATTTTTTAAAAGTGCCCTTAAAAAGCTTTGAAAAAGGTGTTTGGAGAAATGCAACGGTTATCTATGCGGAAATCGCTTTGTAAAGAAAACATGAATACAAGAAGGAAATGTCCTTGGACTGAATGGACTCAGACTGCATAATGATGATGAGCTGAATGAACTAAAAAAACTGTCAAGTATCAAGTTGTGAATAACAACTGCTGTTTTTGTACTAAAAGGTGTCAAAGTCATTAAATAAAGTCCCTGTTTCTCTTCACACTTTCATTCACTCCTCTTTCAAAAAACTGAAGAATAAGGTTCTTAAAGTGTTGCAAAGGACTAAGTATGTAGCTTGTGAGAGTTGACTTATTCCCTACCTTTCTTCTAAAGTGTCAACCCGTAAAGTGCTTGAAAACGCTATAAAAACTTCAAAGCAACCTGCTTTAATCTCTTAAGCTCTAGTAAATAAACATATGTTTTAAGAAATACTTTTTTTTTTTAAATATGTGTATATGTTTATTTTTAACATTCTAAAACATAGAATTGAGACCTAAATGACAATATAGTTTTAGTTTCCAAAATTTTGAATTCGTTCCTGTTTTAGATTTGTGTTTTAATCTCTCTCATCTTCCTTACGGCGATAATTTATGGCTAAAACGTGAATATTTAATATCAATTGGGCTATAGAACAGACTATGGTGCATTTTATTGAAAGTAATTTGCCGCCGCGCCGTTTCAAATCTATTTTTTTATTTATTTAATTTTTTTTTTTTTTTAGCACCTTTATGTAGTTTTAACAT
>KZ651170.1:310632-322704 GCA_001010745.2 Gerris buenoi | reverse complement strand
TTTATTTAATTTTTTTTTTTTTTTACCACCTTTATGTAGTTTTAACATTATTCTAAACTAAATCATTAATGCAGTAAAAGTGTAAATAAATGGTGTATCACACAACACTAATTAGTTGGTGACCTTGTATTCATAGTACTTAATTTTCATCTATGTTGATTAATTTTTAGCGTAATATATTTATTTATTTATTTTATATTTAAAAAATATATTTATATTTATTGAGCCAAAACATTTGCCATTAATTATTCCCTCTTTTTCGTTATGCTTCATTTATTATGCTGATAAGTTGGATTTTTTCTAAATCACATTGTATGAGACAGACACGGGACCAACAATATTCTCTGATGTTTGAATCGGATTTCTTTCATAAACAATTTTATGCTCAGAACTAAAATGCAGATATAATTTTCAAACAAAAAACTAAAGGATATGAGAGTTATCTGCATTTATGTTTTTAGTGTCCGTTTCAACATGATCTTGTTTATGCTTTTCACCGCATTCGGTCTTATTTTTTATATTCCAATAATAAATCCCACCCCCGACAAATACAAATATAATAAATCTTCCACCTTCTCGCTGTCTAGTACTAGAATCCTCTCTCTTGCATTTCGCGCCATTTTTTTTTCTTTCAAAATAACATGAAACTTGTTCAAGTTTTTTCTGGGCCTCGAACGACATTTTAATGCAGAATCAATACTCCGCATCTCTGCCAAAACAGCCCTCGTGCGTCTAAAAAAACAAAACAACATCCATACTTGGCCTTTATTGTTCCATTAAAAACCAACTAAAATATATTTATTGGTAGGTTTTATTTTTTCATTCTTGCATGTAAAATTTAATAAAAATGTTAGGATTTGAAAATATTATTTATAAAATGGTTCTTACGGTATCATGATATATTTATAAATTTGTGTCATGTAAATCTAAATTTAAATTTATACTCTTCTTTTGGTTTTTTTCCAGATTGATTTTTTTATATGTTATTTGAATAATCTTTACTGTCTTGATTATTGACAAGAATTATTATCATAAATTCAATTTATTAATTAATCAAGATTTATTTAAAGAAATTCCTCCTGTGAAACTTTTTGTACCTTATATTATACAGGGTGGTCCAAAAGTCTACCCCCTACTAACTTTTAGAAGGTTTGAGATAAATTAATGAAACTTGAGGAATCTCTATCATGCAAAAAGAAGTTTGATCTCATGTAATCGCCCACTAGTGGCAACCCCCACTTTGCCTCCAGGCCACCCATCTTCAAAATTTCATATTTGAATGAATGTTTTTGATAGCATATTTGGATTCTACGGTGCAAAAATAATAAACTTTTACTTGAAACTTTTTTCTATTTTAAATATTTTGCCCCCTATACAAGCAAAGATAGCAAAATAACCCTTACTGACCATGAGTAATAAAATATAAACGGTTAGAGATAAATTAATAAAAATTAGGACGTCCCCTCCATCCAAAGGGAAGTTTGTTTTTGTGCGATTGTGCAGTAGGGGCAACCATCCATTTGGCCCCCAGGCAACCTAACTTCAAAATTTTAACTTAGAGTGTACATTTTTGATAGCATATTTAGATTCTACGTCGAAAAAAAAAATATATTACTTCAAACTATTTTCTATCTCCAATATGTTGCCCCCTATCGGGGGGCAAAGGTATACTACAATGGGTAGATTTCAGCGCCTGGGGGCAAAATGGTGGTTGCCTCTAGTACGCTAGTGGATGAATACAGATACACATGGTACAGATCCCCATTATTTACCATTAAATTATTCGAACCGTTAAGATTTTATAACGATCTAAGTGTTATTTTTCTATCTTTGTCACCTTTGCAGATGACAAGGCCATCCTTTCAGTCCATGAAAACCACCTTCTTGCATCCGATAATACCCAAAGTCACTTGTTACTCCTGGAACCTTGGTTGAGGAAATGGAGGATCAAAATAAACGAACAGAAAAGTGTGCATGTCACCTTTGCTCTTCGTCACGCCACATGTCCTCCAGTCATCCTTAATCAAGCTCCCATTCCTCAGTCCAACTCCGTCCGATACCTTGGCCTTACCCTTGATCGTCGATTAACATGGCAACTACACACTAAGACAAAACGTACTGACATCACACGAAGATTCAAGTTACTGCTCGGTCTTCTGGATCGCAGGTCTAAGATCTCTCTGAATAACAAACTTCGCATCTACAATGTAGTCTTAAAGCCAGCTTGGACCTACGGTCTAGAAGTGTGGGGCAGCACCAAGCCTTCAAATTCCCGTCGTCTCCAAATCCTACAGTCAAAAATTCTGCGAAAAATTACCGATGCTCCTTACTATGTTTCCAACCTTACTCTCCATGAAGACCTGAACGTTCCTTTTGTCCGAAATCTATCCGAATCCCGATATCGAAAGTTCCATGAATCCTTATCCCATCATTCTAATCCTCTTGTACAACTCATGTCCTCTCAACATATTCCAGGTAACCCTCCAAGACGTCTGAAGAGGCAGTGGCCTAGAGATCTACTCTCATAGAATATAATTTACATTAACTAATTATAATTATTTATTCATTGAAATATATTATTATTATCTATTTCTTAAATTTTATATATATATAATTTACTATATCATTACTTAAAGACATTGTAATATAATTATTTTATTATATAAATCGCCAGGAAGTGTAGTCACTGGACTACTTCTTCTTCACGTTGCTCCCGCCATGTTAAACAAAAATATCATTATCACTTGTTACAATGAAATTGTGTAGTTGTGTTAATCAATAAAAATTTAAAAAAAAAATTAAAAAATAAAAAAAATATTCGCTTTCTTTTTTAGAATTCAATTTTGGTATACTTTGTTGAACCTTCAACCAACTATTCCTATGCATAAAAACTTCATTGGTAAGTCGTAAACTGTTTTCTAATATCACCCCAAAAGTTAAGAAAATAGGTTTTTATGTACATTGTAACTTTTTTTTGTGTTCCATTTGAGCTAAACATGGCTACATGCTGAAATGGCGGATAAGATATTGATTGGTTAAACGAACCTGGTAATATATTTTCAGTTAAATTTATTGCGTTTTACGTAATATAAATGCCAGATAAGCAAAATGAATGAAACACGTGGATAATTTATTTATTAATGATAATACTCTTTCGCCCTTAAACGCATTCAATTGTAAATTTTATCAATGATTTTTGTTCCATAGTGTGGTTGTTAAGCATATTATAATTCTGGGAATATCTAGGATTTATTACGGGAAACTGTTAATATAAAATAATGTAATGTCTCTTAATAAAGTATATATATATATATATATATATATACTTTATTAAGAGACATTACATTATTTTATATTAACAGTTTCCCGTAATAAATCCTAGATATTCCCAGAATTATAATATGCTTAACAACCACACTATGGAACAAAAATCATTGATAAAATTTACAATTGAATGCGTTTAAGGGCGAAAGAGTATTATCATTAATAAATAAATTATCCACGTGTTTCATTCATTTTGCTTATCTGGCATTTATATTACGTAAAACGCAATAAATTTAACTGAAAATATATTACCAGGTTCGTTTAACCAATCAATATCTTATCCGCCATTTCAGCATGTAGCCATGTTTAGCTCAAATGGAACACAAAAAAAAGTTACAATGTACATAAAAACCTATTTTCTTAACTTTTGGGGTGATATTAGAAAACAGTTTACGACTTACCAATGAAGTTTTTATGCATAGGAATAGTTGGTTGAAGGTTCAACAAAGTATACCAAAATTGAATTCTAAAAAAGAAAGCGAATATTTTTTTTATTTTTTAATTTTTTTTTNATAAACTTAGGTCGCTTAGATCAATCTCTTATTTTAAAAGAATATAGAAAAAACGCCTCCGATAAGGTGCCATAAATTACTCGTAAGGAGTATGTTCATAGTTGAGCGGGACAAGGCACGACCATTAGTCCACGCTTTACTCTCACTCATACAAAACTGTATTATGACATCTCTTATTATTTATAGTTGCCTAAATGGATAATAGTGGTGTCTTTTCACTTTTTAAAAAAATATATGTATACATATAATGTAAAAATGTAATATAGCTAATTTATAAATGTGACATCATTTATGCACAACACATTAAGTTTCCTGCATGATGAACCGGAATGCACGAAAGAATTTTAGATCATACAAAAGATTATTTGACTGACACGTGAGATGTACGAAGGTTAGTGGCCTAGGTGAAGCATTATTGATCACTGTCCTATCCAATAATTGTTGAAATAGAAGTGAAGCAGGGTTCTCTTTTATCTCCATTTCTATTTTAAATTATTTTAGACCAGCATTAGAGTCAAGAAAACTACAGGCTTTTAGTGGGTAAATATTTTTGCCTAGAGCACCAGACGTTACCAATGACTTGTATTTTGGTGATGAAATTAATTATTTAGATAAATAATTATTTATTTTAACGATCTTACACAGGAGTTGGTACGGGCCAGCTGTTACTGAATCACTATGTGGAAAAATACGTGTTCTGACAACGGAGTTGAATTTAGAGAACAATTTAAAGATTGATAAAGTAAGTTGTACAGAAACTTGTGTACATTTTATACGTGTCCAGCCGATACTGCAGGACTAAATAAATAAGTGCGTATAAAAAGTGTCTAAACCAAAAATAAATTTTATCACCCTTCATAGCAAAATATTTTTTAGGCTGTAAATTAATTATGATAATTCAAAAGGAAAAGAAATACTACATAAAACACAGGACAATTGGAATCCTGTTTTAAGAATAAACTAACTTAAGGTTAAATCCAAAAAACTCTTCAGGATTTACCTTTTTATGCCGCATTTTATACCTGCTATTAAATAAACTAAAACAGATTTCTTCATACTTATCCTTGAACCCGCATTTTATATCTACTTCCTTCGATGCGAGAATTTGTAAAAGAATAGGCCTTTTCGTCTTATCTTGCACCTAGAAAATATCTTTTTTTATATATTTATTTATGTTCTTTTAGTTTCCCAACCTCCTTCGAACCTGAATCGACAAGAGGAGCCGTTTTAATATTTTTCTATTTTGCTGGTATAATTTATTTCTTAAAGATAGATTGCAACTAAAAAATGTACTTTTTTTGTTATTAATAATATATATTAATTGATAATAAAATACACTTTGACCATAAAGTATAATAATATACTTTATTACTTTGTACTTTATTATGTTTAGAATATATTGAAATACTTATATCATTTTTTTTTTTGTAAAATATGCCTTGCGTTAAAGTACATCTTATTTAAAATTTAATGTAAACCTCTTAGTGATAATTCGTCTTGGTGCTTTCTTTACATTAAAATTGATTACATATTATCTTTCAAAATTTACTTTAAGCTAGCCCTAGCACAGATCCTAACCTTTTATTTCCTACCGTGTGCGTGTGCGTCTGAGTAATTTTTTGTATTTATTTTTTTAAATGTATAGTTTTATGAACTTCTGCCAAGAATACTAAATTCTTTAACTACGTGAAGATGTCTAGATGAATTTAAAGTGAAATGTCAGATGTTTTGCAAAAATCTTTAATTATTAAGAGATTTCAGAAGAAACATTTAATTATACAAATTTTTATGTAGGTAAGCATTGACCTCGTGTGTACGTATTTATGACTTAATATCTATCAGATTAAACTTATAAAACTAATTTTTTTTTGTAGTATGATAGTATAATATTAAAATGTGTAAGAGTAACATGATTTCCTCTATAACCCAAAATGAATGGTTCATTAGTTTATTGTCCAAATACAATTTAAGTATGAATAACTAGTATTTAGTTAATTAGTTGTACATTTGTAAAATAATCTATTGTCCATTTCAAAAATTCCAAAACAGATATCCGCTGCTTGCGCAAACCTGATTTTGTGCAAATTTAGGCCATACACGTCAAACTTCATGTTTGCACAAACATGATTTTGACCGTGTATGAGGGCCTTTAGGCATTAGAGAACATTTTTGGTCTCAAGTCTCACTCTCGCCCTATCCAGAACTTTTTCAAACCAACATTATTTTAACAACCACTTGTCCGAATTTAATGAAATTTAGCTAGAAGGTTAGA
This sequence comes from Gerris buenoi, assembly GCA_001010745.2. Classification (NCBI taxonomy): domain Eukaryota; kingdom Metazoa; phylum Arthropoda; class Insecta; order Hemiptera; family Gerridae; genus Gerris; species Gerris buenoi. The sequence continues at coordinate 316,596 of KZ651170.1, read as the reverse complement.
ATTAGCCTATACTGTGATCATTCTGGGTGCTCATTGGTTTCTCATCCACTTGCGCAGAACGGTCTTTTTTTATTAACATATAGGTATATATTTAAAAGCACTCATCGGATGTTTAAGAAATTTGGATGGTAAGTCGAATTAAGCTCGCACAGATGGTCCCAATCTTAATTTCAATCGTCTCTGCTCATTTAATTTGTCTAATTATACTTTTAATTTATTTATTTTATTTTTTTTTGTTTTTTAAAAGGGGGGGGGGGATTAAATATGTTTGACAATAATGGGTAAAGAAGCTGTATGCTATAATTGGTAGGCTATTTTTTTTTAATTTAATTTGAATATGTTTAATCTTTTTACGTATTTTATGAGTTACATTGGGATAAAAAAGGACTACTAAGAAGGACCAGTGTGATCATTATGCCCCAGCCCAGCATATCAATTTTGACAGAAATGTCTGTTTGTTAGGGTTAGCGATGCCTCTCAGTTTAGAACTGCCTGATATTAATTTTAACCGTTTGCGCGATAAAATATTGTTTGTATTTATTCTCAAACGTATTTCATATCTCTTGAAAAGTCTTAAATTATAATAAATGGTGTTCGACCCAAACTTCTGGGCTTGTATTGTTCTCTGTACGGACTCGTTTGGGCCCTTGAATCTGTACGAGCCTGCATTCCCGTTATTCATATTCACTGTGCGGATATTTTCATCTGTAGATACTTTATTCGAATTATGGGTAAGGGGTTTGTGTGAGTATAGTGGGAGGTCGCTTCTATCTAGGAGTGGTTATAATTTTAAAGCGTACTGCTGGGAGGCTTCATAATATAACCTTAGTATATGGAGGTAGCCCTAAACCAGACTCACCTAACCCTTTAACCCCGTACTACTAATCTATAACCTACCTCTTTTAAATCACGAGATCCTTCCATAAATCTGAAGCAGGTTTAGGAGCCCTAGGCTTTTACACGCTCTGATGGGCCCTACGCATTAAAAGCCCTTAGTTGTACTGCAATATACCCTCGGCCCTTTCACGTAGTAAATCACTTTTCATTATAATTTTGGATTCCCTTCTAGTCGAGAGTGATATGGAGTTTGACGTTGCACTAGAGGTGAGAGTGTGCGCAGTTGATTGCGAACACAAACCGCAGCTAACCATGATATTAATCATCTGGTTGGTATGCACTCTCCGAGCATCCTGCAAGCCTTGTTTCCAGCGAATTAACACGCTTCTACTGTCGAAATCCTATTTTGGCCTTCCTATTTGATTACTCTTCTGTAATTTTATTATGAACAGCAAAAATTATGAATTATAAAATGTCAAAACTTATAGTAGCACTAAAAAATTGCTTTTTCGGAGTGTTCAAAAAACACTAGTATATATGGTTATAAAATACTATTTCAAGATTTTTATTTTAAGGATGAGAAAATATTTTAGTTGGACAATGTTTATTGACTTGCCGCTAAAGAATAATGGGACCAAAGATTATACATAAATGAGATTTGTTACAGTTCTATGTATTTTCTACACATAATCTAACATTCGTAAATTGTTGATACATGCAACATATTTATGCATTTCCAATCGCCTTATTATGTATTCGATTAAAAACAAATTTACTCATTATTATTATTATTATACTATGGGATTTAATTAATCAAAACTTTTGAGAGCTATTGTTTGATCGATTTACCACCATCATATCACATCTTAATTAATTATGAGTTTTAATTAATTTTGGTAATTAGTACTTAGTGCTGATTCTATAATCTGGTTTAGGTAGAACTATTATTATTAGGGGAATATGTATCTCATTATCGAGATCTATTCTAGATAGAGTTTTGAATTAAAAAACCTAAATGTTCCTAAAATCTTAATTGTAAAAAATTATCCATTTAGTTAGAAATTGCTAAAGAATTGAGCATAATTTCTTAAAAGGTATTCAAATGAGATAATAATTTATTATACTACGTGTAAAAAGGAACAATTATAAATTATTTTAAGAACAAGAAACATTTTCGTTGGTAGAAGAGTATTTTTCAAGTTGTTGGAGCCCTTCCTTTAAAAGTTGGCCAGCTAGATAGAGATATGAAAAAGTTTTCTGGCCCATATGGGAATTCCACACCCTCTCACAAACAGATGTATTTTACATATGTGTGTGACTGAAAACAAGGGATAACATCTATTTTAATAAATATATTTATGCAGATGTATACATATTTCAGGATAACAGCCTTATTTTATGCTTGTCTCCGTATAGATTTATGTTGTATTCTTTTTTTATCTTCATCTATTCTTAAAGAATAAAACATAATAAAAGAATATTTGATAAACATCTAAATATTTTGATAAAAATTTGATAATATTTTATATTTTTATTTAAAAAACAATCTCGCAGGATTTAGAAAAATAGTTATTGATTGATGTAGAAAATGTTAAATGATTAGATGTTATTCGTATTTATATAATATAATCCCGTTAGATAATGATAAATTAACAAACAGCTGTTACGAATTACATAAGTTCTCTTAATTTAACTTTATTACGTCACTCACTGGCTAATTTATATGCATACAAATATCTATATATTTGTATGCAACAATATAAGATATTTAAGAATCAATCAAATCAATTGTTTGACGTCTAAGATATCATGTGCTTTTCTATTTTATTATTATTATTTTTTTTTTTATCTATATAATATATAAAATCCAAATACCACTCGCTGACTGACTGACTCACTGACACATCACGATATCTCTGAAACCACTGGACCTACGACCAAGAAATTTTGTGGGTGTGTTTCTCTTACCTCCTAGGTGCTCGCTAAGAAATATTTAAAAAATCCACTATCTTGATTCAAGATGGCGGCCATTTATATACAAAATTCGATAAGACGATATCTCCGGAACCAATTGTACTAGAACCTTGAAATTTGGAAGTTAGCTTCCATATATCAAATTTGTAACTTAAGATAAATGGTTAACCAATCGGACAATTTGATTTAAGATGGTGGCCATCCATATATAAAAGTCAACGTATGTGTGCATGTTCTTTATACAAATCTACAGTTTTAGTCCGATCTCGATGAAAATTTACACCCTTGACCTTCAAAGCAAGGGGAAAATCACTGTTTACATGAATATTTAAAATTTTAATTTAGGTACACAGGGGTACGGGGTAAAAATGTCAAAGTAATGAATACCCTTCATGATGCGTATCGTTGAAAAGCTCTTTAAGAGTAAAGTAATTGTTGTTATGTACAGTTTTATCATATTTTCACTTAGGAGGGGGGTAAAATGGAAAGATATAGCTATATCTTATATAAAAAGAAGTGTATCCGTATAGGGGTATGTCTTTTATCCTAATTTGATGAATATTTACACACTTTTTCTTCAAAACAAGGTGAAGGTCACTGCCTACATGAGATTACGAAATTAAAATTTTGGTACACAGGGGTTCGGGGTACAAGTAATGAATACCCTTCATCTTCATGAAACATATCGTTGAGATGCTCTTTAAGAGTACAGTAATTGTTGTTATGTGTACGAGGTACAAATGACAAAGTAATGGATACCCTTCATAATACAAATCGTTGAAAAGCTGTTTTAGAGAAAAGAAATTGTTCTTAAGTACAGTTTTGTCTTATTTTAATTTAGAAGGGGAAGAGGTAAAATGGAAATTTATATCTATATCTATATATGTATATAAAAGTCAACATATGTGTGTACATATGCATGTTCTTTTATACAAATCTACAGTTTTAGTCCGATCTCAATGAAAATGTGCACACTTGACCTTCAAAGCAAGGGGAAGGTAACTGTTAACATAAATTTTCGAACTATAAATTTTGGTTCAAAGGGGTATGTGGTACAAGTAATGAATACCCTTCATCTTCATGATGCATATCGTTGAAAAGCTCTTTAAGAGTACAGTAATTGTTGTTATGTACAGTTTTGTCATATTTTTATTTAGGAGGGGGGTACATTTAGGATATTTGCAAATTATCTTATCAAAGAGGAGGGGGATATAAGTAGGAGGGATAGAATCTAGATATTCTCGCATAGTAAAATAATTTGTATGCTTTCCTGGTAGTTTATAAACTTATCACATTTAAAAACATTCCGTAGCGAAGCACGGGTATCCAGCTAGTAATGAGATAAAATTTAATAAACTCACCTTAAAGATACCAAATTTTAATAAACTTAACTGCACTTTGCTCTGAAGCACTCGGGTGTGAAACACTTATAAATATTATGTGCTTTTACGTTGTATTTATAATAAAAATCTTCTATAAACCTTGTGTCTTAATAAAATAATTTACTTAACACTTCAATTCTTGTTTTATTTATTTATTTATTATTTTTTTCAGGTAAATGCTCAGCTATGGGAGTTCTGAATTTATGACAGAATGGGCCATCAAATTTGTCAAATCGGTTTACGGTAAAACGCCTAAATTATTATACTTAATAATGTAATTAATTAAAACATAATTCCACTTTTAACCATTTAAAATTAAGAACTTTAATTATAGAACGGAGAAAATAATAAATAAATATTGTTATAAAGAAATTATAAAAAATGAATATACGTGTATAGTTTTAGTAAAAAAAGAAATTTGATCCTTTACACGCTTTTATTTAAAATTAAAATATTGAAAAAAAACCCTGTATGTAAACTTATAAGAGGTGTCGAATAAACTTAACTGTAATTAGGGTTTTATACGCTGTACGTTCATAATTAAAATTATGCTAATTAAAGTCTTCTATATCTACCTCTATTTTAAATATCAAAGAAATGCGTATTTTCTTTTGAATATTAAAATTTCGCTTAGAGTTTATTTAAATTTTACAACAATTATCATGGATTATATTATCGTTTATTTACCCCCAGCTGATATTAAAGTGCATGTTATTATAATTATATATTCGTGGAAACATAGCTTAGAATGTATTTTATAACGATTACATACATAAAAAAAAAGTATTACATTTTCCTTCCGAGTTTCCCGAAGGTAATGGAAGCTATGTGATCGTGATCGTCCTCAAGAATAAGAATTGTTTATTTATGCCTCCAATTCTAAAAATTCTGAGACAAAAATCCGTTTCAGACAACATCTGGGAACATCTTTGGTTTCGCGTCTGTCTGTCGCTCTGTCGCTCATTTTTCACTCACCAACATATTTTAAAAACTAATTGTCCGATATTAATAAAATTTGGATGGTAGGTCATAAGTAGCACATTGTTGGTTTCAACCTTTTGCACTACATTAGCACAAACATACATTAATTTACATCTATATCTTCAAAAGTACAAAAGTATTAATTCATCGGATTTTTATAAAATCAGCATTGTTTGTTACAAGTAGCACACAGATAGCCCCGGATTAATTTCAACTCACTTTACTCTTTAAAGTTTTCTAAATTGATACTTAAATTCAATTAAACCAATTTTGACAGATTTAAAAAAACCAGGGGAAAATCATATAAAAATTTGACAGTTATATACTGTAATAGCATAAAATCTCTTAAGTATACAAAATATGACACAGAGAAGCTATGTGCCACACTAATTGGCAGTCTATTTTTGTTTAACATAGGAATTAGTGTTTAAGCTCTAACGACTTCGAGTTCGTAAAATCTATGAGATAATTTAATGTACTCATCTCTTAATTTTAAATATACACATTATTATCATCTAAATAATTATAAATATGTTATTATGGAGCAATAAAATTAAGAATTTCAAAAACAACAAATTACTTTATTTCGAAATTAAATGAAATAATCTGCTTTGAAATATAACTAGTTAAAATTTTGTTTTGACTCATACAGAATCCAATTTATTTTATCTCCACTTTGGTTTTACGATGAAATTGGATTCTTTAATTATTTTTTTATTCCTCATCATAAGCAAATTGGTGTCGTGTACGTATACGCTTACCTTAAATATTATTTACAGATATATATATA
>KZ651170.1:299578-310055 GCA_001010745.2 Gerris buenoi | reverse complement strand
TTACTTATAAAAAAAAATTAATTGTACTGATTGCAACTGTTTGTAGCAACTTTTTTAATGATATAGACTAGTATGAAAATGAGGCTATAACTCTTATTTATCAGAAATAGTGGTTTTTATGCTAGAGACATAAGGAACTGGGCTTCATAATAATTTCCTTAAACTTTGGTTAGGCCGAAGTGGACCTATTATCTGGCAACCACGTTCACCTGACTTAACCCCACAGATATTTACTTGTGGCGCACAGTCAAATTTGAAGTGCAGAAGTGCGATGACGAAACATAATATGCTGTACTTTACTGAAAAGTATAAAACAGAAAATTAATAATATTTCAATGGGGGAGAGAAACAAGCGATAGAATGTATAATATAATAAAAAATATTATAAACCATATTAATGATCACTAAAACACCACTATTTCTGATAAATAAGAGTCATAGCCTCATTTTCATACTAGTCTATATCTTTGAAAAAGTTGCTACAAACAGTTGCAATCAGTATAATTAATTTTTTGTGTTAAGTAAAAACGACATTTAAAATTATTTCAATGAGTTAATTTGTTATTCAACTAAAAATATTCAACTTTTTTGCGATTTATTCGCAATATTTTAGCTTCTCCGCTCCATACTCTTCAGTAGAGTACAGAATATGTTACGTCGTTAGAAAGCTTATGAGTTGGCGTAGTTTTTAAGCTATTCAGAAATATATGTTGACTATGCAAACGACTAAGTTATGGAGGGTCATATTTCTGTTGTTATTTTTAATAAAATATTTTATTAGTTTTTAGTGGTTGTATTCTCCTTTCAAATGGAACAACACGAGTTAATGTTTAGAGTTTTTAAAAGGGAATTTAATGCCCTTTCCAACGGTGAAGACCGCATCTTTTTAGCTATATTAGTTTTTGAGTTACAGAGCATTTTATAGCAAAATTCACAAATATATCGAAACTATATATATATCGATATATCTCGAAAACGAAGGTCGATAGGACATGTGATAATATATCATTTTTGGTAGCAAATTTGATATAGAATCACACCCTGCTCTGTGTCCCTGTTGAGCTGGAACACCCTGTATATATATTTTATTTATTTATTTTTTTTTTTTTAATTAGTGAATAAGTAAGCTTGTATTATGTATTACTATTTTTTAAAGAGAACATTCAAACAAGACCAAATATATATTTAACAATAAAAATACATATTTGTATACTCAGGGTGTTATTCCGTTTTTTTCAAGTACGTACATGACGGATTTACATTAATAATAAATGTTATCCCCTTAACATTTTTCGTGTTAAATTACAAAACCCTTCACTGCCCTTGTTTTTAGAGATTTTTATTTTTTACTTTTTGGGTTATTACTCATAATATATTTTTAAAATTTCAAATATATGGTGTTAGGTACTTTTGGAAATGCGTTGAAGACAGACTGACAGCAAAGTGCAGGATCTACCTTCGGATAGGTCTCGTTATTACCTACGGACTCTAAAAACTATAAATAGACTGTCAATAGAAAATATATACTTCAATTTCATCCTACTTTATTCATGTAATTAATTCATTTAAAATTGAGAATGAAAGAGTATTGAAATGTAGTATTTACATATTTATATACTTATAAGACCAAGGAATTAAATCCAGAAGAGAAGAATGTAAGAATGTAGAAGAGAATGTAGTGATTTATAAATAAAATTGTACCTATTATAATTTGAGTAGCCATTCTAAATCAATTAGGGTTGTTGGTTAATTATCGTTGGGTTGTTATTGTAGTGTTGGGTTATTATTGTTGTTAGGAGTTTAATAGGGGTTACTATATTACTTACAATAACAAGGATACGAAGCATCTGTCAGATATTATTACATTGAATATCTATAACGGAAAACGATTAAACAAGATATCAAAGTCGACCAAAAACATCGATATTTGATAACATCTAAAAATTCTATTAGTCCGTCCAGTATGCTCTTTGATTTTTATCCACCCCTAGCTTCATTATTACTTCATGGTCAAAACGTGTAACTTCTTTAACCTGATACCGTTTCACGAGGAAAAAGATGCTTAAAAAAAACACTCTCACCCTAACAAATGTCTTTTATAAAGTTTACTTTTCCTGTCGTGGGACAAAAAAATAAATATAAAAAAATGACATAAAATTCACCTCGGTTGTAAATGGAGAAATGAAGACTCTGAAGAGAACGTGGTAAGTGGCGCTACCCTGCTGGCGCCATGAATATTCCATGAAGAGCCAAGGCGTGGGTTGTCTTGGGTCCTCAAGTCTCTACCAGCCCTGATTTTATCCAGGAAAGACCTTCTACCTTGCCACGACTTATTCTCCTATTATTCATTCATAAGTTTCCGTCACTTTCCTCCCCCTCCCTTACTTTCTTAGTCTTGAAAAAACAAATCCATCTTATTTTTACTTTTTTCCTTCTTTTCAGCAATGGCTTGGGACTTATTTTGCTTTTATTAAGCCTCTTTTTTACTTTATTTTCTTTTTACATTTATGATAAATGTTTAATTTTTTTTGTTATTGTTTAAACCATTTTAGATAAAATAATACTTGTGTAGTAGCCTTTGCACGTGTGACGCATATGAAATTGAATTCGAAGATAAAAATAACTTTTTATATACTACATTTTTTCAATTATCTGTTGGATAAACCTTACCATTCTATGTATTAATAAATACTTTTTTTTCTAGGTAACACTAACATTAGACAAACGACAAATGATTAAACCATGAACAGTTAAGTCACACAAAAATGAAGTGCTAAAATGAAAAGAAGTTATCAATAATTTATTCTTAACTAAATTTCCAGACAGCAAAATTTACTGAAAATGAATTAAATTCTGCTTAAAGGTGACTAAAAGTATTAAAATAGTGCAATGTTATCGTATTCTGAGATATTTTTAAAGTTTCAAATGTCTAGCTAGTCGGGAAGTTAGTTCAAAATCGATTGTAAGATTTGTACTGGACACATTCACAAACAAACAAACAAGAAAGCAAGCTAATAAAAACGTAGTAAAAAAATACTCTCTATTTCTACATTTTATAGAAAAAAACATTTAATCATGGATAAGTTTTGGCCATTGAATCCTCTTATGTTATTAGATCTTATTCGATTATCTGTGAAAAACAGTATAGATTTGTCTAATTGATGTATAGATGGATCTTAAGGTGTGAAATTATGCAACATTAATCCATTTTGCCATTTTGCCTACTAAGAGCTCTGACATTATATAATTTAGAACTTCTATCGGGAAAATATAGCACTAAAATGAGTTACTACACTAAATGAGTACTTCCTGGTACATAACAAGTTTAAGAATTCACATTTTGCTTGTCGCTTATTGAAACTTCAGCCCGCCTATCGTCAAAATATTGTACTATAAATTAAAACCTATCGACCTCCTGTTAAATAAAAAAATCTACCTCCTATTATATTCTAACTTCCTGGTAACAAGTTTAAGAATTCACATTTTGCTTGTCGCTTATTGAAACTTTAAATTTAAATTAAAACCTATCGATCCCCTGTTAAATCCTAACTTCCTAGCACGATATTTAAAAGCGTCACATTTTTCGTTGTTTTGCGTGACGGATATTACTTCTCTTTCCAGAGCTAGGATATTACTAAGGTATTAATAGTCTTTACTAAGGTATTTATCTCTAGGACATTATTACTACAGTTAAAATTTCTTATCTGATGCTGATACATTTTTTAATTGTAATCTGAAAATGAGTGGGACTAAAATAGAATTCGTAACTTAGCGATTACTTGTTTTTGTGTAATCCAGAATATTTCCTCCATGATTAGGCTGGTAGAGTTCATTGGACAGGATAATCTCGAATATGTTCCTGTGAGTATTCATTCGTTATTAAAAGAATATTCGAACTGGAAAAATATTAAACAATATGCTTAATGAGACGAACAGGCTTTCTAAAATTTCTTTGAAGTAAAAAGTAGGAATGTTTCAAATTCAGACGCCACAAAATCTGTCACAAGTGGAGAATATATAATTTTATTTTTTACCCCCACAAGTCTAAGTAACTTCTTAGTTATCACTTTTACATTTCACAGGGTATTTTTCCCACGCATTTTACATTTAAATAGAAATTATTGAATTATTAATAACTCAAATGCTACTTAGCAATATTACCAAAATTAACAGCTTATCAATGGCAAAGAAGTGATACCTCGTTACTACCAAAATGGTGATTTTGAGATTTTCATTATATATTGGCCTTGGGAGGCTTGTCTGTAAGTACATTCGAGATCTCGTTAGTGATAACAAAATCCTTTACATAGAATATGGGCAGTCGTGACATCTCGTATCAGATTCGCAAACTATTCCTTGTGTGATAGTTTGTAACTACACCTCTTATGTGTTTCTGGTGTATGTGTTTTGGTGATTGTTAGTTGTGACACTTCATAACTGAGCTGCTAATACGTAAGTGACACCTCGTACGTGTTCAGTTCACTTTATAGAACAAGTGTCATAGTGAGAATTCGCAACTATATTATTTTATGAACTAACAGACAGAACTATTTGACAGTTACCAATGTTTCAGAAGAGTTACATGTTGTACAAATTTATAGAACACGTAGAACAAACTTTAGTCCTGCAGTGAATAATATTTTATAGATATGATTGTCCATTGTGTTAAACAAGAAGCCGGAATATCTAAGTTCTAAGTGAAAAGTTTTTGCTTCCGAGCTTGCCAAAGGTAACGGAAGCTATGTGATGTTCTGAAAAAAGAAAATATTTTGTCTCCGATTTCGAAAATTCCAAGACTGATATCCGTTTCAGACATCAAGGGTCATTTTTGGTTCCGTGTCTGTCTGTAGGTCTGACTTATAGTAATAATTTTTGCAACTAACATATATTACTCGTCCGATTTTAATAAAATTTTGATGACGGGTCACAACTTGACCATTAATCTTCTTTGAAGAAGAGTTGAAGAGTATTTTTCTTCCACATGCTCGCACAACTTTTATTTATTTACACCTATATCTTGAAAACTAATTATCTGAACTTTATGAAATTTGTATGGTTTGTCAAAAGTAGTCTGCACATCGCCCCTGATTAATTTTAACCGACTGTGCTGTTTAATTTTTGCTGAATTTATACTTAAATTCAAGTAAAAAATCATAAAATTTTTGATAGATTTTAGGAAAAATGTAATCAATTTGACAATATTTGGTTGAAATGGCATTAAATCAATAAAATATGTTACGAAGAAGCTGTGTGCGATACTAATTTTATTATTTATCTTATCTTTTATTATTGATCTAGTTTACGAATATTAAAGTTACTTATAAACAAAAAAATGTTTGTTTAGTTATTGTCAAGAGCGTAGTGTACATTATTTTATCGTGTTTTGTTTGTTTGTTTTTTTTGTTAATGCGATGTGATACAGGAGAGAAAAAAGAAATGTTTAATGAACCTATTAAAAAAATAAACAATGCAATGATTAACTCTCATCCCCTTTTACAAAGACTTGTAATAAACGAAAGCAATAACTGTACTTAATCAACAATACAGAAGAGAATGCGGGGGAAATCAGTGAATATCTCAATAATTTTATTTCATTTTTGAAGTTTTACTACGTGTTCGGTATTGCGTACTTCCTAAAGCTCGGGGGGTTAGACTCACTACCCAGAAATAGGAGTTAATTCCGCTCGGTTGACCCCGAGCCTCTCCCCTTCATTCCAAACCCCAGATTATTTCTCATTAACCCCCCTCTTGGTTGGGGGAAATTTTCTCCCCATGGTTTGATAAAATGTAACGCCTCATTGAACAATATGCCTCACATTAATCATTACACATTCTCTTCGTTTTCCCTCTCACCTTTAGACCCTCGCAATATGAGAACGAGCACTGTCGTGAGCTAAAATATCAACGATTTTTTTTTTTTTTTTTTTTTTTTTTTTTTTTTTTTTTCGTGAGTTAAATCAATTATAATTTTTGTTAATTTAATAGACATAATTAGCACATCTTTTTATAAGCTTGTCTATTTAATTGAGTAGTTTATTGCCTTGTCTTAATTTTATTGAAAAGAAATTGCTTTCTACAATCTATCCCAAACGAGAGTTAATGCGTTGACAACGCGGGAAATCGAATGACACACAGATTGGCTAACCTCTCTTAGGGGAAAAAAACAATATCTTTGCCTAGTTGGCCCGACCTTTTGTCCGGGAAAATCTCGAGCTCTCATTTGCTCCCCACCCCATTTGCTAGTTTTTCCCGCGCTGTCTACGCACTATCTCTCGTTTGGGACAGACTGTAGCTCCTAACTGCTTATATTATGTTAGCGAGCTAGTTTTTGATTTTTTTAGCATCAGTTTATGCTTGTTTATTCGCTGTTATGGTGTTTATTTATATTGATAATAAAGTTCATTAGAATATGATTTTATGTTAATCTGTCCTCCACATTATCACTATATATTACTCTACTAAAGTCTATAAGATTAGAGTTGGCACAATCGAAGGCGGGAAACAACAAATGTGGAGGTAGTTTTGGGGTTATAAAAAGGGAAAATCGGTGTTGCCATGTTATATTTTTTTTGTGGAACAGGGGTAGAGTAGAGCATTTTTTTCTGAAGTTGCATTCAACATGGGGGACCAATAAAATCGTTTCCCTCAAAATTTTCCCGTCTTTTGATTGTGCCAACTCTAATCTTATAGACTGTAGTAAGCTATACAAAGTTAAATTACAAAATAAATTACGATACTAATAATTTAAAAAATGTAATTTGTGATTAATAAAAGTTTTTCATAACAATTTTAATACGATTACGAGGTCTGTTCAAAAAATACGCGGACTGACGTCATGAAACAAAATGTACTTTATTGAGAAGTTACAAGTGTGGGTCCCCTTCAAATTCAATTTGCCTTAATCTCGGGAATCACCTCAAATCTTCTTCCTTTCAAGGGTCTTTTGAGTTTGGGAACCAAGAAAAAGTCACAAGGAGCAAGGTCAAGTGATTAAGGGGGATGAGAAAGAATAGGGATCGAGTGTTTGGCCAAAAACTCGTGAGTTCTGAGAGCTGAATGGGCTGGAGCATTGTCGTCCGTCATCAGGCGTGGCACAAATTTCGCAGAAACGCGGTGAATCTTCAATTTTTTCGGTCAAAATCGCGTAACAAGACCCAACTGATATCCCGCACTCTTCAGTCAGCTCCCTGACGGTCAGACGTCGATTTGCCCGCACCAGGGTGTTGATTTTGTCCATGTGTGGGTCATCAGTTGTGGTGGAAGGTCGTTCAAGACGTCCATCGTCTTCAATGGACTGTCAGCCACCCTTAAAACTTTAATGCCACTTGAAACATTCCGAACATTTCATAGCAACATTGCCTTAATCCATGTTAAGCATAGCAAATGTTTCAGTTGCAGATTTTCCAAGTTTAACACGAAATTTCACAGGATGTCGTTGTTCCTTCAGATCATTCATTCTAAAATGCGACAAACAGAGAAATCGCACTTCACTAAAAACCACGTAGCTATTCAACAAATAAAGATATCTGCAATCGGGAAACGTTGTTATCATCAGCTGATCTGTACAAACCTAGCGACACCAAGCGAATTCTCCTAGGACCAACTGGAGCTGCGTAATTCAAACAGTCCACGTATTTTTTGAACAGACCTCGTATGAATCAATCGAAATCAAGTTTTTGCTCTATTACTCTTTATAGATAACATTGTTTAATAGAAAGTAAGAAATGAAGATGTAGTATTTTTATAATTCTATTTTGATATAAAAATATAAGTGTTATTCGTTAAAATAAAACTGCATTTATCTATGATCGTTATAAACTCGTTTTGAACGATAAAACAAAAAACCGAAATGAAAATTCAATGTATATATACAAAACAAATTTACATATGCATACGAGACGAAAAGAAGATTGCTTATTTTAGTATATAAATTTAATTATCAGTTATCCTTTTTTAAATTTTCTAACTCAAGATAACTTATATCAGATAAGCAAAATCTAAAGCAAGGAAATAATATAATAGAAAAATAAGATGTTGATAAAATTTAAATAAATATAAAAGGAAATGAAATTGGTGAATCAATTGACGTAGAGATAGGTATAAATTGAGTTGGAAAATACTTTTTAAAAAATTGTTTAAAAGCAAAAGCTGTCGAAATGATTTCCTCGAATAGACAGGAAAGAGACTGGCAGGCGTTGTCACCGTGCCCTTTAAATGTTTCGGAAAATAATGTGATTTTTTTATTCTTATTTATCCTTCGTCATTTTAGTTGTCTTATTTTTACTGAAAACAATTTCAATGTCAGATAGTTTTGATTATCATAAATTAGTTACTTCTTTTTACTTTTGTGTTAAATCTAATTGACTTTTATATCTTATTCTAAATACTAATGTAATTTTAGTTCAATTTACTTGATAAACATTTTACAAATACACATGTGTTGTGCTATATCCAACGTTTTTTTGAGGTTATTTTTTCATTATTGCATACTTATCCTTTCAGTAGAATTGTCGAGATGATAGCTGAAGTATTGCCATTCTTTGTTCTAGATTTTAGTAACAACAAATCCTTAACGATTCTCGACAAAAAAATGTTTTTCATTATTTTTAGAAATTAGATTTTTATCTATTAAAACAATTTATACTTGGATGCTATGGTATTCTTTTAATAGAAATCGTTAGAACCGTTAATATCCCTCTTTTTTGTCACCGGAATAAAGTTTAGTAAAACTCAATTCTGCTTATCTTCAAATTTAGCAGAATTATAGGTAATATAAAAAAAATAAAAGAATAAAAAGTGAGAGAAAAATACGACTCGGAGGATGAAAACACAATACATCAAGAACAGATGTTGATGGTTTTTGTTTGGAGGAATGGGACTCTCTTTAAAAGGTCCTCTTATTTCAACTCTAGGGATAAGAAAAGCGGGGTGGGAAGGTGCCTCGGAAATTTTAAGGTCCAAAGAGTTTTAATAGAAAAGCCGAAAAGTCGGGCTGTAGGATCGGAAAAGAAGAGGACGGGGCAAAAGTAAGGTTCTTTTGTAAATAGGATGATATGTAGAAAACAAAAGATCTCCTGTGGGAGAATCTCCTATCTTTATTCGTTTTTGTTTTTTTTCGTTTTTTTTTCCACGACATAACTCTTTCACCCTCGGATATAAATGCTTCTTTATGTTCGCAAGACTTGGAAGAGCAAACTCCCTTTTACACATTTGGAAAAGTGGGTGAGAGATTCGGTTTTCTACTTCTCTAACAAACAGAATGAGAAAGAGAGAAGAAAATCTTTCAAAAATATACTATGCCATCTCTTTCTACAAAAAAGTTTTTCTTAAATCTTCTTCTTCGTTTTCTTCTTGGCCTTGTTGAAGAACCCAGAAGAGCAGTAAACTCGCAAGTTACACGAGGACTTAGCCCGTGTTTTATCCTTATTTTCGTCGTTCAGTGGGTATTCAAGTATGTAAAACTTTTTTTTTACGACTTTGAATTTTCCACTCATCAGTATTAAGTTAAGTGAAAACCACTTCAGTTTTATATTTATAAGAATTTTAAGTATTTTAGATTTTTCGCTGGTAAGATCGACACCTCTTATTCATCAAAAATCTTACATGTTTTATAGTCCACACAATCAGTTGTTCCGCATTCTATTTTTACGCGTCAATTACTATTTTCGCCCCATTTTTTTTTTTTCAGAAGATTCTTTTTATTTATATCTCCCTTGGTGCACTCTTTCTTAATAGTTGAATCGGCTTAACATCTTTTCGGATTGAATGAGACACCTTAAAAAAAAACCTTTCCAAAGAATTGAGGACATTGAAAGTGAGAGAATCTTTTTTTATAGGAAGAATTCCTCCCCACCCTCTGCACCCTGATATTATTTGAGTCAAGTTTAAAATGTCTTTTCTTCTATTGTTTGTTTCTTTTTATATTTTTTCTCCCGTTTTATCACTTCCAATTTTCTGCAACCTTTTCAAATCAGAAAGAATTTATATATTGTATCAAAAAATCTATATCAATTGAGTCAAGATCTGCGCCCCATTTAATATCATATCTAAATTTAAACTTTATCAGTCAATATTATTCTCAAGATAAAAAATTAAATAGAAAAAACCTGATAAGGAAATCATCAGAAAATTATCATCAAATCATGAAAACCAAAACATAAAGTCGTAAAAAATCATATAATGTTAAGCTTGGATAATTAACTGATCTTATCCTTAAAATTTTATTTATTTTTAATGTTTAAATTATACAAATGACTAAATTGTTTGTTTTTTTTCGTCTGAGATTGCCGTTCTTATTCGCAATGAATTAATTGTATCGTATTTATTATTTCATATTCGAAAACAAAAGCTTCTGCAGCTAGAGTTTCAAATTGAAGCATTTTTAGGGAATCTATAGCTCGCCTGTAGAGCTATAGATTCCCTATATAATAGATAATTGAGATTTAAAAATCCATCTATATTATCCTTGGGGGGGGGG
>KZ651170.1:268427-278895 GCA_001010745.2 Gerris buenoi | reverse complement strand
TATATGTTTCATTGAATCTACTTTTCAGTGTCTATTACATACAAATCGACCTATTCTATTCGCTATTTTTTTAGATGTAATTTCGAAAAAGTGTTCACTAAAGTAGAAACTATCTGCAAAGCACTGTTACAATGGGTAAAATTAGAACCTATATTTTAGAACCAAACATTATGTCGAGAAAAGAAGCTTACAGGGGGAAAAGTGTTGACAATTATATTGGCTCAGAGCTGCTTTTAATTAGAGTTGCACAAACTTGGGTTGTATTATTTAATTACCTTTCCTTTTAATTCCCTTCGCACAGATTCCCAAATTGGACTAGAAAAACATTTTATACAGGTTTACTTAAAAACTGGGAATCGCAGTGCATTAGCAGTGGCAATTTCTTTTTTTTCTTTTCTCTCATTTATAGTGTTAATTAGATTTTTGTTTAATAAAGATATTATTTTCGACTTAAAAATAATATATTTTAAAATAATTTAGTATTTTGTTATTTTTAAGTCAACTTCATTTAATTTAATTCCTCGGCTCCTTATTTTAATATTTAAAATCAAAATACCACTGACTTACTCTCTTATTACGATATCTCTGGAACCACCAAACCTATGACCATGAAATTTTGTTAGTAGTTAATTCTTAGTGCTATGCTCGCTATGAAATCTTCGTACTGCCCACCTTCTTAATTCACGATAATGCCCATGTATATACAAAATTTGACAATATCTTCGGAACTAATTGTACTAGAACCTTACAAATAGTATATATTAGCTTATTTTTATTTTTCAAGCAACTTTTGTACAAGAGGATTCCTAAACAAATTGCACTGGGACATTATAATTGTGATTTGTGATGTAATTATGTTTACAATACCATCTTGATTCAATATTACGCCCATGTATGCGAAATGTGACAATATATTTGGAAATAATTGTACTAGAACGTTAAAAATTGTACACTACCGTTCTTTTATTTCGTGACTTTTGTGAAAGCTGTTTCCTGAACAAATTACACTGGAACATAATAATTTTATTTGTAATTTTTTTTTTTTTTAATAAAATAAATGCATTATAAATAAAAATAGACTGCCAATTAGTGTAGCACATAGCTTCCTCGCATCCAATCATGTACTTTATTGTTATATTGGTTATTGTCTAAAAACCATTAATAGTTTTAGCGATCTTCAACACTTAATAGCGGTGTTGCTGTTGATATTACTAAAATATGTATTGGGAAAAAATGTTTGTCTCATTGAAAAGATGAAGTTTGATTTTTTTCCCCCGGCCTAAATTTCTAATTTTAAATTTGTAGTCCAAGTTTACGGGAGCGTTACTCGTAAACGCTTGGACGGATAACGTTGTCCAACGAACTCGTCCTGAGCATTGGTACCAAATTTATCAAAATCGGTCAATAATTACTCAAGTTATAGTCGGACGTTTCAAAATTTGCGGACACACAGACCGACAGACAGACACGAGACCAAAAAGATTCCCTGATGTCTGAAACGGATTTCTGTCTTGGAATTTTTAAAATCGGAGTCATAAAAGTTTTTCGTTTTCAAAAGTGAACACAATGCTTCTGTTACCTTCGGTAAGCTCGGAAGCAAAAACTTCGTAGTGAAGACTGGGAATCCAGTCAGTTCTTTATAATAGGCATATTATGTGTTCTTTTATAATTACATCGCATTTATAAAACCACAGAAATCCTTTTTGTAGTAAATAAGACGTTTTCGTTACTTTCTTAATGTAGGAGGTACGCTTATGTGTTGGAGTTTACCTTTTTCTTTACCATTTACTTTACCTTTAGTACAGTAAACCAAATTTCAAGAATCCATTCCTTTCAACCAGTGTATTGTATCTATCAGTGGGATTTTTATCAATTAAGCATAAAAAAAGAGAAAAAAATCACTCTTTCAAGACACGTCCAAATTATAGATTTTTTTAATCAACTGCCGGTTTAAGTCGACAAAAATCATCTACTCCTGAGTGTTTGAATGAATTGCGTGTTTGCCTGCTAACTCAGGGTCGAAGGATCGAAACTCGTCCAAGTAAAAGAGGTTTTACAGTTAATCAACTGCCGGCCGAAGTCGGAACACTAACTTCGTTACATACAATTTCGTTAATTTCACTTCAAAAATATTTTTACATAGACGAGTTTCGAAACACAAACTTCGTTACACAATTTCGTTTCATCCAAGCCACTTTACTCTACCGTGCCTAAAAAAGTTTCACTTAAAATAATTTCACAACAATATTTTGCCCCTATATGAGGGTAAAAATATAAAAATGGTAGATTTCAGTGCACTCAAAATCTGCTATTAAAAATACTCATTACAATTTGTAATTTCTAAGTTTGATGGCCTGGGGGCAAAAAGGGTGGTTGCCAATAGTGCATGATTGGATGAATACAAACTTCCTTTAACATGGTAGAGATCTCCAAAATTGATTTATTTAGTTCAAACGATACAAATTTATTTTTTGATCTTTGCCCCCCTATAGGATGAAAAATATTGGAGATGAAGTTTTAAGGAAAGTTGGGTGGCATAGGGTCAAAAAGGGTGGATGCCCCTAGTGCGCAATAGCATGAAAACAAATCCCCCAAGTTTCATTAATTTATCTTAAACCGTTCAAAATTTAAGAGAGGGGGGGGGACTTTTACCATAATGTAAATTAATACGGAAAGAACATAAACTGAATCTTAAATATACGTTTTTTGAATCTAACTCGGTTTATCCGTTCCACAGGAAGGGGTAGTACCCTTTCTTTACCAGCATTTGAATAAAAATACTTATTCTTTATTTTAGCGTAAAATTAAATGGTTTATTATTATTGAATTGGGTTTATCTTCGTGCACTCTTTCGTTTGAATAAACACTTCAATTAGAAGGGTTATCATAATAGCTCCCAAAACCTCTTAAATTGTATTCTTTAAACGATAGATATAAAATTTAAGATAATTGATAAAAGATTTAGGATTTCAAAAATGTAATTCTTAATAAATTACCTTATTTGGATCAGCTTATAGAAGAAGGGGAAAACGATTTATCAAATTTCTAGCGAGATCCATGCTATACTCTAAAGGAGAAAATGATCCAGATTAAATCCTAGTTTCCAACTAATCCCTATACTCTACCACCCTTTCCCTTATAATCTTATAAATCCCTTGGTTAGATATATGAACAGCTATCTAGAAAGCTTGGAGAATTTCCGCTGAGCAGCATATAATGAAGAATGAACAACTACAGGAAGGAAACCTGCTCCTGGGATTACAACTTGTTTAAAAGTACTCGATCATACGTTCAACAAGTTTATGTAAACATCTTGAGCCTCTTGATTTATTAAATTACCATTATAGAATCAAATCACCTTTCATTGTAATTTATAGATTACCTTATCTGAAATCGACCAATTGAAACTACAACAAATAAATTTAAAATATGGTGAGTAGACTTGATAATGCAGTATGAAATTTAAATGGTAGTTCATTTCCAACCCATTGTTAGGGCCATGTTAATTTCAATCCTCTACGTACATTTTATCTAGAATAAAATGGAAATTTTATTCAAATTGAATAAAATTCTTTGAAAATCGAAACGGGTAAAAAACAACCACACAGTTAATGCCCTTTCGGATCACATTATATTATTCTCAACGCACAAAAAATAGGACGCAAGGAAACTATGTGCCACTGTAATTAGCAGAATATTTTACATATGGAATCGATTTATTTGACGCCAATTGGCAAAAATTAAATATAATGGATAAAATGGGACGTAAACTTATATATTTAATGTATGCGATTGGACAAGAGTACGAGTTATATGTATTATACTAATGGACAGACTATTTTTACACGCAACACATGTTTTTTTAGTGTTTATGCTTTCTTAAGGGAATTACATCAGAACCGGCGTGGCGTAGCCGGATGGATTAAATTATTTACCACGTGTGCTCGGCCATCAATGAATCAAGGGCAGCATGAGGATTATGTATAATGTGTAAAGCGGCTGGATCTTTCCACCACGGGGTTAGCAAAACGGGCCAAAAAGATTGGATCGAGAAATTGGTTCGTCCTATACCCGTCTAGAGCTGGCACCTAAATAGAACCTTACCTTACTTGGAGAATTGCGTGCTTTTAGATTTTGTTTTATCGAATATTTTGCGGCAGGATCAACTCACTGCGACGCGACGCTATAATGTATAAATCTAAAACTTAATTTAGGTCATGTCGTGTAGTTCTACTAAATTGTCTAAGTCCAAGGTGTTTAATCAGAAGTTTTCTGCTGATAAGAAAACGAAGTTTTATCACTTAATAGTTTTTGTTTGTTTATTATCGAAGTGTGAAGACGAGGTGTTAAGGTGGCTTTCTGCAATGGTTACTTCTTGTTCCTAAATCAGAAAAAGTCAACAGTGTTTTTCTTGACCAAGTAAGTTTTGATCCGGGAGTTTGCTGGTCATAAGTTGTTTCCCCTCTGGTCTAACCGAAGTCCTATCAGCACCCTGGTTTAGTTACACTTGTTCAACTTTACTCATCGCTCCCTGACTCCTTCCAGTTCCTAGACGTTGTTTTTCTTTTCCACTTAAAGTTATTTCATGTGAGTAATGTTAGCTAAAAGTCGAACATGAGACAAAGAGGAACAAGTTACAATCAGATAATTATATGGATGACATTTTATACTCGATTGATCTACAGTAACTGAAAAATAATCAATTCATATAATATTTTTGAAAAAAATTTCCTCTTCTACGACTTTTTTATCTGGTTACTACAATGCCTTTACTGTAATTTACACTGCACTTCAGGTCTGCCAAAAATTGGGTAGATTTTCTTTTGTAAGTACGATACTCTGTTAGTACTAAGTAGTAAGTTATATAGAAGTCTTTTGTAAGCACAGTCTGTTCAGTAGACTAAAAATCAAGCTAATGATAGTTAGTCACTTATTACATGAACTCTTTGATTTGGAGTAATATTTGGCTAATTAAACTATTTTGTGAAAAACTATTATCAACTTGATTTTTGGTCTACTATCTAAGTTCGTTCTCAGGATCATGAAAATAATGGCCACCATACAGGTGTGGGACATGCCACACTCCACCGCTTTGTTTTTTCAAATGCCTATTGCCGAGCTATATTCCGCAGACGAACTTAAGCTGACCATATATTCTTAAAAGGCACTGAAAGCTTTACTTCCACACGAAATTCTAGCTTGATATAAGTCAGACACTTTTTTGCACGCTACCTCCTGGACTAGTGACTCTTGGTATCTTCAACTCAACTTTTTTTTTATAAAATATAGGACATTTTAAGAAAAGTAATACTGTTGGATGTAATAAAATACGTACCTATATATATAAACACTTTATTTACAAAATATAATCAAGTGAGGCTGGCCTTATATTAAGGTTTGCAAATTAATTTAATAAGGTAATATAGTTAAATAATTTCATATTTACCTCAAATTTACAACTAATCTACCTTTTAGATTTTTTTTTTTTTTTTTTTTAATTCATCTTGACATTAAAATAAAATAAAATAAACATATTTCCCTAAAAGGTATATGCGTATTGTCTGTGTGTGTTTTGCTCTCTATTTTAAATATTATATTAAATAAATGCAAAATTCGTGCAAAGCTTCTTTCTCGCTTCCTTCTATTGCAGTCGGAGTGAAGTGAGTTAAAGACTAATGATGTTTCCATCTTCTTTATTTTATTTTTATAATTAATTTATTTTACTTAAAAAAAATAGATTTGGCAGCTTAAATAAAATATTTTATATGTTATAACTTTATAACAGATTTATTGAGAATTTTTTTTATTGAATTTAAGGAACTGTTTATTTAGAAAATATAAGATTTCATACTGCATATATATACTCTAGTACGGCTTAGCAGATTTTTCATTGATTTATAAGCTATTGGACGCTTCTTTACAGAAATTGTTTTTTGTTATAAATAAATAGGTACATATGATTTCCCATCCCAAAAAAACCTTAAACATTTATTATCTTGGGGACGGATTGGGCTAGACGTTGGAGTAGTTTTATTGCGATTGGACAATAAAAATGCATATAAAGGCGTTTGTTTCAGGTCATAATAATCCTCAGCAAAAGCTAACCGCCACAAAAGGGCCAAGTTCCTGACCCTTTCCCTAAAAAGTCAGCCTTTCAAAGTAGTGATAACATACATAGTGGCCAAGTTTGCTCTTTCTTTACTCCTTAACCTCACTTCACTCCTACATTCATGAAAAACACTGCTCTTTTATTTGTATTACTTGGTTAATTTCATGTATAAGACAGACTTAGCCGTAATGTAGATATTACTTCTTTGATTGCCTAACTTTTTTCTTTTTTTCTGAGTTCTCTTCTTTCCATTACTCATGTGACACATGATACTTATTGTTCAAAAACTGGTCAAAAATGTTCCCTGATGTCTGAAACGGAGTTCAAATCTATCTTCAACTAAGGTGCAAACAAAAAAAGTCATAGAATTGCACATGTAGTTTTATCAAAATAGTTGTTTTTGATTTAAATGAAAAAATTTCAACTTTAAGAATTTTTGTCGTTAACTTTAAGGAGTTATTATCCTTGCTCTCATCGTAAATTGCATACTGACCTTTTCCGAGAGCTGAAAGTACATACGTGGCCAAAATTTATTTTGGTAGTAGAGCATAAACAGCACTGCATTTTTGAGGATAGTTTTGATTTTGCAAAGCCTCGAAAAAAAATTAAAAAAAGTTCATGAAGAAGTAATTATTCAATTCAATTAATTTACTTTGACGCCAAAAATAATTCTAAGCATGAAATATATTTAACTTTATCACTTGCGTAAGCTTATAGCCGAGTTGATTCTGATTATATTATAAAGGCAAAAGACATATTCAAACCCTTACAATATTAAAATGAATTATTATCTAACAATATTATTACAGAAATATTCGTAATAATAAAAACCTTTTTCTTTTCTCTCCATTTGTGGGAAAAATATTTTTCTTTTCATTTATTTTATATAAAAAAAGGAAAGATCGAGCTCTAATTTAAAAAAAAAATATTATTGGTTGTTTCACTGGAAAGGGACGGGCCTGGAATTATAATCTAGATGAGAATAAGCGGGGTCTCGTTTTAAAAATGCTGTATTACTTCCCTCAGGTTTGCAACCCTGAGGCTATAGGAAGAGTGGCAATACTGGAACGACAACGGGAAGGGTTCCTACCAACCGAGAGAACAATTTATTTTTTTCTGAAATTGGAGAAAAATTGCCTTTCAACAAAACTGAAAGGGGGGAAAAAGGGTTGCGAGAGGGTGAGGTAAATTCCTGGTAAATGACACGATATAAATCTATAGAGTAGGGGGCTTCGAGTTGTACGAGCCTCTTTGCAAATTAGATACTATGAAGGGGAAAAGAGAAGAGTACTTTAAATGGATTAATAAAACTCTAGAAGGGTTAGGTATGATTCTGTCTGATGCAAAAATTGTATTTTGCCCCGTGGCAGGTCTTTAGGCAACGCTGATTCCATTTAGTTCTCGAGAGTAAATCTTTCCTCTCTCCAATCAGCTTCTCTTTTCTTTATAAAGAAGATAATACTTGTATTGTTAGCAATAGAAACGTGTTCCGTTTAACGTAGACTGATAAACGAGTTATAAGTTTGCAGGTAGATTTGATATTTCTGTTCTTTATCCATTAGATAATGTTCGGCATGTACAGTTATGATAAATGATTGCCGCGTCTGCACACACTGCCGACTAGAAACAGAGAATTTTTAAAAACCGAATTTTTGAACTCGGGGGACCTTAAAAAGTGTATAGCATCGGAATCTCAAAATCAAATAATCTGCTATTACAATCTTTTCTCTGTACACATACTACGTATTTCAGAAAGTAGAAGGAAAGAAGTTAAATTATTGTGACATGAGCATTTGGAACCAAGTCTAAAAGACTATAACTGGACGGTAGATTCATTCAGTTATTTGACACCAGAGTGCGGGCCTTAAGTCACCATATTGTTAAGTGACATACAGCCTCACCAATTAAACCAACTTTGTTTCTTCGACTCCCTACATATTACTTGCTCGAGGGAAAATTGGTACGTCTGGTAACAGCAGGCGTGCTAATAGAAAGAGGGAGAGAGAGTGAGAGAGAGGGAATAAACGGAAAGAGTGGAAAAAAGGCTCAATAATACCCTAAAAGTCTTAGAAGGAAGTCTTGGATCTCGATATAGCCTGCAGTGAACTTCTGTTTTTCTTTATTTTTACTTTGCGTGGAGCACAGTGAAAGGA
Organism: Gerris buenoi; assembly: GCA_001010745.2. Lineage (NCBI taxonomy): Eukaryota > Metazoa > Arthropoda > Insecta > Hemiptera > Gerridae > Gerris > Gerris buenoi. The sequence goes on along the minus strand of KZ651170.1, from coordinate 270,633 downwards.
CTGGTGTTATAATCTAGCAGAAGGAGTGAATGGTGAGATAGGACTACCTCAAAGTGTTGTCCAAGCCTAGATATTGCTTTTATAGACTTATTTCTGACACTCGGGTGTAATAATCGATGTGACACAATAACATACTTACGCTTCACACTTTAGATTAGAAGTATATACTATAAATGTCTACGCTCTCTGACTTCTGACATACATAAATGCTTGAGATTGAGAACTTGAGAACTATTGCTCGGTATAGAAATAACGTGAGATTAATTAGTTGTCTTTTATTTTCCAAGCTTACCGACCAACTGTAAGGGAATCGTTTTGATCTCTCTGAAAAACCAAATTTAGTTAAAATGCATTTCAAACATAAGACAACACATTTTAGCTCGTGTCTATCTGTCGATCTGTCCGTCAACATATTTGCGAACGCCCAAAAAAATTAAATTGTCCGATCTTTATGTAATGTAGATTTTTATGTAACGTCAAAATTACTTCTGTAAATATGTGGTGTAGATACTATTTTAAACGTCCTTCAGTTTATGGTGTCTTTCTTCTGTGCATGTATTGTGTGACTTTCGATGCTTTGGTATATTTTAATTCCAAATTATGGGCATATTTCTTTAATAAGTAAATGATGAAATGATTGATATGATCATAGAAATTTTGTCATTTTCCACGTTTCTATCCTTTTATCATTACCAACAGGGATCATTTCCAAACGAGTTTCTTCTTACGAGGATCTTGAATTGCTGAAATTAGGATAGATGTAGGATTTGTTAAAAAGATATGAAAAAAAGTGGAACACTTAAGCTATTACCTATAGAAAGAATCTGCATTCTGATAGAGGACGCCAACTTGATGGACTGGTATCGCTTTCCAATTTTGGTTTTAGTTAAGAGTTATCGAAGTTTTGATTAAAAAACGATTCTTGAACAGACTTATTTCAATAGTCAATCAAGAGTGAGGACAAACAATATGATAAATTCACACATACGGTACATTCTTCAATTCATATAGAACATACGCACGTGGCTCCAATCACCCTCTTGTCCGGTTATTACAAATAGCTTCCTTTGTGATGGTTATTAGTAAACGTCTCTTTCAGTTGCTCGACTGTTACTAATACATAACTAACTGACAGTAAATAATAATTCATTATTAGTTATCTCAATTCCTGCTATATTTTTTTTTCAATTAGAAAATGGTTTGGTTTTTTTTTTTTTTAATGTAAATAGATTACCGTATAAGAATTTAGTAGTTTTAAAAGAATCATCTATAGTTTATTTGAGGAGTATAATGAAGCGGAAATGTAAATTATAGTGTGTATTTTTTTTTTCATATGGTTATAGTTAATGATAGTGTTGGTTAATTTTTAATTTTTAACTACTTCCTGATTAGAGACATTTCCTGAGGATGTTTTCTGGTTGAGAGAAGCGAGAGAGTACTTTTGATAAGCTGCTGGTCTTTCGGTTAATTTGAGATAATACCATAAAGCTAAGTACTTAATATCATAAAGCTGGAAGAGATATGTATGTGTTAGAGCATCTACTAAAACTAGTTTAGTAGAATATTAGAGAAGATATATATAAATAATTAAATTAATTGTTAAAACAATTTAAAAATATACTACCACTTAGTATGGCACATAGCTTCCTCACGTTTTTATATCGTACTCAAATGATATGCTTTTACAAACCAGTATTGTCTAATTCATTTAATATTTGCAACTTTTATTTTAAATGTATACACAAACATCGTTTTTATTTTGCTTCCGAACTTACTCAAGTTATCATTAGGAAGCTGTGCGATTGTTCTGAAGAATGCATTTCTTGTCTCCGTTTTCAAAAATTCAAAATCAAAAATCAGTTTTAGACATCAGCGAACATTAGTTTCGTGTCTGTCTGCCGGTTCATATTATCCAGGGCCGCTTCTAGGATCTGAGGGCCCATAGGCTGTACTTGTGGTGCGGGCCCCTTAAAGGATTAGGCTTGGCTTCCTATCCCCTCACCCCCCCCCCAAATTTTAAGAAAAATTATTGTTTAAAATTAAATTATTATTTTGCTTCCGAGCCCACCGAAGGCAACCGAAGCCATGCGACCGCTCTGAAGAGCAAAAATAATTCAGGTCTCCGACTTCAAAAACTCCAAGACAGAAACCCGTTTCAGACATCAGGGATAATCCCTGGTTCCGTGTCCGTCCGTCGGACCTCTAA
>KZ651170.1:245861-261346 GCA_001010745.2 Gerris buenoi | reverse complement strand
ACTCAAGTTATCGTCGCACGTTTCATGATTCACGGACACACAGACCGACAGACAGACAGACAGACACGGAACCAAAAATGTTCCCTGATGTCTGAAACGGATTTCTGTCTTGGAATTTTTAAAATCGGAGACCTAAAACTTTTTCGTTCTCAAAAGTGAACCCAATGCTTCCGTTACCTTCGGTAAGCTCGGAAGCAATATAAATAAATAAAAAACCGCAATTGGGCAAAATCAGGTTTTTGTTGTAAGTGACCTCTAGAATCACCTCGTTTATGTATATTATACATTTATTTAAAGCTAGCGAAACGAGCTTCTATCTATGTTCAAACCAAAATTATTTCTCTCTGTGTGTGCGTCTTAAACGCACTCTTTGTCTGACAATTACTAAATTTTTTCTTTCTTGTGGTGCGGGCCCCCTTGTGGTGCGGGCCCCTAGGCTGCAGCCTATGTAGCCTGTGCTTAAAAGCGGCCCTGATATTATCTTAAAAACTACTCGTCCGATTTTAATGACATTTGGATGGTAGGTCATATTTGCCCATTCTTGGTCTCAATTGTTGGTTAAGTTCAATCCTCTGCATTTGATATTGAATAGAAAATTAGTGTGCTCCTGCGGAAGATATCATAAATAAGTGCACAATAAAAAGAACTCTTTATATATTACGTTTTAAATCATAAATTTGAAACCTGTCAAAATGAAGATAGTAAATATGGGACATGTCAAAACAAATAAAATAACTTGCGGATTTTTTCCGAACTAACTTTCCATACAACAAAATTTGCTGAAAACGAATTAAATTGTGCTGAAAAATGGCTAAAATTATTAAAATAATGCGTTGTCGTCGTGTTCTGAGCTATTCTAAAAGTTTTAAATGTCTAGCTACTCGGGAAGTTAGTTAAAAATCTATTGCAAGATTTGTACTGAACAAAAAAGCAAACTAATAAAAACGTAGTAAAAATTAGATGAGTAATACTTTTGAAGATATAGGTAAACAACTTATGTATGTTTGTGCACATGTGGAACAGAATCAAATGGGCACAGAAGGTTGAAACTAGTAATCCTTTTTGGTAGGGATTCAAAACCCTCACTTTGGGCCTCTACATCTACATAGTAATGTCAAAATAAAATGTTAACAATATTTTACCTACCCTTACTTTTATGTTTTTACTTATTTATGTTTATTACTTTTTATTTATGTTTTTTTACTTATTTATGTTTATATTATATGTTATTACTTTTTATGTTTTTACTTATTTGTTCTTATCTTTATGTTCCAGGTGAGTTTGGCAATGGATGATGATAATATTCTAAAAATTGCAAACTGCTCAAGTCTAATGTTACAGTTTGTGTCAAATGTTTGTTAGCACGGTGACAGCGCGGGAAAGTCAAAAGATGTGGTGGGAGAACTAAGCCAATGAGAGCTTAAGATTTTTTTTTTTTTTTTTTTTTTACTTTTCTGTGCTCAATAAAGTTACAAACATTTGGCTCAAACTGTAGTCATTATTTGAGACACATTCAAGGTATTTTTTTTTTTAATGATTTTTCTATTTTAAATACCCTTTCAATTAGTGTGGCACATAGCTTCCACGCGTTCTATTTTGTATTATTTTATCATTTTATTCTAATATCACCTATTATAGTCAAATTTGATTATTTTTCCCCAGTTTTTTAAAACTGTCAAATTGTTTGGATTTGTTATATTAACTAAATGATCAATTTTTCAAAATTTAAAAAGCCTAGACGGTTTAAATGAATCTTGGACAAAATCAATAAAATTAGATGAATAGCTTTTAAGGTATGTTGGTACGCAAAAATTGAGCGACAGACAGGTACAGAACCAAAAATGTTCCCTGATTTGTCTTGGAATTTTCGAAATCGAAAAAAAAAATTGTTTTTCGGAACGATCAAATAGTTACCTTTACCTTCGGTAAGCTCGGTAGCAATTATAAAGTGTTCTCAATTAGTATTACTTTAATTGCATTTGATTTTTAACTAGCCCTCTTTAATAGTGTTCGAGTTCTTTGAGTTAAACCGCAATAGCTAATTATTATGAGCAATAGTTATTGTACGCGCCAGGGAGCTTTGAGCTTGACCTGGCCACGACTGGGTATAATAATAAAATAAGAAATAGAGTGGACTGTGTTATAGGTTTGAATGTATGTAAATATAATTGTAGTAAATTCAGAGAGGAGTAACAATAAATTAAATATAATTGGAATATTAATAAATCTAAATGATTCAACTGGAAAATGACAATAAATATATATAATAGACTAGACTTATAGAAGTGGAGAGTTGAGCTGAAGTGGTGAGTAAATTGGTGGTGGCGATGTTATACGTTGCTTGCTGGATTGTCGAAATATATAGTGGATCCTCCACGTATGGTGAATAATAGAAGTAAATGGTAAATGTTCGAACAAAGAAACTGGGAAATTAATTGAATTAGAAACTTTAACTCAGAAAAACTATGAAAACATGGTGTTCACCACCTTGGCCATTTTGACTCTCTTTGTTTTCCCTCCAAATTTGGAAGAGATAACTTCCAGACAGGGTTGCCACAGCGGCTATTTCTAGATGGAGAGCTTCCTGACTCCCCCAAGATGAGGCAGCACAATTTGTAAAAATTAACTGTTCAGGTGGGCCTGAACATACCGCCTACCTAAACGAATGTTTAATGTCGTATTAGGTGAAGCATGGGTGCTGAAGCATCCTGTGGTCCAAACATTGCAAGCGGTTCTGTAGTGTAGAGTATAAAGTTGGATGTTACATGCTATTATGTAAAAATTAATACAATAAATACATAAAAGTTAGACTAACCAAAATAATAAGTATAAGCTACCTAATAACATTTCATATAAACAAATTAGATATAAACAATAAATTTTTGATAAACTTACATACTAANCTCAGAGCAAGAAAGGGGTAGAGGGAACAATGCTATAGAAACCGGGTCTCAAAAAGTGGTTCATTATGTGAGCCCCCTATATTAGCGCTCCAAGCGAGCTCAATCCGAACTAAAAAGATCACGTGGTCACTGGTCCTTTTCCTATTGGTCTATTGCTTGTCGTTCCGTGCCCACAGACGCTTGTCAACAAACCTTTTTATGTCACTTATATTATTATCCTAATCAGCTGATATCAATATCAGATAAATTTCGAGTTTTTATCGAGATATCGATACTGTTTCCCCAAACTGCCGCTTGGAGCGCTAATATAGGGGGCTCACATAGTGAACCACTTTTGAAATCGCATTGTTCCCTCTACCCCTTTCTTCCTCTGAGGCTTCCTGACTCCCCCAAGATGAGGCAGCACAATTTGTAAAAATTAACTGTTCAGGTGGGCCTGAACAGTTATCAATCATAGTATTTAATGTATCTTTATAGCTATAGCTATAGTTTTGTTTTAATAAACATTATACATTTATGAATAAATTGTCTTATAAATTTAAATAAGATTTAAAAGTGTCAGCTGAGATAATTTGCACCCGCGTGAGAGTATTCTTAAAAATGATGTCGTAGCTGTACTGTCAAGTTGAAATTATTATAAGGAAGATATGTTTGTGGGTAGCGTTATGTTTTTCATCAAATGTAGATGAAAAAATATGAATATACTCCTTCTTTACATTTTTCATTTGTTAAACAAAAAAGAACAAAAGAGAAAACATATTTTTGTTTTGTCAGTAAAATTGTATATTTACTTTGAACATTTCCGTTTCCCATCTCTTTTATTGGACTAGATATACAATAATGAAAAATATATAAAAATAGAACATGTATAATATCAGTATCTTTTTTTGTGTTGCATCAACTCACAATGATCATTAAAGAAAAAAAAAATATTTGTATGTACTTTGTTGCCATTTTATGACGGATAATTGAAACAAGCGTAGTGAGCTTCTTACATCCAGCAAAATATGCGCACTTTGTCTGGTTGTCTGTCAGTAACGATTCCGATAACTTGAGTAAAAGTTGACCGATTTCATTTGGTATGCATACTCCGTTTACCAATGCTTAGGCTAAGTTTGTTTGACAGCATTATCCGTCAAGATTAGATAAGGTTAGATAACGTATAGCAACATCAACAGCTACTATAAATATTATAAAGGTCAGAGAGGTAACTTAAGTACGCTTTAACCGATATTAATAGGCTTTATGTACATCGTATAAAGTACAATTGAAACGGGCAGTTTTTGTGTAGTGAAGTGGTACATTTAATATAATTGTTAAAAAGAAACGGGGCATTTGAGTTAGTTTAGTTGTAGGGTAATGAGGAAGGTTACAAAGCGACCGGCACCCCCACTCTACTATCCTCTATTACAATTGTCATCGTCAACTATGACAATTATCAAGATAAAACTATTTTTAAACATTCAATATTTATGCACTCGTTTGAATGAGTTTAACCCCAAATTATCACTTGAAAAATTATCACATCACATGTTGTGTTCATTAATCACATTAATATATGATATAGTGTCATTTAATTTAGCCTCCTTTTATGACAGAAACATCATTAGTGAAAGGGTTTCTCAATCAAGAATTATTACTCAATTACCTGAGTGAGGAAAGAGAACTTTGTTCAAGACATTTTTGAAACAACTGAAAACGAAAGCATTACATTTAGTGAATTATTTTCTATTAAAAATATTGATTTTTCAATTCCTATGGAGGAAAACAGGGCAAATTAAAACAATATGGGGATGACCACAGCCCCAGCCTATATCCCTGAAGTTAGAAATTAATTTTTGAAAGGGGTTCTCCTTCATTCGGTGTTTTAGGTGGTAATTAAGCTTTATAAAATTAAAATTTAATTCCATGTCTCAATTGTTTTCCATGTTTATGTGTGTGTATTATAAAGCACAATTATTTATTAAAGCTTAGGTTAGCCATCTTGATTAGCTTTAAAATTTAAAAGTTTCTTGGCGGTATAACCCTATTATTATATTTAAATTATATATTATCACATTGGTTTAACACATAACATAGTGGTAAAATGTGAATGAGAATATAAGTTCCTTTAAAACTAACCAACAAAAAATATAATCTGGGGTTTAGCGCTGATTATGATTAGGACCTTGCTGTTGTTGTCATAATTAAAGCTTACTCTAGTTAAATATGACTTATTCGAACGGTCGCTAGCAATAAATTCTCGTTTCAATGGTTCATTTAAAGTTTCTTTAAAATCCTATATTAGGGAACATAAATTGGATTATCTCGTAAACAAAGTCTGGAAGATTTTTAAAAAGAGAATACCTTTTACTAAAATACCAAGTTTATTATCAATTTTAAAACGTTTACGTCAAATAAAATAGACCGCTCCTTCTTTTTCCAAGCTTTGAAGGAAATAAGAAGAGTTTAAACGCAATAAGCCGTAACACTGTTTAAAATATGAGAGAATAAAGCCGTCTAGTTTAGCGTAAGAAGTGGGAGAAGATCGAGGCCAAATTTCGCACTTTAGCTGAAAATATGGTTCGTCTCATTTTCTTAGGGAGGGTGTTTTTATTAAAGGAGCGGAAAAGCAAAAGGGAGCCTTGACTGAGCTTTTAGCGCCCTCTAGCGGCTAAAAATCTAATAATAAAGGTCGGATTTCCTCCTGCTTTCTCTACCCTGCAACTATTCTATAATTATAAAATATGTTCCTCTTTGCCATAGCATCTAGGAAGAATCTGACGGACCCTGCAATCTGGACCCCCGTTCCCATCCGAAAAAAAGCTTTTTACCATTATTCCACTACCTATAGGGTTTTTACCCCCTCCTAAGTTATGCTCATCTCGTCCCTCTTTAAAACCAGAGGTTTTCCCGGAAACTCCTTTTTTTGTTTTTACGCTTAGCTAGAACCAGAGGAAGGGAGGGTTGAAATCTCAGTGCTTTTAATAAAAATGAACAAATCGATTTTTTCCTGGATATTTTTTTTTTTTTTAAACATTTAACATTAAAACAGTGGTTAATGTTCCTTTAAACTACGTTTTTAAAATTTTTCTATGAAAATTTACTTTAGATTTTTGATGTTTTTGAAAGAGATGATTATAATAATGTGATTATAATAACGATAATGTAATAGTAATAAGTATAGATATTAGTTATGAAAGTTAAAAGTTTTTTTTATTTAGGTATATTTGTATTGAATTCTCGTAATATACATAATATACTTATACATTAATGTACCTACGTAATATTATTTTGAATCTGTTTTCATTTGTACTGAACCACTGTCAACATAATAAATATTTTTCTCTTTTTTTGTATTAAATCGTCGGTCATACGAAACTTAAATCGAGTCTGTTTTTACCGTTTTGTTTAATTACTCGTCTTTAAAGTCTTTAAATTGGGCTGTGTTTTTAAGAGCTTCAGATAGAAATGTTCAGGGGGGCTCGAATACGGGTGAGCGCTTAGAAGATCAAATACTAGGCGGTAATTGTAGGAAATAAAAGCCAGAGTTAGGGACTCTATGAGTCCAGTCTCCGGCCCTTTTATGGCCCCACAAGTGATCTTTTATTGCTGTTGAAGTGATCTTTTATTACGAGCAGACAGAAAAAGGCCGTGTTTATATCTCATTATCTAACAAGCCTGGAGGCTCTATACACAGGGTCAAGTGATCTCTATGAAGCTTCAACTAGTTTTAGAACCCTCTTTTTGTCCTTGCTGTATAATGTTTGAGCGGCGATTTTAATTAAATGTCGTCTATTTTAAACAAACTCGGTAAAATAGTTAAACATCACTTCACTAGCATTTTATTTTGTTGGTATTTGATTACTACCGTACAGACTACTTAAATTAAGTATATTTAAGTTAAAAAACAATATATTGTCCTAACTTTTATTAAACTAAAATAAAATGTTTTATTTGTAAAATCGGCTACAATAGCTGCCACTTTTTGTTGTAACGAAGGCTTCCGCAGCTAGAATTGGTTTTTAGCCATCAAATTTACTGCTAGAAGCTAGTATTAATTATTTTTTAGTGGATAGTGTACAATACACTAAAAGTTTATGTTAAAAACAGGTTTGCACCGCATTTAAGATTAAATTGCTTTGGAATTAAAAAACTCTAAAAAAACGGTTTAATTTTTTTTTTTATTCTCTTTCCATAAAATTATCGCATTAGTTTTGTTTTTATTTGTGATTGAATTCATTATCCTTTGACAGAAAGAGATTTTTAATAAGATAAATAAATTTCATTTTATTTTTATGTGCAGGTTATATATATGTATCTATATCTTTTTTTTAGCTTTAATATTTACTATAATACTCTAAAAAATATAACTAAATTTCATTTTATCAAACAAAAGAAAAACCCTATTTCTGTTGCGTTACACAAAAGAATATGAAATAAAAGACATGCAAGAACTGTTTTTCGTTTTCTGTAAATCACGGATGAGTGAAAGCTTTTTTTAGTAAAAAAAAAACACCCAGGGAGTTTTGTATGCCAGTGAAAGAACTTCAAAGGCCAGATTAATTACTTTTAGGATTTCATCGCTTTTTTGTCAACGAAACTGAATACAAAAAAATCGGGATAAAACAGAGGATAAAAAAACATAAAAAATAATAATTTTACGCTAACTTTAGGACTGGTAGAAAAAGAAGTGGAGCATTACTAAAAAAAAGAAATAATATAAAAAAAATTTAGATGCATATATTTTTCTTTTGGATGGCCAAAAACTACGACAATACTAAGCTGAGTTTTTTGTCTAGAGATTCTTCTATGTACGAAGCTTCTGGAGCAGAAATACAACTTTTCATCACTTGCCACACTTTTCTTTCACCTGTGCTTTTTGTCATTCTTTTTGTTTACTTTCAAAATCTAGCCTCTTCATACAATATGCTTATTCTAAGAATTCAGAAATACGTGTATTTTTCTTTTTTTACTGACTTTTCATTGGAAGAAAAAAATATTTTGAGGATGGATGCTTTATATTAAATTCGCCCGGTTTGTAAGCTTCACTCCACTCTTCTATGTTCCACTGTTTTCTAAACTAAAAATATAGTTCTTTATTTATTCTTAATTCTTATTTCTACACTGGTTTTCTAAAATTAAAAAAAAAAATTTAAACTTTTCATTATCTCTACTTCTTAGATTCCCTCATCCTCTTTAGAGCAGTAAAATTGTGTGTGCAGTAAAAATATCTCCGCAGGTGTACATTTTTTTAAATTAGTTTGCTCTTGTGTTATTTTAAGGGTCCGTAGGAAAAAAAGAAGGATTTAATACATTCCCACACTTGTCAAGTATGGCTGTCACGCACTTCATCTCCGAAATTACTTAACTGGTATTAAATTAAACAAATCGTTTGTCAAAATTTTTTATCTTTTAGCCAATCAACGAAAAACATCTAAATGGGGCTCTGCCTATTTTAATGAACTTCGTTTTTAATTAATATTAACTGCTATTTTTCATAAATATAGTAATGCCTAATACTTAGTAAAAATGTTTAATTCATATTTTTACTGTCTGAAATTTAAATTACTAACAATGTTTCGAGAGCTTATACTTCTTTCATAAAGTTTACCTTACCACCTGTTGTACTTATTCATATTCGGACGATTTTGGCTGGCTACTCTTGCAATCATTACATGAAGGTTTTACGCATGGTCGACTTCGTATTTCACCAAACTGGCCTGGAACCCGATTTTTTTTTTTTTTTAATCCATAAATGGTCACGCACGTGTTAAAAGTCACTAGTCACGTGTACCTGCACCCAAAAGCATGTTATTGCATAAGAATTTATACCTTGGACTTCATAAAAATAAAAAAAGTAAAGGTATTCTTTTATGGTCTATATATATGTATATTACTATTAATTTAAATCAAATTATAATTATTATTAACACTGGGAGACAGTCAGAGAAAAATAGACTCCAGCGCCGGGACTTGAACCTCGGACCTCTACATTTTCAGTGTAGCGCTCTACGCTCTACCAACTGAGCTACGTAGGAGAATGATTTTCTTTGCCGTAACCGATAACTAGTCCCGAATCCAAGCTTTCAATATTTCTACAAGTGTAGCAAGTCAATATTTATGACATTAGAACAGTGGCGTCGATAACGGGCCCGCAGGGCCCGCGGCGCAGGGGGGTCCCGGGGATCTGGGGGCTCCTGGAAGGGAAATAGAGGGGCCCCCACTAAAAGTTTGCAGGGTGGCCCCCAATATCTTACCACCGCCACTGCATTAGAACTAAACCGAGAGGTATATTATAACGTTATCGTTAATTATTGAACGTTAATTATATACTTTTGAAGAATAATTTATTAATTAAATTGTAAAATATAGAAAATTGTTACAATAAAAAAAATATGGGTGTCGGTCGCACAGACTCGAAAAAACGTACTTGAAACCTCGGGTGTGGTCTGCAAAATCACGGTTCAATTCATTCTGCGTGTTGCAGAGTAGAATTGAGTTTTAACTCTATAAAGACTATTCCGATTCTAAAATAATCGATTGCTCATTGCTACATTTGAAAAAATGAAAAGAATAAAGTAAAGAAATAAAAGGTCACTTAAATGGGAAAATTGTCTTGAAGGCATGGAGTTTAGGTTTAAAGAGGCTACTAAGTGACTCAAGGTTTGATGCTTGGATACTTAAAGCAGCTTACGACATTCCACTAAGATACTTACCTCTTCTCAACTCACTCGAGTCTTTTTCAATGACACTAAGCCTTTCTTACAACTCTTAATACATTTTATAGCTTCTTCATAAGATACAATGACGTTCTCTCTCTAAGAAAAAAAAGAAAGATCAGCCTCGTAAATTATTGACAACTTTGTTAAGAGACCTCTCTCAACGAAAACAACTAAAGCAGCATTGCGTCTATTAATCGATTTCTAAACTAAACATGTTATTAAATCGTGCTAAATTAAATGCATTACTTATATTACAGTTTTTTTTCTATGTTCGAAAATGGTACATAAATTAATTAGTTTATAGCCGAAAAATATTCAACCCAGCTTAATGATATATTTCTGAATATAGTTGTCAGTAATTTACGTGGCTGATGGCTGATAATTTTCAGAAATGAGCTTTCACATAGTAATAAAGAAACATTACTTTTCGACCTCCAACCACTGTTATCATACTCATCAAAGTTCTAGGTCTTCCGGTGACAATAAGCGTACTTAAACAAGTCAGTGAGACATTTTCATGTTAATCACAACAGTACTTTCAAAGCTGTTGGTGTAAATAAATGTATGTTTGTGCGCATGTGGAAGAAAAATGTGTGTTAGGTAGTGTTAGGTAGACTTAGTAGACTAGTAGTAGGTAGTTTGATTTAAGGTTAATAAATAAGTGTAGTGGAACAGCGCCGGGCTACAGGGCTAGAGAGTGGGGAGACACGAAAGTAGCCGAACTACATGTCGCGTCCTCGGCCTCCTAGTGCAACTAGGACTACCTCCTGCGAGTACCCATTTCCCTGGTACCAGTGGAACTCTTTTCGACTTTCTTCGCCCTGCGCGAAGCGAGGTAGGCCCTACAGCTTGGAGACTGGATTGCACACCTCCTATAGCTTTTTAACTTCCTGTTACACATTTCTGAGTTTTTAAGTAACGTAACGCTTTTTGAGGTATGTTCCATAGCCTAAACATGAAAATTTCAAAACACTGTCTCCAGAATCTTCAGTCTTCAGGTGGTGACCACGTCTCAAAGAGTGCGAAACATTTTGTTTCGCTCCTGATACTGTAGATATATATTTAGGAGGGTTTACTATGTCAGCTTAAATTTACGGTGGGTTTTTTACTGATTCGTTGATTACCCGACTATTGCGTCAGTTCGGATTCCTTCAGTGAAGGAATCTTTGAAAATAAGCCTCTTGGTAGTATTTTCAATAATTATGAAAATAATGTTTATTCTCATGCTTGTGGATGATTATGGGTATTTTTTTTTAGCAGTACTTTGGTGTAGATGGGAAATAAGCTTTTATTCGCGCTTGGTCGAGCATCCTTTGCAATTTCATTCCAGTTTATCTTGGTAAAAAAAAAATATTTTTCTTCTTCCCAAGAGACCTTGACGTACACTTGCAGGCACGAGTGTCAACAACTGTGACGGGTGATGGTAGTGGGGCAGCGCCCAGGTACCAACCGTCGTGTGTTGTTTTTCTGTGTATTTTGTGTTTCACACTTCCATCTTCTCCTTTTCTAATTAAAATTATTCTGGAATGGTTGTTGTCCCTTATTTACAACAGCCCTTTTGAACTTGGATTTCTTGTTAAAGATTCACGAGGCGTAAAAAGTAATTAAGATTATTGCGTCTTGTCTTCATGACAGATTTTCTTTTATTAACGTAATGTTTTATTCTATAGGGACAATAAATCAAAGTTGACGGATAGGTAATTAAATTATAAGAGACAATTTTGAGCTAAATTTATTTGTTATTTGATTTGATCGAAATAAGTATAGTTTTGCTCCACTATAGTCTACTCCGATCCCAGGTAGACTACGAAGTGAAGATTTATCGTCCTGAGCATTGGTAAAATGAACATGTCTTTCCAAATTTCATCAAAATCGGTCAACATTTACTTAAGTTATCGACACAAGTTTCAAGGATTCGCGGACACACAGACCGACAGACACGAGACCAAAAATGTTCTCTGATGTCTGAAACGGATTTCTGTCTTGGAATTTTTAAAAAGACATCATTTTTTTCGTTCTCAAAAATGAACAATGCTTCCGTTACCTGCGGTAAGCTCATAACATTTTCATAGTAGATAAATAAAAAGTAAAACGTAAAATTAAATTTTGATATTCGGTTTTAGTAAGTAGTTTAAAATCCCATAAGAAGCAAGTAACTTTATTACAATATTTAGTTATCCCCTAATTAAATAAGAATCAAATCAAATCAAAATTTGACGAAATGAATAAACATTAGATATATAAAAACAACATACCTTCCTATCTTTCTATCTAATATTTTTTCCCTAAAATATGCGTTGTTCGTACTTACGATTTTAGAATAAATAAAAATATATGCAAGAACCAAGAATTTGTTTAAAATAATTTATTTATTTTTTATGTATTATTTTTACTCTGTATATTTAAGAGCCGAAAAAACAGTGGGGGGGGGGGGGGGGGGGGTACCAACAAGGGGGTTTAGCTTTAGGCTAGTGTTTCCTTTATCCCGTAGCAGCATCAGATTAGAACCAAATAGGGAGGAGGGGGTCGCTGTATATTTTCAAAACTTTTTTTCTTATTTTTGAGTGAATAGATGAGATTTTTTTTTAATCCTTCTCGTATTTTTGCTGTACAGAAAAGATATTGTTTATTTTTTTGACCTACATTTTTTATAATGTATACACTAAACATTAAACCTTTTTTGAGCAATTCAACGACTCTATTCATTTGCCTATTTATTCCTATTTTCGAAAACAATAATCTCAGTAAAAGTAAGGACCAGACTTAAAGTAAATAATAGTAAGAAATAAAACGGCGTTGTTCCATACTCTAATTGTCTAAATATTTTACCCGTTATTTAAAAAAAAAAAAAAAAAAAAATTAATTTACAAACAACTAGAACATAAACTTTCTCACATACATAGAGATACTGAACTTAACTCCAATAAAATATAATTATATCAATTTAATTTAAACACTATATAAAAGATCTGCAATGTAATACCGTGATTTTGCTCACTGCAATATGGTTTACAATTAGTTCCTATGTGTCACGCTTGCGTGGCACATCCCTAGGTGTCTCTCAGTAACACAAATTGTAAACTATATAAAAGATTTGAACTATTCATTGTTTACGTTTTACAAAAAAGTGAGTGCGCCTGTATATGTGAAGCTAAAAGATGTGCAAAAAATTTAAATTATTATGAGCTAGTTGTGACCTACCATCGAAATTTTATTAAAATCGATAGTTTTTTGAGACAAAGATGTTGAATGGCGCTGAGACTGTTTTAATTCGGAGGGGTATAAACAAATGTCTTCCGTTACCTTCGGTAAGCTCAGAAGCAAAAGTTGATTAGATAAGAATCAGATAAGTATATCAATATTAGACTCTCCTTTTCATATTAATTTATTGGTAAAACGTTAGTTCTTCCGTATAAAAGCTGAAATCTTCTTCATTATGTAGAATATTATTGCAGATAATTTCTTCAAATCCGGAAATACATAAATCAATAAAGATCCTTCTACAAGAATTTTGCTTCCGAAAAAATTGTAGAGACAATGTCTTCAAATCCGGAAATACATCTAAAAACAAAGATCCTTCTAGAAGAATATAGGTTCTGAAAAAATTGACACAAAAACTGTTTCTTTAATTTACAATTCCTGTGTTTATTCTCAAATTTATTTTATTTTTCATGTAATTATTAAAATTGAAGAGAAAATATTTTGATTGTACAATACATCGATTCGGAAATTTTGCTTGATTAACACGTTTTAAGTTCTCCCAAACCAATAAAAGTAAGTCTTCTGTTTTCTGAGCCTAAACTATGAACCTATTTCAATAAAATTTGACCACTTTGTTTCTTTTCGACTTTTTTTTCTATGTTTAATTTACATGTGTATTTAAAAGTTAATTGTGCCATTTATAAGATTTCGTATTGTCAAAGAATAATTTGGTTTTTTTTTTTGTAAACAATCAAATTGAATTAACTCGCTCCCTTCTTTAAAAAGTTGGACCTAGCCCTTTAAAACCGAAGGGTGACCGCAGAGAGAAAAAAAATGTATATAAATAAATACATGCTTGACTGAAGATACCAAACTATTGAACCGTATAGCCCAGCTTACTTGAAGTAATAACAAAATATAATAAAAAAAAGTATAATATAAAAAAAGTATAATAAAAAAATAGTGAAATAACGTTGAAGGAAAGGAAGGGGAGAGTTAGGTGGGTGGCTCGGGGCCAGAAACAGATTTGCTCTCTCATTTGGGACCCTTCTCTAGAGACTTGGGTATAGGATAAGTCAGATTTTACGCTAACCTGAATCTCAAATTCAATATTAGGGATTTACTCTCAAGTGTTCCTTTTTATTTATTAGACTTTTATTATAAGAAATATAATAAAGTGTCGCAGTGAATATTTTAAAATATTTTTTGGAGGGTGAATTCTATTTTAACATAGTACTAGGAATAATGATGAAGTAAGAATCTTTGTTCTATTGCAGTATTTTTGTTGTTTAAAGTATTTTTTGTATGTTATAATAGTGTTATTATCGATTATATTATATTAAATATATATTAATATTAAATTTAATGT
Source organism: Gerris buenoi (assembly GCA_001010745.2). NCBI lineage: Eukaryota > Metazoa > Arthropoda > Insecta > Hemiptera > Gerridae > Gerris > Gerris buenoi. The sequence continues at coordinate 247,169 of KZ651170.1, read as the reverse complement.
TGCACACAAAATATTATATAACATTCAAAGCTGTACCATATTACAAATATAAATAAATTAAAAATGAAATAAGGGTAACATAATATGATGAGAAAATAAAGGTGAAGATGGAAGGGGGGGGGGGTGAGATGGAAGTCACCCTGCCAGCATTATTTTTACTTCAATAGGTCTAAACAGTCAAAAGTTTACATAAGTTAACTTTTGGCAAATTATGTTTGTTTACCAAAAACGAGTACTCTGAATATGATATTAACTTATAATTAAGTATAGTGACTTTTCAAGTAAACAGAAAGGTTTAAACCCCTCTCACTATAGTATGAAGAGACAACTAAAGTTTCCCTAACTAATAAGATAAATGCAGCTGTCAGCCGGTATGAAGCCGAAGGGTAGGTAGCGGATGGAGCGAGAGCTAAACGCTTGCCATCCCCCGCCAAACCATAACAATCACTTAGCGCTAAGTGTTTTCCACCAGGCACTCAGTGTCTCTTCGTTTCATGACAAATATTTCTACTTTCCCCTTCTACACACTCTTCGGGATAAATTTTTCGAAGTATACTTATTCATCTTTAATAAAAAAAAAAATATTTTTTTGATTTAATATAACTCGAAGGCATTCGCCTTAAAACGGATTCAATGAGACGGGAATAAATAAAAGGAGCTAAATGATGTTGAAACACAACCGAACGCCCTCTTCTATCCCTTTTACGTACTCGATGTTACAGACATTGATTTTTCTAGTGCTTCTCTCCATGTTTTTTTTGTAATCGTTTCTTATAGGGAGGCAAGTGATAGTTGACTAGAAAGGATCTAGGAAGGGACAAACCTGGACCCTTTTCCCTTATTACTACTAGATGGTAAGGACAAATATAAGGCCAGATGTATAGCAGCTATAGGGAAAGCCCTATCCTTTGTTAGTAGTTTGGTGTAAACTACTTGTATGACGTCACGTCCATAAAACCTACCATCCCTCTTACAGATAATTGGACCTGCTGAGCCCATCTAACTGCTCTTTTACTTAAAGTCAAACCCTACATATATATACCAATACACACACACAAAAGTGATGGCATGTCTTTAGGGAGACAACAGAGGGATCCACCCACCCTATCTTTTGCTATTTTGTCTATTTTCCCCTAAAAACAGATAGGGGCTAAGTTAGAGGCAGACCTCAATCCTAAGCATAAAATATTGCTTGACTCATGGAGCAGAACGTTAGTAATTTTTTGTGAAATGCCCCTACCAGTCAGATATCTTATCTCTTCCATTTGTAAATGTAATATATTTTCTTTATTATATTTAATATAATAA
>KZ651170.1:182601-220722 GCA_001010745.2 Gerris buenoi | reverse complement strand
TATATATATATTACAAGAATTACCTTATCGTTAAGTTTGTCAGACTTTCAATTCCTAGTACACATTGTTTCTAAACTAAGTAGAGAATATATAGGATCTAGGAGGTTTCTGGTCAGTTTTACAACAGGAGAGAAAGGCTTGAAGTGAATACACAGCTTTCTATTTATTTACTAGGGGTCCCTAGGGGTCCAAAACCTCAAGGGAGCCCCCACACAACTTCCCAACCTTTGAAAATACACCTCTGTGAGTTAACATTTATATTGTCCAACTACACACAGTGTTGATTCCCTATGCCTAGACTATTTTGCATAGTCTTACAGTAAGGAAATAAAACGAAATACCACCTACTATTCGTATTGAATATATTTAATTTTTTTTTTAAATTAATTTGGCTTCATATTGCGCACTATAAATATAATTTAATTTTTACCTTTTGTTTAAAAAAAAATCTTTTTTTTTTTTACATGATGAGTATCTATTTTGCCATGGTAAATGTTTGGTAGGTAATCGTAATAATTAATAAAATTAATTAATGTAGTTAAAATAATTAGTTTATATAATTAATTAATATAATTAATAATCGTCGAGTAATGCGGGTATGGTATCCGATGGTAGAGGTCTAGAGTTTACTCGCTAGTGTTACTAAATTCGACTCGTTGGTAAAGTGTATTGCGGGTTTTGCATCCGTTCCGTGCAAAAAGTGACATATTATAACCTACTTAAGTGTGTGTGTGTAGAAGGTTTCATTTATATTGAACGTATGTTGGTGGATCCTCTTAACATAGAATAATTTCAAACCGTTACTTAAATGGTGACTTTGTGACCTATCCGGTCATTATCAAGCCTAGAGATAAGAGAATAATGAGATCATTGCTTATAAATTTGATGTTATTAATTCTGTGTTCTTGTTACATTAATTGTTGTTTCTTTTTAATGCTACATCTATGATAACTGTATGTATACAATTGCTAATAGTTATCATTCATGTTTTAACATTTAACGCGATTACACTATTTCGAGATTGTAAACATTTTACAACAATCAAAAATGATGCTTGGTGTTTTGCCATCACCAATTAAAACTTAAATTAATAAGCGTATATCATTGGATCATGTGCCTTAATAGTTCCTGTTCGTGTTCGGGTGTTTTTTTCTAGAATTGAGATGATAGATGATGTATGATGTATATTTATTATATTATTTGTAACAACGGAACACTAAGTTCTGGAAAAAAAATTAGTATGACTTGCCCCTCATTAGCTCCACTTCTTCCCTAGTATAGCTCCATTTCTTCAAAGATATAATGTTTTCATGATTGTAGATTATATTAATGTTTTTGTTCCCTTCTACTTTCTTATATTATAACGAGAACTTATTATTTTGATGACGGTAAAATTCTGATGGATACACGTTTTCAGGTACAAAAATGTGATTTTTAAAAAATAATCTCCTGTCGTCTGTGCAGGGCAGAGCCTTTATTTACTACGGGGTTGATTTTGACGAAATTTTGCATACATGTTTAGAAAAATCATACTCCGAGGCGAAATAAATAAATGAATTTTTCCAAATTTGGGGGGCGCTAATCCTCAATTTCTCGAAAACGGTTTTAACGATTTTGATTAGAAAATTCTAAAATGTACTCTATTTTAATACGAATCTACCGATGTAAACAGTTTTCCTGGGAAAATCTAGTTGCTGAGAAAATAGCTTATTCTTTAAGAAATAGTTATTTTATGATAAAATATTTAATAATAATTAAATGTACCTACGAATACACGAAAACTGTATAAATGGATAACACTAAGCTAAGTAACTATGAACTCGAATACGAGAGTTATCTCAGGGCGATTTTTATTACTAGTGCAATGTTATATGAATTATTTGTTCTATGTAATGCTTGAAATAAACATAAATATATCCTTTTCAGGCTTATAGGTCGAAACGCCGCCATTTAAGTTACTGTTTGAAATTATCCACCCTTAAGAGGATCCACCATTATACGTTCGTTAATATTGGGCTACTTTCGACAACCAATTCAAATTTATTTAAGTTCGATTAAGTAATTTTAAAGGAATAGGTTTTAATAAAAATTATTATTTCCTTTTTTCGATATCGTGATATCAAAATTATCGTTCTGGCTTGGCCGTTGTAAAAATGAGATTTATCTTATTCAATCCCCGTTCATGTTTATTTATATTCGTCTAATGAACGAGATATTTATTTTCAAGAAAAATTAAAGTTGTTAAATTCATACATACATAATATATTTATTCTTGTATACTCGTCATTTGTACTCTGTATTATTAAGATGAACTTGTGTTGAGGGACCCTTATATTTGAAAAAGAAAAAACATTTTTCAATTTTCTTTAAGAGTCGTCTCGAAATTAAGGTTATTAAGAAGTCTCTCTCACCCTTATTTCGAGAAATTACTTGATAGAATCGAAAATACGGATCCATCTTAGAAATAAGGTCGCCATTTCGCCATTATATAAATCATGGCTGATTCGGTTTTTCCCAACTTGATTTACAAACAGTCCACCCCTCTCTCTCACTCTCTCCGTTCGAATGTCATTTTGAAACTCCAATTTGCTTAATGAAACTAATTTCCCTAACGGGTACGACTCACTCCTTTTTCCAGATCATTTTCCCTTGAAAATTATTTTCATGAAAATTTATACTTTTTTCTCGTAAATATGGATACTTTTAGTTTAAATTTAAAATTTGCTTTTTTAAAACATCGTCTTGCAGTATTTTGAGAATATTATTCTCTTATTTGTAGATTTTTTTTTTATTATTATTATTTCTGATCATTTTTAAATGATGTTATTAAATAAATTTGTTAGATAAGTTGTATTATTAAGTAAAATTTCTAATTTGTAAATCCCTTCAATTTAAACTGAGGACCTACTACTCTTGCAATGTTAGTTACCTCATTTTCTTCACTAGGATGCTGTTTGGACAAACTCATTACAATCTATCAATTAATAAAACCTAAGTGCTGTTCGATTAGTTTCTTTGGTATCTTGGGATCAATTTTATATAATTATTAATATTTATTTTTATTTATTGAGTTCAGCGTTAGTGGTAGTTAAGTAGATAGGTAATAGAAATGCACAATTACATTATCTGTCTTTCGTAAAAAGTTATCGAGGATTTGGAAGTTAAGCTTTATACACCTACTTATTATATTTCTTGCTCGTCGTTTGCGTTGATAAATTTTGATTGTAATGACAGACTTTTTTTTGTTAAAAAATCGATTTTTTTCTGAATCTAATAATTTAGTTTAGCTCGGTGAGATAATACGATTATGTTTTAAACCTACAGCTATCTTATGCTGGAGAGATGGGCGTTTGAACTTTAGTAAAGAGCTAACAAACCTCAATCACCTCACTAGATAGGGTTCCTAACTTATCATTAAATTTTCTTTACTTTATCGCTCACCTTTGATCGAAAAGTTACATGCTAAAATTGCAGCCTTTTAGTGGTGTGCGTAGTTTGGAGAATCTAAGCTGTACTAACCTGAGAGAATTAATTCTATCCTCAACTTTTATATTCGGTGATAAATCACAATATGGAAGAGCTTCGATTCTTTAGTAGCTCAGAGTATCAGTGGACCTCACAGCAAAATACATTTCGATATGCGTGATGGATATCCATATCGGTACAGAGGTTTTCACTTCAAATCACGTGAGATAGATTTCGGTTGGAGAGAGGAAATGTTTTTCAAACCCTCCAACCGGATTACACATATCAAATTATGTTTTTATCCACTCCCCTCCTTTTGAATTTTTGTTAGCCAACCCCTTCCTTTTTCCAACGTGTCGGATAATATGTGTTAGGCTTGCAAACCTGCGCCCGTGTCTGAGGGACAGCAAGGGATGTAATACTAGGGATGAAGTTTTGGGGTTTTGGTATGGGGTTGGAGGGTGGAACTTGATTTGTTTAAACCGATTTTGGGGTAGCAGACCGACTCCCTCTAAAACTACGCACATGAAATCCTCTAACCGGCGTAGGTTTGGAAGAGAGACAGAGCTTTAACCAATTATTCCGAGGCAAATTGAATTTATCCCCTTTGCCTGTACGTCCCACGTGTGAAGGAAAACTTCACACGAACGATGAGGTAATCATTTTAGAAGAAAAAAAATGAGAGGTATCCAATGCAAGGGTGTGAGATACGTTGTACGTCGAGCCTCCCTATGTTGTGAAAACGTCAGGCCCAATAAATATGCAAAAAACCCCCACGTGTCCAGCCTTAACTTCACATCCCCTCCTCCACTTCACCGAAATAATTTTAATTTTTCTTTTTTTTTAACTCGCCCTCCCTCTTGAAAACACCCTTTCCTCTCCTTCAATAATTTCTAAACTTGAAAAGGGTATGAAGTGTTTACTGACCCTATCCTTCTAGATCCTCCGCCTAACCTCTCATATACTTGAAATAAAATATAGTCTTTGAAAAAAGAAAAAGAAAATATTAAATAAATAAAAGTATAACAATTAATCTTTTTTTTAAAAAAAAAAGATTAAAAAAATAAAAATAAAAAAAACCTCTGATTTGAAGTGAAAGTTCTTACTTTGCAAATTTGACATTAATTACATATTTTTAACCAACATTGCCTATTTGTAATATTCAGATATGCATACAAGGAAAAGAATTTAATGAAGAATGCTGTCGCTTTCTTATAAAATTAAATAAATGTTTTATTGAATGTATAGAAAATAAATCTAAATTCTCTTATAATAATTTTAAATAATTCATTTATTTTATTTACGTCCATTTTAGTTTCTCGTATGCTTTGTATATTATGTATATAAAGTATTGAGATTGTGGGAAAATTTTATTTTTCAAACCTGTAAATAATATAAACAATACTTCGCATATTGAAATTATTTTAATGGTTCTTTACGGTTGTTTATAATAAAAAAAAAAATAAATAAATAAAATCATTTAAAATAAAAAAAAAGTAGCAAAGTATGGGAGTTCAGCTAGTAGTTGTATGTGCGTATAAATATATATTTATATTTGCCATAAAATATATTCATGTGCATATTGTATATTATCATTTGTTATTTAAGCTTGCACAAATCATAAATAGAAGAAGGGAAAAGTACGAATTACTAAAGGAATATTATATTTAAAATATAAGAAGGGATTGTTTTTTCGTGCTAGAGTTGTTAAAGTATATTTAGGTGTTAGATTATTGTTCGTGGGACCCTCTCTGGGATTATTTTTCTGTTACCAAAGGATTTCGAGGATTTCATGACCGTGGATGGGTTTTAAAAAGGTATTAAGGATTTTTGTCGGTCTTGTTCCGATGTTAAATCCCTATTTATCTGTTAGGGACTTGTTGGGTCGTTGATAGGGCAGTCGGTAGGCCGCAGATGTTGCATCTTCTAATACACATAATATACATATTCTCTTCACTAGCCGTCCCTTGACGACCTTTACGAGGAGATCCGCAAGGGGCACCATCTGGTCCTCTACTCTTTCCTATCTGTATTCCTTAGGGTGCCGCTGCTACTAGGTCCTCAGCCCCATCATGTTTTAAGAAGTAAACCTGCGTACGTCAGCTTATTTTTGGGGTTAACCTGAAACCTCGTTTGCACCCTTCCTACCTTTAAAGCAGCTTAATCTTGTTTCTAATCCCTTACATGAGTGGTTTATTAGGGCAAGACGAAGGATGGTTTACGCGTTGAGTCCTACCCTCCTCGTCTCATATGCCATAGGCATATGGATCCTTCCTACTCATTTGCCAAGCAGACTTGTCATGTTAAGGTTGATTGGGTTCATGTTTCCTACAAGGATATGAATTTGAAGACCTGTCTACGTAGCCCTATCGAATTAAACTTCAGCGTGTCCTGTTTGAATCTCTAACCACTTAACATTATAATTTATTAGATGGAAAAACGACTCTTCTATTATCCCTTTTTCTTTCCATCGACACTTAAAAGAATATTTAAGAAATTCGGCTTAATTTAGCCAATACCTGGGTATTTTCAGACCAATCTCAAATTACTTTAAAAATGAAGTATCATTCTTTTTATTTTTTTAATCTGTTAATTAAATAAATTTTGTAATAAAGTAACATTTTTTACTGTTTTATTTGTACTTGATTGTGAATATTGGATTGGAGATAAAAACCAAATAATTTCCAATACTACAATCTAAAATTCAACTCAAGTATATTGTATTCACGTATTTACTAATTTTTTAATATTTATTTTTTGTCAATCGCCATAATATTTACCACTTTGCAGGGAACTATGTATATAATTTATTTATTGCATCTTGTTGCTAAATCTTTATTTATGACATGGTACGTTATTACTGAAAGTAAGAAGACTTTAGGCTATTATAAGTTTTAATGATCTATCTCCAACTCCCCTGGGTTCTGTTCTCAGGGATATATTCCGCCTTAAACTGATGTCTTTTCTAAAACAGGAATTCTATAGGTGAATATTCTAACATTGTGAAATAAGTATCATTTTGCATAAATTATTTCGTTCTAGCTACACTCAAAATAAAAATTAAACCATGCACTTACTGTTGTGTTACCGACGGCTGTTAAAAAACTGAAATTGTTCAAAAACTTTGGCTTTCTAACATAAATTTACTTCCTTGAAAACTTTATATTTAACTTTTTGATATTTAATTCGTTAACTTTTATTTCCAAAGTGTTAGTAATAATATTGTAATTTGGATTTAACCTATTAAGAACAAAAGTCTATGTAAAGTCACCTTGACGCATTTAATTTTAGAAGGGTTCATTCGTTAAAACCATTTAATGTCACTTTAAATTTCCCTCAACTAAATATATATTGCCTAGTACATTCAGTTTTAAGCTAACAATAAAACACATGTAGAGAGCTTAATACTTGAACTAATTAAAAGTTTCCTATCTGTTGCAACACAGAAAATTCATTCAATTACACCATTTAACGAATTTAGAATAATTAAAATATTCACAAAATTATAATTTTACTAACAATTTTGCTTTTGAGCTTACCGAAAGTAATGGAAGCAATGTGATCGTTTTGAAGAACGAAAATATTTTGTATGTCTCCAAAAAATTCCCTTGACACAAATCCCTTTCAGACATCAGGGAGCATTTTTGTTTCCTTGTTTATAGTCTATCTGGCGGTCAGTCGCTCAATTTTTACGAACCAACATAATATTATCTTAAAAACAGTACGTCTGCTTTTAATGAAATTGATATGGTAGATATTAACTCATTGTTGGGTCCCATATAAGTTTTATCCTTCTGCGCTTATTTGTTTCTGTTCCAAATGCGCACAAACATTTATTTATTTTACAGCTATATCTTCACAATTACTTATCTGATTTGTATGAAACTTATATTGTTTATCGAAAGTACTCGTAACACGCAGATGGTCCCATATTAAATTGGACCGTCTGCACTCTTTAACTGTTGCTAAATTGATACTTTAATTCAAATTTGACAGATTTAAAAAAAAAAAAAAACAGGAGAACACAGTGAAACAAATTAGAAAATAATAGCTTTTAAAAGCATAAAATCAATGAAGTATGGGATAGGATACGAGGATGCTCTGTCACCAATTGGCAGTTTATTTTATCTCAAAATTAGGTTATTACCACAAAATGGAGAGATTTCCACTTACACATCTCTTTTATGTGATATACGTCATAAGGACGCCAATAATGATCAAATTATCTTCACACCCGGTGCTACTGGCACAATTTTTAAACAGAAAAAGTCGCTAAAAAAGCTGACCATTTTCAGTAAACTGAGTGTTTCTGGTGTTATTTTAAACTTGATTGAGGGAAGTATTTTATATAATGAAATAGTACACTCATCTATTGATTATTCATTTCGATAAACTTATGCCCATAAAGGTTTATTGTCTCTAATACTTTATAGTTGTAATAAGGGCCTCTAACGAACGCCTAATTGATTGGTTAAGGCCCTTTATTCTGCTAATATACTTAAGGAGGGAGTGAGGCCCCAATCTTGCCGCCGTAGGGCCACGGTGCTTCCGGTACCGGGACTTAAACTAAATTCCAACAAGTTTCGGCTACTTGATTAGGTAATTACGTGTATCGGACTTGAGCTCCCTCCAAGTCTCTGGCATATTATACACGAAAGACCTTAACCAAGTTGTTGAAATACTTGAGGGCAACAGAAGCGAGGAGACTTGAGTTATAAGTTGTTAGAGTATTTCTCCCTCCGACGTCTTACTTAAGTCTTTGAATTTTACACTGGGAAATTTCCTTCTCTTCTACCTTGATACGAGTTGGAGAACTTTCACCAAATAATTACACGAGGAAAGCCCCTCCCTTGTACTTTGACTGCTTTCAACTTGAAAACTTCTAACCAGTAACCATATCGGATTTCCCTCAACTTAATAACCTGCCTAGTACCTGCATTCAGTTTTAACCTAATAATATAACATAAGTAAGAGCTTAATACTTGAGGTAATTACAAGCGAACTACCTGTTGCTGCATAGAAAACTCATTTAACATCATTTTTGATTGATTTTAGTTTAAATAAATAAATATCTTTCAATTTATTAAGTTAAACAATCAATTTCTTTCACGTTAATATAATATTGAGTAATTACGATAAATAAATCAAACCATTTATTATTGACTAAGTAATTAATGAATCCTAAAGTATGATCCATCAAAGCTGCTGACTATAAGAATGTTTTTAATTTTTCAAACATACAAATACAGCAAACAAACATCCATAATTCATTATTACCCTGATATAGATCCCAAATAAAGAAAAACAGTTCAAAATTCTTCCACCAAACGAGTCGGCTCCACAGTCTCGGCGAGAGCCCTTGGTGAGAGGTCTCGCCGAATATAAACGAGTACTAGAAGAGGTACCATTCACATTCTCGCTATCTCGCCGAGGGAGGGGGTTGAATGAAGGTGAGACCCCCTCCACCGAGATCCCTTTGACTCGTGTCTGAAATACCGACTCTGAGGGGGGACATGGCGAGGCGACCTCATCCTCCACACTCTTGTGCTCGCCGATCCTCGTTTAGTCTCGCTTAATATCAATAACTTATCAGTTATCAATAAAAAGTGCTGATCTTTTTTTTTATGTTATTAAGTTTACATTTGAAACGTCGTAGTTAATAAATACATCTTTGTTTTGATAAATAAATCTGTTTGATCTTGCTTAAGTTAAATTTTTTTTCCTTATAATATATTATAACTTTATCCAGTATTTTCCGTTTGATAGGTTGTAAAAGGTCCATTACCTGTACTAAGAAGTCTAAGTCGAGTCTAAGTCTACTTGTACGAAACCAAGATACCGGAATAGAAGCCTTGTGCACTGTATAAGCAGGGTTATTTAAAAAAAAAAAAAAAAAGTCCAAAATCTTCGAAATTTATTATGCTTTTGCACAATTCCTCTATTCTTATGCGTCGGAAAGCAATATTAGTTTTTATCAATATTTTGAAGCCAAAGTTTTTACAACTTTTGTATTTATTTATTTTTTTTTTTCCTGGGCTATAGTTATCGAACTGTAGACTAGTGTGTGAGAGTGTCAGTAACGTTTACGCGTGTGACGATAAGTGAAGTAAAAAATTGATCAATTTTGTTGAAATTCGGTGTAATGCTCAGGCCTAGTTTGTGTGGCAGCATTATCTGTCTAAGCGATTCCGTGCAAAATGTCTTATTAGAATGTTAGGACAACAATGAAGTACGAAAAGTAACTGAAATGTAATCGAAGTACGGGAATCCGGATAATATTGTGATATTGTGATGGGAGTGTTAAAGAATTTCTCTCCAATTCGAAGCATGTAAAGGTTTATAAACCTTTTTTTGAATGGTAAGATTATAAGTGTAACGGGAAATTTGTTGGTTCAGAGGTTATTATTCACCTTAAAAATATCTAAAATTCTTAAAATAAATAAAATACACTTACGTTATACATATAAAAAAAACGCTTACTAGAAAACGCTTGTTAGGGTAAAGATTAATCAACCTCAAAGGAATGAAGTATGGAGCAATGAATACATGATATTATATCGGCTTACACTATTCTGTACCTTATTAAATATATGTTAGTTTGGTCGGAAAATACAATAACAATGTTCATTTATCAAATTATTTTTATTTTTCACTTTTTATTTTAGTTTATTTATAGCATTTAGTATAGTATTCAAAATTAATTAATTTATTATAATTAAGTTTCAAGTTAGAGATGTTTCTTTTCTACATTAAAATTATAAAATAAATTGAATTTTTTTTTTTTTTTCTGAAAATTTATTAAATATATTTTCGTTAAGTTGTTAAAAAAAGACGAGGTTTTTTTTTTTACAAAAAAAAAAACTTTAAAGAAGTGACCTTCTCAACCTTTATTTAGAAATCTTAAAAAAAAGAAATCAGTGAAAAGCCAAGAAGAAATATATTTTCTTCTCCTTATCCACCCGTTAAGAAAAAATAAAAAAAGGTATCTTACAAGTAGCTTTTCAAAAACTTTTTTTTTTTAAAAAAAAAATTTTTAGTAAAATATTCTCTTTGAAGAATTATTCAGCAGGTAAGTTGAAAGAAAAGAAGAAAAATAAATTTAAATGTATATAGAATGTGAAAAAATAGAGAGAGAGGAAAAAATGAAATTATACAGTTTGTAGACTAAGACGTATGTTTTGTGACATTTGTGACTAACTTGAATAAAAATGAAACATATGCAAAATGAAAATATATATTTAAGTATATTTTCTTCAGACTAACTTATTCTTCAACTTAATTTATTGTTTTATGTTAGGCACTTCTGACTTTACGTTTTGCGAATTTTTTTGCTCCTTTTGTAAAAAAATTATATACTTTTCTTCTGTTCAAAATATAAGAAAATACTCGTATATTATGTCATTTATAAACTATATATGTATGAAGATTTATCTTTTTTTTGTAAGTTAAGACGTTTTAATGCACAAAATAAAAGCACGGGGAAGTTATACTTGGCTTTTTTTCATTCGGATTACTTAGTGACATTAGGACTTAGATTTAAAGGAAGATAAATAATATATAATACATATATGACATCTGATATTTATATANTACATAGCTTTTTTACATTTAAGTATGTTAAAATAAAATTTGCTTTTGGTAAAAATAATAGAACTAGGTAAACAACAAACTGCTCATATTTCATTACGAAAGATGTAGAAAATATTACCTCATAACTTTACGTTCATATTTTATTTACTTAATGTATGTTAGATATATATATTTTTTTTTCTTCTGGAAGAAGTTAAAAGAGCTAAATATAATGTAATAGAAATATGATATTTTCATTTTATTTAAACTTAAATTATTCCTTCTAACAAATTACATGGTTGGAGAAAAATTACAGTTGAAATGTATTTAATATTAATTAAAGCATTATCAAGAATCAAAGTATTGAATATATTAGAGGTCTTCAGGTAAAGGCTTTAATTTTTACGGTTTACCACAAAATTATATTATATTTGTATAAAAAAAAAAGAAATGTTAGTTATATAACTTGATGTCAACGTACAAGCGCGTAAACTAACATACATAACTTAGAACTACAATGAACTACAAAACATTGTATAAATAATACGGAACAAAATGTTTGCTTTCTGTATGTCAACATAGAGCTAATATACAATTGCTCCATACACTTACATTAATTAAGCACATACAATTATATGTAACATCATAAAAAATATTTGACAAATTCTGCTTAACTTTTATAATATACATTCTATTATTTACCTTTTTACACAATATGTTTTAACCAAGCGTATATGTATCTGCTCCGGAGAGAATTGAGAAGTAGAACTGAAGAAGAAGCGTTTATAGTTGGTAATTTAATTTAGACAGTAACTTTTAGTTCTGACATCAATAAATTTTCTCTGATTATAGCTTGTGGTTGGAAGCAAGTTTTGCTTTTAGATCGTGTGCAGAGAGTATATTACTTTTTAATTACTCTTACTATATAATATTTTCAAGAAATAATAATATCTCCTTAGTAGTTCATCTTAAAGCTATAGTAATTATACTAGTGAATACAAACCTTGCTATTATACCGTTTTACAAATTTAGAACTATTGTTCTCTATGATATAATATTGTTATAAAAGCTATTTATATTTAGTTAATTATATAAAGATTTTTTTTAATGGAAAATACTTGGTAATTTATTCACATCCATTTAGTAAAGGTAGTAATTTGAACTACGCAAAATTTTCTACTTGCTCTACAGTGAAAGAACCTTATTTCATATTCATAATTGCTTTGTGGCGTTTTCTTTTCCATTAATTTCTATTCCCTTTATTTATTGTATCACCCTCAAATAATCTTCAGAATATTAATGTAGTTTTCAAGCTATGAAGAATAAATTCTGTTATCCAATTTTTTTTAAATATCTAAATACATTCTTTGAATTAATTTCTTACTTTTTCCATGGAGAATATTTCAAGTCATTAACTTTTTAAAAATTAATTAGACCAAAGTTAAAATTGTTAATAGAGTAACTTGCGTTTATGCTCTGATATCATATTATGTCTACTAAAATTATTTAAGCTTAAAGATGATGGAGATTTGAGATTTGAAGTGCACGAAGAGATAATAATATTATGTAAAATGTACAAACCTTTGCTGTGTGGACATTAAAATTTAGTGTTTTTTATACATCTCATTATCTGAGTCACGTATTTAGCTTTAAATTTAAATTTATATTTATGCATCTTTTATAATTTGTCGATGTATCCCTTTATATTTTATGAAATTTAAAAAAGAAATTAGTACTAAATTTTAATGAAATTATAATATTATATTAAAATGAATGGTTGTGAAAAAAAATGTATAATTGAAAAATATAATAAAGAATGATTTAAATTAAGTGTAATTGTTAACAATTAATGTACTTCTACTTAACAACTTAAAATATATTTTTTTATCCTTTTTGAAGAAGGGGATACTAAATTATACTAATAATCTACTTAATGAACAAAAAGAGAGAAATTACTACTCCTTTACGACTTCTGTAAATATCATTTTAATTGCATTTCTTTTTAGTATTAATGATTTATGTTAAAAAAAAGAACTTTCCAGTTCATTTTTATTACTTAAAAGAAGACAAAATGATGTATAAAATACAAGTAATTGAAAATTATGACTCGATCTCTAATTTAGATTCACCCTTTTTTGTGTTTTTGTTTCTCTCTAGGTTGATAATAATAAAAATAAATAATAATAATTATAACGACTACTTGATAACAATCTTCATTCGAAGAGAGTGGAGACATAATTTTTATGAGAATTACAACGTACTTCGCTATGGAGTAAGAAATACGTCGTTACTTAAAATAGGATTAAATTGTTCTCCGGAGATGTCGAAAAGAAAACTTGAAATAAAGGGTATTTTTATTTAAACAAGAGGAGTTGACAAAAAACCAAGCTGTAGAAAAATTTAGAAGGAGAAGAAAGTAAAATTTACTCGAAGAAAACTAAGAAAGAAGGAATCAGGACCTGAAGAGAGGGGCTTCGTTTGTTTTTAGCGGCTTGCTTTGTAAGTCGCTAAGTCCTTTCTATATAAAATCCCTACGGTGTGCTTAACTCCTTGCATTTTCTCACCCAATTATTTTTCTTAACGGGGAGGGGTTTTGAGTCTCGACGCCTTCTTCCACCCCTAACCCTCAGGCCCGTCTAGGCTTTCGCATCCCTTGCTTAAACTTGCCAGCAAAGCGTTTGAATTAGTGAGAAGACATTAATTTGTCTGGGAGAGAAGATGGGGGCCGGGCGACCTGTTTTTAAAAGCGGAAGCTTCGGAAGAAGATTTGGAAAGAACCTTTCCCTTTAGGAAAACGCTTTCTCCGTTTTTTGGAATAATCTTCTATATCACTGTCAACAGCGTTTTTCCCTATTCTATATTTTTTTGTTTTTCGAAGCATTTTTTAAACTTTATTATACCATTATAAAGAGAGGGTATTATGGTGGTACACAAATTTAATGGATTTATCCTTGGAGATCCCTTGAATTCAAGTTAAAGGTTTTTTAAATCAATGTTTGTCCGTCGTCTGTGATCTGCGATTAGCGTGAAGCTAAAGCTAACGAACCTATTTAATTAAATTAATAACGCTTTTTGGTGTCGTTTTTTGATAACGCTTGAGTAACGCTTTTTGGTATCGTTTTTTGGTAGCGCTTTTAGAGTTTATGAGCCAAAGTAACGAAGTAGCGAGAACCAAAGAGAGTGAGACGTGTGCCAGGTAGCCGATCAGGAGGGCAGGGGTGGGTCCCCCTACCAAGCGCGGTAGGGGGGACAATATACCTACCGAGAGCGGGCAGACTCGATTGAACACCTCCTATATATTCCTAACTTCCTGCTACTCGTGTAACGCTAGTTTTTTATATTTGAGTTTAAGTCCCATAGCCAAGACATGAAAATTTCAAAAAATAAATATGGCATTTCTTGAAGCCGAAACAATCTTTAAAAGTAATATTCAAAGTCCAGCGAAGTCATAACTCTTGTTATTGAGGATGTGAGGACGTTTTGTCCTGGTTTGTCACACTGATACTATTATTTAGGTTTTAGTAAGATTTTTTTTTTTTTTTTTCTTTGAATAATTTTTTCGATTATTACTCTTAAATTTTAATTGATACATGAGATTTTTTTTTTTTTTCTTTGAATAATTTTTTCTTTTCTCCTTAACTTTTAAGAGATAAGAAAATTAGTAAGAACTTATATAGGTACATGATATTAATTGTCTACGCATTCTGCCTTATAACCGTACTTATTAAGGAAAAAAATAGATAATAAAAACATCACGTTCATCTGAGTCAGATTAGGACACACACCACCTGAGTATCCGTGTGAATATTCAATGACTGCTGTTCCTGAGAAAATACTGAAGATCGTCAAGTCAGTAATTCCCAAAATTGTGTATCTAATTTAATAAAAATTAAATTCTTAACTCAGTCCCTCATCGTATCATTTCATGTCTTTTCTATAATTATCTATATTTTACCTAAACGGTACCAAGATTAATAAGTTAGTTGAATCGAGGGTAAGCGAGCTTCTTACATTCAACAATAATTATCCTGCTTCTCAGTCTGTCTGTCTTTCAGTGGCGTTTACGTTTAGTTTAGGCTCCACGCGTCTGCACAGATGTCAGACATACATTTTTTGAAGGCCACTTTTTTGGACTCAGGGGACCTCAAAACGTGTAAATCCATCAACATCTCAAGATCTATTTTCGAGCCATCACTTTCTCTTTATATGAGAAAGTAAAAAGAAAAGAGAAAACGTTTTTTTATTAATAACAGGAAAATTTATTAATATTATTTAAAAATAATTTCATGTTCAGGGATAGATTCCTCTCAAAGTGTTAAAATTTCAAAATTTCTAGTACGTTTAGTTTTTTACCTTTATCACAAAAATGTAGCAACTCAATATCAGAATCAAAGGCACGATTGGTATTAAATAGGTGGGCAGGAAATGGAATTTAAAAAGATTGCTTTGAAAGACGTAGGTTCTTGTCCATTCTTGGGCACGTTCTTTCAATATCCTAGTTCTGAATTTTCGTCAGTCTACCCGATATATTTAGTAGGACTTACAAGTTGCACAATTTATTTTATATATACCGTTTCTAGAGAGGGTTTTATTATAATGGTTATTATTGTATTTTAACACATTTTTAAGTGAACTAGGTTATTTATATCACGTATTAGAAGAACAAACAGTTGATAATTTACTAAATTAACATTGAGTGATGGAATTAAAAAAAATAAAAATGCAGCTCAATTAAATAAAATGAATTTCTAGCTACCTGTGCATAGACATTCTAGCTACCGATGCGTTGGAAAAATATATTTTTTTTTATGCCAGATCTTGAATTAGTTAAGTTTAGAAGCGTACTTAAAACTCCTTTAATCCTTTATACTTTCTTTTTCCTTATGTTTTTAATTAAAAAGCGTAGTTTTCTCCTACGTTGTAGTATTTAATATTCTGTTGATCGACTTCGTTTGCTTGGGAGCAGTTTCTTGGGAGTACTTTTGTCTTGGAAAATTCTTGATGACCTTATCAAGTATGCAATTATTTGCTTGGAGTTAAGGAAAACAAATTATATTCCTCCCCTAGATCTAATGTTTCGTTTGGTCGTGGTGATGAAGGTGTTTATTGTTTATGTAGATGGTTTTTTCTTCCCCATTGTAACGGCTCTCGTTACTGTCTTGTTTTTTGTTTATTGTTTGAGGCGACAGTAAGAGAGGGAGGTGCAAGTCGAGTCCTCTCGGGAAAGGTAAATGTTAATTACTCATTAATATGAAGTTGTCAGAAGAGGGGGGTGTTTGTCCTCGTTTTCCCTCGAGGGATGCGTCCAAGAGTTGAATTTCTAGTTAAATATTAAGGTCCTAGTATTCGGTTCCAGTCCATTAGAAGGTTTGGGGTCTCTTCTCTCCTTCCACGTCCCCCCTTACCTCCACCTCTCCTTTATCTAATGATAATGAAGATGTCTCTTGGCTGGATGGCTCCCTAGGGACTGCAAGAGCCCCATCCCTCGGATTACAGTAATTATCAATACTCGTCCTGCCTGGAGGAAGGTCTCACCCTCTACTAGTAACCGTCACCCTAGGACGTACTTCTAGCGTTGATTCCAAACACGCCGAACTGCAATTCCCTCGGGAAGGATTTTTTTCCTTCCCTCTTCCATACTCAGATGCGCATGTGTAGATGCCGGATCGTGCGTGTCTACGAGACCGAAGACTAACGATGTAACCTTACAATTGAGCCTTGATTTGAAGGGAGTTTTGATTTTAGCTCAATTAAAGCTGAAGGGAAGGTCCCCCAAAGCTATTTACTGCGTCAGGTGGAAAGCTTGAATCAACAACATACCAACCACGGTTATCCTTAACAAACTTATTTGAAACATTATTACCAAACCGAGATTAGTCCAACTAATATTATTAGTACAGTTGATATAATATATAGTATTGATTTTTTTAAATTTTACGGTATTTAATAATGATGAAGGTAAACAGGTAAAGGTAGTTAATAGCTTGTTACCTTTTAATTGTGTTCAATTATTAGTTCAACAGATTAGTACACTAACAATAATTTTTTAATCGAAATCGGTCTGTTTTTTTTTTTTATTTATTGGTATATATGTTTTGGTTGAACAATTTACTAATTAATTGTGAACTAGTAACAGCTTTACCTTTTACCTTCATTACTAATATTACTTGCTACTCAATTATTTGTACGTAATATGCAGACACAGACGCCTCCACTTCTTTATAGGTTTATTGCTATGATGTTTTAAGAAATTGCTCTAAAAATATATAATACTCTGTTATAGCATTCATATTTTAGGTTATACTGCCGTATTAATGTAATATTGTGACAGTTTTTCAAGCTTAAAGTTAAATAAATCAGAGTCAGATATATAAATCATATGGACTAACATAAATCAGAGGGACTCTGAGAGTATAATGACACATTTTCAGTCCCCCAGTGTACTAACTCATCTAGATCATAACCCCAACGCATCAAATTAAAATATAATGTGAATTCACAAATTAGACTTAGATTTCTCAAAAAATACTGTAAATTGTTTTGGGTTTAGTTTTCCTGCTGTATAATTATTTTACAAGTAGGTTCATAATCAAATAATTATTTATGCGGAGATCTTTCAAAAGTAACAGAGACTAAACGATTAAACAGAAACTTTTGAATCATTAGTATTATAGCTTTAAGGTTATCAATAAAAATTAACCTACGTGAGTTATTTTCCCTGGTAGAAATGTGCTGTTGTTATTATGTATAAAGTCGTAAATGATATTATCCTTAGCAATGCACTGCAACTGTTTATCTTGATGCAAAGAAAAATGAGTTTGAAATGAATTCGTTCACCTTTGATGAAAGCGGTGGTTATTTAACGTTTGGTTTGTGCCAATCATTGGTAATGGAATGACATGGTCATTTCAGTAGCTGAAGACAAGTCTAGTGCCTCGAGTGGTTTTTGTCAATCAGACGGTGTTGCCAGTTTTTTGGAACTTTACCAAAATATTTTGTTCTAAAAAAGTTCAACTTTTAAATGTTGAAAGAGGACTTCATTTAAACCCCGTGTCTTTAATCTCGGACAATCCAAAATAACCTATTTAGATTCGTGTTATAGATTTGTCTGTGCGGCTAACCGTCGAATCTCACTGGAGCCAAACAGCGCAATACTCTTTTGTTTATACCCAAACAAGTTTTTAGGTTTTTCTCGGTTTCATATCGTATAATCAGGTCGCTTTTGTTATTTCCTCGGTTCGATTTACAAAGCGACCCCGATATCCTAGCCAATTCTTTATGGTCCATATAATATTGGCAAGCGCCTGGCCCCTGTCCCGAACTGGAACGAAAACAACAAAAAAATCCGATCTTCTCTCTCCCTATATAATTTCTGATACTGATTGTCGTCATTTTTTTCAGTTTCGGGGGCCTTTTTATCAGGACCAAAACCGTTTAAGATTTATCAGATATTGTTTCAGAGAGAGATCACGCAGAAATTGGGAAAAACGACGCATAAGGACTTTTCGGACCCTCAATTAACTGCAGATAATTTTTCCAGATAGTTCCACTTGCACCCTCTATGAAATAGAGAAAAATGTTTCCGGCATTCTCTTGACGCAAGGTCTGCACATGATGAAGAATGGTGAAGTGGTAGGGGTGGGTGACGTCATGACCCCTCTTCATCAACCCTGCTTGATTCCTCCAGTTATTTATGACTTGATTTTTATTACTAGGGTCCTTTTTTACTATTCCCTAACTTTTTATTGGCCTTTGCGCTATAAATAAATTTCTGCTTGAATCATTTATCTTTGCCTATCTTATCTTGTTAGAATTCTTTACGCATTGTGTATCCGTTGTAGCTGTAGCATTATACGTCATACGTCTCATTTATTTTTCAATAAATGCAATGTAATTTATGATTTCTAAAGTAACACTGTCATGTTTATCCCATGTAGCGAAAAGAAGCTCTTCCTTAATATGATTTTAATTGATTCATAAATAAATAAAAATGTATATCTATAAAAGTAATAGCAATAAAGGTTTTATACTATATATTTTTACGGATCTTTTTTGTTTTAGGCTGATATTATTCATTTTGATTTAATTTTAAAATGTATAACCAATATTTTATAATTTACTTATTTTTAGCAAAATACATAGGTATACACAAAAATAAATGGATCAACGCTCTTTACTAGACAGAATGAGCCAGCAGCCAGCGTGACCGAGGGGCTTTATAGGCGGGCCTAGCTATCAATGAGGTGAGGAGAATTAAGGTCGTGGGTCCGATCTCTGATGGCTGTGATGTTGGGGAATGGTCGGTTATGCCGAAACGTTGCCGACTAACTAAAAACTGATGTAGTTTTTGTTTTAATAAAAGGGTACTTACCCTACAGCCAATTTACACATAAGAATTTAAAAATTAAGCACTTTTGCGAATATCCCCTAAAACTAGTTTTTCATTTTTAGCGAGTATGGCAAAAAAAGAATGCAATAGTTGCAGTTATTCAGTTGAATAGATGGTTGTTTCACTCTCAGTTCAAAAAGCAATTATTTCTTTGGAGAATTCTAGAAAAATCAAAAAGAAAAAAAAAACCTGTCAAGATCCTTTAAGAACAAATAACTTTTATAAGGTGGAAAATAAATCTTAGATTTATCACCAGAAAGAAACCAAACTGAGTAAGATAAACTAGATTAAAAGGGCTTGAAGAAAATATAGTTCAGCGAGAAGTTTCAACTAAGATTACTTCTTTTTAGGAGGAAATAGGAAATTATTTAAAATCCTAAATCGATAAAAATATGAGAGGATTTAAAGATAGGATAAAGGAAAAATTGGCTTAGCCGAGAGCTTGTGAGCTTAGAGGGAGACCAAAAAACTAAAATAAATAACAGAATGGAAGAGAAATTCGATAAAAAGTAAATATCATCCCCAAAATAATATTTATTCGTGAAAATGGTATGCATAATACACTCTTCACTCGTGAAAATGGTTATGTAAATCAAGAAATAAGATAATAGTCTACTGTAAATGTTTATTATTCATCACTTAAATAAAAAATGGAACCAAATTAATAAATGTGTCAAACTTTTCTTTTTTATGCAGTTGTAAGTCTAAATAAATAAGTATAACTCAGTTTAATATGTATGTACAAAATAGTTACAACAACTGTTTAATATAATTATTTTCAATGCATTATTCTATTTGCCACAGAATGTTCGCTTGAAATTCTTGCTAACTCCATTCTTCCAATCATAAATCTCCCAACTTTAGGACTGTAACTATGAACTATGGTCTGTCGATAATATCCGTCGATGCTTTTAGTCCATTAATACATTTCTATGAAAATACTTTAAATATTGTAGAATTTATTCTTTTACTGCTTTAAATACAAACAGCTCGTGCTAGGTACTCGTTCACAATCCGATAGTGTAATCGTATCGTTTCGTAACTTTTTTTAGCAGAAGTGATCAAATCCTGAGTCCGGCAAGGGGTCTCAAACAGTGTTACCTAGGTTCGCCCCCTCCCTCAAAAAAAGTTAATTTTGAATATTACTAATCATAATCCGATCAACTGAGATCCTTAATTTTATTTCCTAAAACTGAAGCCCACAGTTATATTTCCCAAAACTGAAGCCCACAGTTATTTTTCCCCAAACAAGCCCACAGTTTTATTACCTAAAACTGGGGATCCCTGGAAGAGTTTATTATATTATAATTTAATTGTCTATAAATAACTCTCTAAGATTTAATGTTTTGTATCAATCCCACGAGAATCATTGTTAGGTAAGTTTATATTTTGAGCTCTGTTCCGTACCGATATGACTGAATGAGATTTAGAGACTTTTAGTGTTATATGACTTAAATTTACTATGAATAATTATAATAGCTGATAATTATCATTATTGTTACATAATTTCCTATCATTTTAACTTATTGATGGCCAAAAAACTCCAACTTTTAGAATCAGCAGAAGAAATTCTGATGATAGATCTTGTGCAACTCTTTGTAATTGTTTAGTTAATAAGTTAATGTTATTTTATTACAACAAACAAGTTTTTGATTATTTTCATTGTGTCAATTTGATTTTAAACTGAAGTGATTTTGAAAGAGAACTGTGCGCTGTTTGTATGTCAAAGGAACGATTTTGTTGGAATTTGTGAACATGATTGTACGCTTTGAAGCATCAAAGTGAACTGAGAGGTGATAGGTGATGTTATTAGCAAAGGCTCACAATGAGCCTGAATAATTCATGTGTGTACTTAGATTAACTTTGGTCAATATTCCCACACCTGGCCAATATCATTAGTATGCCCCTAACCAATGTCTATTACAGCCCAAATAATTTAGACCATTATTAAAACTAAATATTTTGATGATTAACGTATTATATACATCAGTTATTTTGATTAATATGCCGAATTCTATAAGTCTACCAATACTATTACTATACTTTAAAGTATATATACTAATTAGTTAATAGCGAGTAGACGTAAATAGAGGATGTTCCTTCATCCTGCATAACGAAGGCTTATAAAAAAACTATACTTTACGAAACTAAAATAATCTGATAATTATCAGATTAATAATATGATTATTATCAGATAAATGTATTTCTTGTTTTTTAAGAACCACTTTAAAATTCCCTTTTACACATTGCGCTATTTTAGTCTTGGATAGAGCAAAATTGTATGTTCAAAACAAATATATATATATATATNTATTATTCTATTAAAAACTAGTTAATTTTAATTTTTTTTATCAACGCCTGTTCTTGGCATCTTTGTCATTTGACTCCTTAGTAGCCAATAGGCCTCCACTATTCGTTTTTCGGGTGAAGTGTTGGTTGGTGGGAGTGGAAACACTGTACTACACACTAGGAGTTGGTCTGCATCCTTCCCCGCCATTGGTCGCTAGTGATAAGTCCCAGTTTGTGTAGGTGGGACTGGAAGTAGTCGTGGCCAGTAAAGAGTCGACGAATCGTGGTCACCCCAATTGTGCGAGGTGTTATTTATGGTACAGTTCCCGGTGCATGGAGTCAGGTCCACTTCTCCCCAGGAGAGGCCTCCCGGTAGTGGTGGTTAAGAAAGAGTTGTGCTGCCCCGCTAGAGGCAGTTCCTTCCTTCGCTAAGACGTCGTATTGGCTCGTGCGTTCCCGCTGTTGGTGCACCCAAGCTGCACTGTCGCCAGCTGTTTTCAGCAGATAGTTATTAGTTCAGGGTTTGTAGCTTTATGTGAGCAGATTATTTGGATGGCAGACTGCGAGTCCACGAGGAAGATGTTACGCCTGAGTGGTAGGACCCATTCAGCTGCCTAGTCACAACCTATTCGTAGAAGTTACTGCGCGGTGTTACGAAATCTACTGATCCTTGGAAATTCTGCAGTAGTATATTGCACCAGTGGGTAATTAAGAAGTGCAGATTCTGCGCGTCTAAAAGATGAATGTGATTATAAACTGGTTTTCATTTTCATATCATTTTAATAGTTAATCATTGTGCAATTTCTAATAGCTCTTGGCAAAACAACCAACTTGGCATTCTTGGTAATTGAAAAACACAAATAATTAAACTATAAAACCAAGTTTAAGAAAATGGAATGTTCTTTAAATAATTATTTTAAGATGGGGGATCATTTCTATGTTGAATTAATGATTATTTATTCAGTCTGGTTTTTAATAATTCTCGCTATTGTTCACTGTATTTTAATTTATATTTATATTTTTATTTAGTTATTGTTTTTAATGTTTATTTTTAAATTCCTAAATTTTATGTTACGCAAAAATTACGAAAGACTATAAAACTCAATAAATATTTGTTTATTCATAAAAACATTTGATTAAATTAATTAATTAATTTCAATTGTGCTATTTATTACAATACGGTTTATTTTTACATCTCTTAATTTTATTATTTATTGAATAAATTAATATTAAATGTATTAAATATTTGTAAGCTGCAATTTTTTTTTTAATGTTCAACATAAAGGTAGAGATAGCAAGTAATGAAAACTTTATTAGCTTATACAAGAATGCTTGCAAAATTAAAAAAAAAAATAAAAAAAAAATAGAAAAGTAAAAATGGTTTAGAATATTGCCAAGTAAATGAGATTATCAGGTAGAGCGGAGCAGTATAATTTAGCATTAAGCTAGAGGAATCTTGCAGAGAAGAAATGTATTCAAGTGCATTTATTTAGAATTCTCTACGGAGGCTTCTCTCCTAATCATCCCGGCTTTTCTCCGAGGCCAAGCTTTCCGAAGCCCCCACGCTCTCAACCGTTTCCACTTGATCGCTCTCATTTGTACCAGGGCGGGTAGTTTCTAAGTCCTTCAAAGTAAAGAAGCTTAATCATAATATTCCTTTCCCAAGCCATAATGACACAACGAGGGCACCGTTAGGAAAAACTTGGAGAGCGAGGGGAATTCTGGCGGCAGTCAAGAGGAAGTAATGCCAATCTTTCATCACAGCCTACTGAACTGCTACAACCTTGACGGCCTCTAGTCTCGGCTAGCTCCCTCTACCAACTCTATTATAACTTCTGCCTTGACTTTCATAACAAACCCCATTGTAATCAACAACTTCAATTTATTTTTATTTCATTTATTTATTTATTTATTTTCTTCTCCTTTTTTGGTATTTACTATACTACCTATTTGTATTAAATTATTAAATCTATTATAATTCAATTGTGCCATTTAAATAATAAAAAAAAAAATCATATTTATTACAATTATTATTCGTAGAAGCCACAACTTATTTAATCATCACCAATAGGTAGTTAATCAACCCTTGGTGGGATAGCTAAACCTCGTTCCTCGTTCCTTGGCGTCATTAAGATATACAATTTCAGTAAAAATTTGATTCAGCCATTGATAATGATTCTACTTTGATAATGATTCTACTTTCAGAGGTATTGAAGGGTAAACATGACCACCGGAGACCTCTTGAAATTGCCAAAAGATCACCTTCATCACAAAACTTGCGGTATCTACTAAATCCCTTTTTCCAGTTGCGTCAAAAACTTCCGGACAAACCGGAAGACTGATCTCTAACTACCTTCAAGAACATTAAGAGCAGTGAAAAATAACGATCACAGATCAGCGAAAACGCAGAAGAAACCGGCCATCAGGTGTCAACAGGTCAAAACAGGGTGGTAAGAGGGCTTTTGAGATCGAGAAACAACCAGAGAACTTTAACATACAGGATGGATTCACTTTTTCCCAGACCAACAAACCTCTCTAGTTAGCACCTGTGCCAAGCAGGGAGCGGCGCCGCGGACACTTCCAAACTTCAAACGTCACCGGTTCCACAAAGGAACACCAACAAAGGCAACACCTGCCCATTGCGTCATCCCGACAAAGGACCAACCCAAATCAAGGACCCCCGGGGAATCCAGGTATAATCTGTGTTCTAGAGTCTAGAGCAGCGTTTCTCGTCAATTTTTCCATGGAACCCNTAGAAAAGTAAAAATGGTTTAGAATATTGCCAAGTAAATGAGATTATCAGGTAGAGCGGAGCAGTATAATTTAGCATTAAGCTAGAGGAATCTTGCAGAGAAGAAATGTATTCAAGTGCATTTATTTAGAATTCTCTACGGAGGCTTCTCTCCTAATCATCCCGGCTTTTCTCCGAGGCCAAGCTTTCCGAAGCCCCCACGCTCTCAACCGTTTCCACTTGATCGCTCTCATTTGTACCAGGGCGGGTAGTTTCTAAGTCCTTCAAAGTAAAGAAGCTTAATCATAATATTCCTTTCCCAAGCCATAATGACACAACGAGGGCACCGTTAGGAAAAACTTGGAGAGCGAGGGGAATTCTGGCGGCAGTCAAGAGGAAGTAATGCCAATCTTTCATCACAGCCTACTGAACTGCTACAACCTTGACGGCCTCTAGTCTCGGCTAGCTCCCTCTACCAACTCTATTATAACTTCTGCCTTGACTTTCATAACAAACCCCATTGTAATCAACAACTTCAATTTATTTTTATTTCATTTATTTATTTATTTATTTTCTTCTCCTTTTTTGGTATTTACTATACTACCTATTTGTATTAAATTATTAAATCTATTATAATTCAATTGTGCCATTTAAATAATAAAAAAAAAAATCATATTTATTACAATTATTATTCGTAGAAGCCACAACTTATTTAATCATCACCAATAGGTAGTTAATCAACCCTTGGTGGGATAGCTAAACCTCGTTCCTCGTTCCTTGGCGTCATTAAGATATACAATTTCAGTAAAAATTTGATTCAGCCATTGATAATGATTCTACTTTGATAATGATTCTACTTTCAGAGGTATTGAAGGGTAAACATGACCACCGGAGACCTCTTGAAATTGCCAAAAGATCACCTTCATCACAAAACTTGCGGTATCTACTAAATCCCTTTTTCCAGTTGCGTCAAAAACTTCCGGACAAACCGGAAGACTGATCTCTAACTACCTTCAAGAACATTAAGAGCAGTGAAAAATAACGATCACAGATCAGCGAAAACGCAGAAGAAACCGGCCATCAGGTGTCAACAGGTCAAAACAGGGTGGTAAGAGGGCTTTTGAGATCGAGAAACAACCAGAGAACTTTAACATACAGGATGGATTCACTTTTTCCCAGACCAACAAACCTCTCTAGTTAGCACCTGTGCCAAGCAGGGAGCGGCGCCGCGGACACTTCCAAACTTCAAACGTCACCGGTTCCACAAAGGAACACCAACAAAGGCAACACCTGCCCATTGCGTCATCCCGACAAAGGACCAACCCAAATCAAGGACCCCCGGGGAATCCAGGTATAATCTGTGTTCTAGAGTCTAGAGCAGCGTTTCTCGTCAATTTTTCCATGGAACCCCAGGGTTCCATGAAGGATAGCTAGGGGTTCCACAAGAAATTTTAATGAACTAGAGCAGCAAAATAAAATTGTAAAAAAAAAAAAAATAATAATAAAATATTGGATATAATTTAACCCAGCATATTGAAGTTTTATATCTGACAGTATATGTATGTATATTTCAAAGCCCTGTCGCAATAAAAAAAGAAACAAAGTGCAGTTTTTAAGAATAACTTTGCCGTCAGTGAAAAAGCACAGGAAGCAAGTTATATGTTGGCAGAAATTATTAAGGAAAAGTCACACAGTTTGTGAGAATATAATAATGCCGGCATGTAAAATTATTGTTGGGAAATTGCTGGGAGAAGATGCTGTTCGAGTGATTGAAAATGTTCCACATTCAAACAGGACTATAAGTTGTCGTATTCAGGAAATGTCTAACGATGCAGAAGAGATTTTGTTGATAAACTAAAGAATAACAGTTTTTCAATCCAGATTGACGAGACAACTGATCTTACCAATAAATGCTTTATTATATGTTATGTAAGATTTGTCGATGAAGGTGAAATTCAAGAAAATTTTCTCTGCTGTAAAGAAGTGTCAGAGACAAGCAGAGGCATAGATGTATTTAATATTTTAACTTCATATTTTGATAGAAAAGGTCTTTCTTGGCACTGAATTGGTATTTGTACTGATGGTGCTCCATCTATGGTTGGTTCCATAAAAGGTTTTGATTCTCCCGTACGAGAAAACGCTGATGTGGTAACAACGCACTGTTTTATTCACAGAGAAGTTTTGATGTCAAAATCTCTTGGACAAGAGCTAAAACATGTTTTTGTTGATGCTAAAAAATGGTAAACTTCATTAAACAGCGACCTGTTCATTCAAGAATGTTTAAAAGGTTATGTGAAAGTATGGACAAAAATCATATAACCCTATTGCTACATACATAAATCCGTTGGTTAAGCACAGGAAGAGTTTTAAATCAAGTGTTCGAGTTAAAAGATGAATTGCAAACATATTTTAAAGAAAACGATAAACACGATTTTGCAGAGCACTTTAAAGATCAGAAATGGGTGCAGATGCTAGCCTACTTGGCAGACATCTTTCGTCACTTAAATCAGCTGAACAAGTCAATGCAGGGTCCTAATTTGTTAACTTTAAGTGACAAGATTACAATATTCTTAGATTCATGAGGAAACTGGATCTATGGAAAAATCATGTAGCAAAAGGTAATATTGAAATGTTTCAATTACTTGTGGGTGTCGAAAGTAATGAGTTTGTGACAAAAATTAAACATTATTTTCCACCTCTTTCAATTGAAGAATATAATTGGGTGAGAGATCCCTTTTCTGGATCTTCTTCTACTTATTCTTTAAACTTGAGTTTAATAGAAGAGGAAGAACTTTGTGGTTTGCAATCTGGTAGAACTTTGCAAATGAGATTTTTAGATCTAGCTCTAGACAAGTTCTGGATCTTGTTAAAAGTACAATACCCTGCTCTTTACAAAAAAGCAATAAACATATTATTACAATTTTCCATATCCTACATGTGTGAAAAAGCATTTTCGGCATTGACAGCAATAAAGAGCAAAGAAACAAACAAGCTTATTTCTGTCGAAGACGAAATTCGTGAGTGCCTGTCCAAAATCAGACCGAGAATTAAAAATTTATGTTAAAAAAAAAAACAAGCACAGGTTTCACATTAAACCTCTTTTAATAATTGTAAAGATTTTTATTTTTAATTGTATTTAACGTTATATTTTATATAAATAAATTGATTTATTTATTAAGTTTTCATCACCTTCAGTCACATTAACATTAATAGTGTTTAAGTTTAAGCTATATTAATTAATTTGATTTAGTAATTATTGTGAAGGGGTTCCTCAGTTCAGTGACATTATTCTTAGGGTTCCGCAAGGGTATTAAGGTTGAGAAACACTGGTCTAGAGGGCTAGTATAAATACGTCGTCCTTTACTCCAGTCGTCAGTATGTCTTGTTGTTGCTTTAAAGGAAACATCACACCCCTGAAAATTGTTCCAGTAGTGGAAGTGAAAAGTAATGGAACTACTTCTAGTATGTAGTTTATGCTCTACATAAAAAAATGCGCCTTAAGCTATAAAACACACACTCAAGTCACACTATGAAGGAGACAACAATTCTTAATACTAAACTATGTATATTTATATATTATCTGTGTGTGTATGTATATATGTTTAATAAAAAAAAAATACATTTTATTTTTGTTACATTATCATGTTAAACTATGTTAAATAAAAACATGTATTTAAAAAAAATGCAAAAATATAGAGATTAACTAGAGCCAGATTATTTAAAAAATTTATTTAAAAATAAAAATGTTTTCGACCCTAAACGACCGATACCACAAGAATTTATAAAATAAATTAGGGACAAGAAAGAAGAAATACTGTTAAAAATGTTTTCGTTATATTTAAAGACTCGAAGTTGGAAAAAGGTTGGGAAAATAAACATGAATTACAGAGAAAAAGAATATTATAATTTATTGCAATCAAAGCATAAACCCTTAAACCAGGCTGGTTAGTCCGAAATTTAAGGGATAAAATGTGTTTTGGAGCAGTAAAGTTACACAATGTTAAGTGATGCCTCGCTTTAATTCCATAAAAAAATAATCCTCTAATATATTTACTTGTATTTTGTTTTGTTCAACAGACTTGTTTCATTTAGATAGAGTAAAAAAGACGGTGAAATAAGAACAATTATTTATTTTTTTCATTAGACTTTCCTTCCTTTTTTCCATTTTATGTTTTAAGTTTACACTCGTTTTTTTTCGAGAAAATAAATATAAATACGCACTTCTTTATTTAATTAATTTTTTCAAAAAACTGTACATACAAGAGTGTGTTATATAATTTCGAAGTAATCAAATCAGGGTTTGGTTATGACCCTGTTAGTGTGTTCTATGGGACACACTATCCCCTCTGACTCAATTTGCGTTTTGCTTTATTTAAAACCTACACATGAGATCTATAAAAAAAAAAATCGGGTACGGAGTACCTAGGAACTTTTCCTCTTTCCTCACTTCAGAGGCAACTACAGTGGCCTCTCATCATGGAAGCATCAGCATTGGACGTGGTCAGTACTTGGATGGTTGACCGTTCTGAACTAACTGATTTCTTATCATTCTTAAAAAAAAAAAACTTATTTTTAATGCCTACATATTTTATTTATTTATTTGAAGTTTGGCGGTATTTAGACAGATGTAAACAAACTTTGACGTCNAAGCACAGGTTTCACATTAAACCTCTTTTAATAATTGTAAAGATTTTTATTTTTAATTGTATTTAACGTTATATTTTATATAAATAAATTGATTTATTTATTAAGTTTTCATCACCTTCAGTCACATTAACATTAATAGTGTTTAAGTTTAAGCTATATTAATTAATTTGATTTAGTAATTATTGTGAAGGGGTTCCTCAGTTCAGTGACATTATTCTTAGGGTTCCGCAAGGGTATTAAGGTTGAGAAACACTGGTCTAGAGGGCTAGTATAAATACGTCGTCCTTTACTCCAGTCGTCAGTATGTCTTGTTGTTGCTTTAAAGGAAACATCACACCCCTGAAAATTGTTCCAGTAGTGGAAGTGAAAAGTAATGGAACTACTTCTAGTATGTAGTTTATGCTCTACATAAAAAAATGCGCCTTAAGCTATAAAACACACACTCAAGTCACACTATGAAGGAGACAACAATTCTTAATACTAAACTATGTATATTTATATATTATCTGTGTGTGTATGTATATATGTTTAATAAAAAAAAAATACATTTTATTTTTGTTACATTATCATGTTAAACTATGTTAAATAAAAACATGTATTTAAAAAAAATGCAAAAATATAGAGATTAACTAGAGCCAGATTATTTAAAAAATTTATTTAAAAATAAAAATGTTTTCGACCCTAAACGACCGATACCACAAGAATTTATAAAATAAATTAGGGACAAGAAAGAAGAAATACTGTTAAAAATGTTTTCGTTATATTTAAAGACTCGAAGTTGGAAAAAGGTTGGGAAAATAAACATGAATTACAGAGAAAAAGAATATTATAATTTATTGCAATCAAAGCATAAACCCTTAAACCAGGCTGGTTAGTCCGAAATTTAAGGGATAAAATGTGTTTTGGAGCAGTAAAGTTACACAATGTTAAGTGATGCCTCGCTTTAATTCCATAAAAAAATAATCCTCTAATATATTTACTTGTATTTTGTTTTGTTCAACAGACTTGTTTCATTTAGATAGAGTAAAAAAGACGGTGAAATAAGAACAATTATTTATTTTTTTCATTAGACTTTCCTTCCTTTTTTCCATTTTATGTTTTAAGTTTACACTCGTTTTTTTTCGAGAAAATAAATATAAATACGCACTTCTTTATTTAATTAATTTTTTCAAAAAACTGTACATACAAGAGTGTGTTATATAATTTCGAAGTAATCAAATCAGGGTTTGGTTATGACCCTGTTAGTGTGTTCTATGGGACACACTATCCCCTCTGACTCAATTTGCGTTTTGCTTTATTTAAAACCTACACATGAGATCTATAAAAAAAAAAAAATCGGGTACGTAGTACCTAGGAACTTTTCCTCTTTCCTCACTTCAGAGGCAACTACAGTGGCCTCTCATCATGGAAGCATCAGCATTGGACGTGGTCAGTACTTGGATGGTTGACCGTTCTGAACTAACTGATTTCTTATCATTCTTAAAAAAAAAAAACTTATTTTTAATGCCTACATATTTTATTTATTTATTTGAAGTTTGGCGGTATTTAGACAGATGTAAACAAACTTTGACGTCATCAAAATTATCGCACTAATATATATACATTTCATCGGGGTTTTTCATATTTGTTCCTTAATTTTTTCCGGTTCCAACGATATGCTACATGTCAAAATCCTATTTATACTTTCGGTATTATTAACCGTCAGTTTAAAAATTAAAAAATTAATAACTTCAAAATGGCGGCCAATATCAAAATGAAAATTAGGCTTGTTTGTCATACAAAGGTTCGTGCCAAATTTCAACTCGATCAGGAACATTTTCGATTTATTACGATTTTTTTTAAATTTTGCTGACTCAGCAAGCTGGGTTCAAGATGGCAGAAAAAGTTGATTTTCCGGGCGGCACCACTTCAAGTAAGGACTGATTTTTCTGCCAAGTTTCGACTCTCTAGGTTGAATACCTTGGGCGCTACGATGATAACACACATACATACGACAAGCTGAAAACCACTCAGGAGGTCTTAAATACCTAAAACGGATAATTCCGTTGAAATCTCGAAAAAAAATTTTTTGGTGAAAACAATACTTTTCCTACTAGGTATAGGTAGTGAGGAAAAGTAATAAATTAGCAAAATCCTTCCCATCTAAGTAGTTAGTCTGCAAATTAGTGTGGCACATAATTCTATGTTCTATGACGCCAAAGTTCATTAAAAAAAAAACAGGTAAGTATTTTGGAAGATATAGGTGTAAATTAATGTAAGTATGTGGAAGAGAAACAATTAGGCGCAGATGGTTGAAACTTAGATATATGGGACCAACAACGGACTAATTATGATCTACCATCATTAATATGGAACGAGTAGTTTTTAAGCTATGTTGGTTCGCAAAAAATTAGTGACAGACCGACAGACAAACCGACATAGACAGACAAACATGTAACCAAAAGGTTCCATGATATATCTGAAACTAATTTTTGTCTTGGATTTTTTTTTAAATCAAAGACATATAACATTTTCCTTCTTCTGAACGATCACATAGCTCCTGTTACCTTCAGTAAGCTCGGAAGCCAAAATTTAACGTGTTAATGAACAAATAATAGCATTAAATTTGTAAAAATTAAAATTACCACACATCCTGACTTTCTGAATTTTATTTAAACACTTCTTTAAACCAACGATAATATTACTTTATTAAAGACATATTTGTAAAAATTCTAAATATTAACATTTGATTACTGCAGTTTAAGAGTAAAGATTTGATATTTTGCAAGCTTCATCCGGAATATAAATCCAAATTAACTTTTACCTATTTTTATCCAGCAATGTCTAAATTTTGTTTTTTAAAAAATTCTAACCCTTTATTGCACAAAAATTTATATTTTGTATTGTTTATGTTTTGTATTTAACCGCGTTAATGATAACTGACCGAAAATACAGATATATTTCCAACAATAAAATGTCTTTGCGTTGTTGTACAAATAAAATACTATCTCTATAAGCAAATATCTGAAACTTAAGTGATATCCAATTACACAAGGTGTTGATTCCCTAAATCTAGACTGTATTGAATAGTTTTAGAGCAGTGATACGCAGCGGTTTTTACTGAAGCTTTATTTATTGATACAAATATTGATCGATAAGTCGTTCATTGTTTTAGTATTCTGATGAGAGACGTTACGCGTATATCACCTGTCGGTTTTAGAACCGAGCTGGAGATAACCTCCCAAGTCGGTTCTGAAAACGTTTGTCGTTCAGTAGTTGCGTTAGGCATCGTTTACAGTGGCTAAATTTCCACTCACGCTATAAAAATAAAAGTTTTTATTGGTTCCCGCTTTTTATTTCCCGCCGGTTTCTTAAAATAGAATAAATATCTAAGCGGGAAAACAATAGCTCTGGCAATGCATTTATTCTCCGTACCTCCTACTGTTCACTTATCAACCTGTGTCCCATTTACTATATAGGCATATAGTATATATTTACTATGTTAGGCATTAAAGCATAGTAACAAAAGCTAATATAAAGTTTGCGCAAATATCATGTTTCCGCAATATTTTTAAGTATTAAGGAAAAAAAGAACGTTTACTAACCTTATGGTTGAAGAAAAGTAAATTTTCTTTAAAGTTGGAAAAAAAATATATAAAAAAAATAAGGTCAAGTAGTATTCAGTACTAAAAAAAACCGCAGTGGTCATTAGAGGCGCTGGTATTGTAACCAAAAAGAAGGCTGAGTAAACTGCCTTTAGAAACAACTATCTAGAGGAAACCTTGGAATTCCAGCTTTAACTGCCTCCAGCTTAGAAAACCTAAAAGAAAACTCCTTAACTTTAAGCTAAACATTAAACTAAGATATCCCTACTCCTCTAATTACAAAAACTAAAAACAACAATCATAAATACACAAATTTACTCTCAAAAGCTTTTCTTTTATGATTCTTTAAAACTGAAAATTTAAAAGATTTTCGTTTGTTGTGGATGGTTTTACTTCTTTGAATGGTACTTTGTAGACCGGTTTTGCTAGCACTTTCTGGTCAATTTTAGAATTATTATAATAGTTTATACTTAGAACTTAACATTATATTTCGTGCTGATAATATCCTTATATTAATGACCGTCCTCAAAAACAAATAAGCATCATCAGAAAAAAAATGGAATTGATAAAGGATAAATAAAGTTGGAAAGAGGAATTGTCAAGGTAGGAATTAAGAGACAGTGGTTTATATTCAATTAGTGACCGAAGTTATATTTCTATTATATTCTTTCATATTTCTTAATAATAAAAGTTTTTGTAACTATACTCCTGCTACACATTTTACTTACATATGCTACTTTTGAAGTTGTCTTTAAAGTTTTTAAAGTAAAAAATTATAAATTTAATCAATTTTTTTATGTATAAAACTTGATTTAGATTTTTTATTTTATTTTATTTATTTTTTTTGTTTCCTTGAGAAATTGTCTGTTAAAAAATGTGTTGTCTGACACACGCTTTCTTCTTCTTTGAGCTGCGCCAGACAAAAAACCACTTCTTCCTTATTCTTGCACGTAGTTAAGACATTACTAGCCTTATTGGAACGAAGTTTTGGAACGAAGTTCCTTATGGTACGTTCGAAGCCTAGGAGTGAATCCGAAAAAAAAAGACCAAAATCACCGTCATGAAATCCCCGTCACGCGAATTCCGTCACGAAATATCTACCGATGACGATAACTTGAGTAAAAGATCACCGAGTTAGTTGAAATTTGGTACACATGTTCATTTTACCAATGCCCAGGCTGAGTACGTTGGAAAACGTTATGCGTCCAAACATTCACGTGCAACGCTCGCGTAAACGTAAGCTTCAAAAATACGGGAAAAAATGTTATTATGGAACCCTGTTACTTGTTTTGTTTATTTTTGTTATATGTCAAATTATATGTCACTTGGTTTTATAAATATCGAAAATAAATTGTTGTTAACAGTTTATACGTCTTTAGCATTTTATGTGATTTTATAATTTATATTTAATGAAAAATGTAAGGAACTTCGTTCCTACCGGGTGTCCCGCGACACCACACGTATTTTTTTCTTGATTTGTTATTGTTACAGCAAATTTTATATTTGTGTTATCAAAGTTCATGAGTTTGATTTGCTTGTTACTTCGTGCTTATATTTATACGTCGTCATAGATTGAGAATGCTGTTTATCCTGAATAACTTTTTAGTTACTCCAGTATCTCTTAAAAATTTGTGTGGATTAAACTTTCTAGACTAAGTAGATAATAAGGTTCTATGATTATTATCTAGTTTGTAAACTAATATTCAAATTCAAGAGATTACTTTATCGAATTGTTTAACGTGTTACAATTGAGTTGTATACGAATGCACGATGTATATTCCGTGATTGGGTTACCAGAAGCCAAGATATTCTTGCACGTAGACTTCCACGTGTTATATTGTCCCAATTTCCTCTTTCCCATCTGTTTTGTTACACGTACGTGATATTGTTTTCTCATTTGGAGATGTAGTTTTGGTTGTTGAATAGCAACAACAAGAATGTCATTCTTGATTAAAACTAGCTTCGTCATTTTAAGCTGTTAAAATTGATCTTAGGTTTAAAAAAAATCGAATTTAAAAATATGAAATTTAATTTTCATATTACGACAGATCTACACGCTTTGAGGTCCCGAAATCGAAAACAATAAGTTAATTACTGTCCATCATTTCCTCCTGTGGAATTTTTTTTATAGATATATATTTAAAGACAAATCAATCAAACGTGATATGTATTTTGAAATTAAAATACTGTATCAATATGTATATTTTATATTTCTATATCATCCGTTTTTTTTATGGCTTTCAATTATGAATGAAACTCCCATTTTAAAATCACTTCAGTTATTGAAATCTTTGACATAATACATATATAATATAGGTACATTTGTGATCTAGGTGTTATGCAGAAATTTGAAACCTTTTTTTAATTGTAAAACATTCCAGTGAAGTCAGATGAGTTGTATAACTTAAAACGAAAAATTCCCAGAGTTATGGTTTTTTTTGGATGAAAACTTCTGTAAGCTCTCGAATTTATTACTCGTGGCTAGTAACACCCACAGACTAGGGAAGATGTTTATTAAATATATGATTTTTTGATACATAAAACTATTTTTTCCCTCATCCCCTTTTATTCTCTAAACTTTTTTTTAGCACACATTTTATTTACTCTTATCTTTCAAACTCCCCTTATCTCTATCCTCGTTCAACGCACATTTTTAGTATTCCCTACTCTTTCTGACTCAAAACTTTTTTAATATTATAGAAAGGCAAGCGTATATATTTTTATTAGGAAACATACATATTTATTATTTGTGAATTTTACTAATGTTGTATTGAACGTTTCTGCATACTATTATAATTTTATCTACGATTGATATGATGTATAAACATTTTATCTCTGTTTAGATGCGTAGAAAGTGATTATTTTCATAGTTGTATTCATTGCGCATGCGCGTTTCCTAATTCTCCACCTTATCGCACGATTAGCGTGTTTGTTTACTTTTAACAAATCTAATTTGCTGTTTGTGTAATTAAAGTAATTGTTTTTTTCTGAATTTATTATTAAAATCCAACAATCTAAGATAAAGTACGGTACGTAACTCGTGCGAAAACTGCATTTTGCTTTCCTCCTTACCTGGTTTTACTACCCTCGCTGCGCTCGGATGCGAACTCCACTGTTGCATGCAGGGCCGTCCCTAGGGGGGGGGGTCAACTGGGTCAAGCTGACCCGGGCGCCACGTCTAGGGGGCTCTGCTTGGCCCACGTCTTAAAATTTTAGGTGAATTTGGCAATTAAAGGGGGGCGCCACATGTGCTTTTGACCCGGGCGCCTAAACCCCTAGGGACGGCCTACTTGCATGGTACTTTCCGCACTAGACGCGTAATGTAGTATGTTCTATCTTTCGCTTAACTTTGGCGAACCAAAATATCTTAAATTTATTCGTCTATTATATTTTCATAAAAGGTCAAAACTAGCTATTGTTGGTCTCATAAAAGTTTCAACCTTCTGCACCCATTTGTTTCTCTTCCTCGTGCGAGCCATCTATTTACATACATCTATCTATCCATCTATTTACACATCCATACATCCATCTATTTACTCCTTTATCTTCAAAAGTTCTCACCTGTTACTTATGGAATTTGGATGGTTTATCGAAATTTGACCGACGGCCTCAGGTTAATTTCAAGAGCCTGCACGCATTAAAGATTGCTAGATTGATACTTTCATTCGTAAGTAAATAAACCAAATAAATTTTACTTAAAAACAGCCTTCCAATTAGTGTAGCACAAAGGTCCTCGTGTCTTATCTCGTATAATATCGATTTTATGCTTTTGTTGGGAAGCAATGAATTAGACAATATTAGGGTTTAGTAGCTTAGCACCAATAAAATACGTGATTGAATGAAAGCAAGCTTTGAGCCATACTAATTGGCAACTATTATGTATTCAATCTTATCCTTTATGTGTGGGAAAATCATATATTATATTTATTAAATAAAAGTACATATATACATATTGTTGTTTTCATAATGTTTAGTTTTATGTGTTTAAAAAATAAAGCATTTATCCAAGGTAATTTATGTGCCCTTACAAATTACATGGTAATTTTTAAGAGAGCTGTGTTATTCGCACTCTTTTTGTGATAATGTAAAAGTGAAAAATAAATAAATAAATAAAGATTGTGTACACACATTCACAGAAAATTGGCAATGTCGTTGTTATATCACTCTAGCTAAGTTGATTGTCCATGTTACTTATAATTTCCGGCTGCCTAACCGAGCTGTAATAAAAGCTCTGATCTTACTTTTTAATCTTAAATTAATTCGGTAAAACGATAAAAACAAATTGCAGTCAACTTCAGCTTAATTTTTTCTTTTTTTTTTTTTTCTTCTTCTTAGAACAAATAATACGTTTATTGAAAAATAAACTTTACAATATTCCAAATTTTTCACTATATATTTTTTCTTTTTTTTTCTCCAAGACTATGATTGGAACCAAAATCAAATAGATATTTGATCTGAAAACTTATTCTCTTCAAAAAATTTTTTTTTACTTTACAAAGTTTGACAGAACTAAATTATATATCTTTGTGTAAAAAGTATTAAAAAGTATAAGTAAGAGAACAAAACTCTCGCACTTACTTGTCTGTTAACTAAACACAACAGAAAAAATGTATTCAAATTATCTGTAGACTTTTTTGA
This sequence comes from Gerris buenoi, assembly GCA_001010745.2. Taxonomy (NCBI): domain Eukaryota; kingdom Metazoa; phylum Arthropoda; class Insecta; order Hemiptera; family Gerridae; genus Gerris; species Gerris buenoi. The sequence goes on along the minus strand of KZ651170.1, from coordinate 183,410 downwards.
TAAAAAATAAAAAAAGTAAAATAAACTTTGGACGACTTAACGCTATTTTGAAATCCCATGAGTAAACCATGAAGTATACGGAAGAATCAGCTAACTTTTTTTTATCACTTGAGAATATTAAATATCGATTTTGGTTGTTTCCCAAGAGAATTATAGAAATAGACTGACAGACGTCCAGTGACTTTTTTTCGAGTTTAATAATAAAATATATACAGGGTACAAGGGGGAGACCAAACAACGAGGAAAACCTTGGGGCGAAGCGGCCATGTAAAACCCTTCCGGATTCTGTTCTGCCTCTGGCTTTTTAAAATATTTAATCTTTTTGTCATGCAAATGTCACGGGGTTCTTTTCTCGTAATAATTCGTGGGCTCAGTATATAGAATAAAGAAATTCAATAATCCTTAAAATATTTTTTCAGTATAAAAAGATTATTAAAAATAATTTATTATAGAAATCATGCTAATTCAAAAATATGTAAATATGCTATTTAATTTTCTTATTTTTTGGTGGTTCTTAACTCTACTTAACCTAGATGATGTATGTCACGACTAGTTGTTTTTTAAAAAAAAACTCTACTTAACCTATACCATGGAAGTCACTACTAGTTTTTTTGAAAACATTACTTAACCTTGGCCATGTAAGTCAAGACTATTTTTTTGCTTCCGAGGTTACCGAAGGTAACGGAAGCTATGTGATCGTTTCGAAGAACGAAAAAATTTTAGGTCTCCGATTTCAAAAATTCCAAGACAGAAATCCGTTTCAGACATCAGGGAACATTTTTGGTTCCGTGTCTGTCTGTCGGTCTGTC
>KZ651170.1:152893-167587 GCA_001010745.2 Gerris buenoi | reverse complement strand
TATATATATATATATATTTATAATAGGTGGAGAAATCAATGCAATAAATGAAAGCTTTTACAAGATATTGAAAATGGAAGGAGAAAAAAAATTGACAAAAATGAAAGAGAAACTTTCTCTGGCCTTGATGAAAAATGGAACAGAAATAGTCCCCTGGGAAAGCCATCTCCGCCCCCCCCCTTCCAATTTTTCAATAGAGGCGGAAATACAATCAATTACCTCTATGATTCCCAAAAATTGCCGTGGATTGGGGAATTGTGGGAGTTTTCGGTCTTTTTCCTCGATCGTGCGGTTTTCCATTGGGTAAAATATGGAGGCCCTTGTTTACACAGGATCCCCACAGAATGAGCTCTACCCAATTCAAGCAATGTATTTTCCTAACGAAGAATAGAATATTATGATTTAAATCTTAGTTGAGATGGTTCAAACGATGGTCATTTAAATTTTAAAATTGACTTTCGTTCAATTATTTACTAAGTATAATATAAAGTTATTATCCAGGGAAATATTTTAGGGTTTTTGTTAGTGTGGACATTTATTTGAGAGGTTTGCCTATTTTTAAATTCATTTTAATTTTTTTTTAATTATTGTAACTTTTTTTTGCAATATTTTTGTAAATACTTTTCTTTACGTAGTTTCTCAACAGTATTTGAGTTTTATAGAGGTTTACAATTTTTAAACTAATTTTTCAAATTAATATTTAATGTTTCTTTCTTAACATTCAGATTAACTCGGACCAATTTTACCCTCTTATACATTTCTAGTTAATACGACCCGACTACTAATTTACTAATTCAACATTTCTTAGTGAACCTGTGTTTAAATTAAAATATTTATTTATTATTTCAATAAAATCTAAATGAGTCTAAGTGAATAGTAGGATGAAATAAAACCTACTTTTTAATTACACTTCACTTCGCTTATAAAATTTGAAATCATTTATTTGTGAGGAACTATATTTTTTAATTAATTTTTTACCCTTTTTTGACTACCTACAACAGCACAACTTTTTTTGCCTAATAAATTATTCTTCTGTTGCCGTTGGTAAGCTCAGAAGCAAAATGATGTGTAGATTCTTATTAACCAAAGACTAGTTAATCAAAGAAAAAAATATTAGGTCAAAAGAAAAAATATTAGGTCTCCCATATAAAAAACTACAAGACAGAAATCCGTTTCAGACATCAAGGAACATTTTGGTTCCGTATCTGTCTGTAGCTTTTTTTTAGGCTGAACTGTTTTCAGGTAAGTTCTTTTGAACATGTTTGCCTAATTTCGCGTTTTCACAGAGTACGAACTACAGACACTTTTTTTAGCCTTAGAAGGTCTGGGGGTATAAATCCATCAAAATCAAAAGTTTTCGCGCCATCATAATCTATATATATAAAGATGAAAGTCTGTGGGTATGTCCTTTATACAAATCTACAGTTTTATTCCGATCTCGATGAAAATTTGCACACTTGACCTTCAAAGCAAGGGGAAGGGCACTGTCTACATGAATTTTCGAAATTTAATTTTTGGTACCCAGGAGTACGGGGTACAAGTAATGGATACGGGTCAAAGTAATAAATACCCTTCATGATGCATATCGTTGAAAAGCTCTTTGAGAGTACAGTAATTGTTGTTATGTATAGTTTTGTCACATTTTCATTTAGGAGGGGGGTAAAGTGGAAAAATATAACTACATAATTTATCTAAGTAAAAAAGAAGAGTATCTATATGAGAGTATGTCTTTTATACAAATCTACAGTTTTATCCCAATTTGATGAATATTTTCACTCTTTTCCTTCAAAACAAGATCAAGGTTCCATGAGAGTACAAAAATAAAATTTTGGTACACAGAGGTACAGGGTACAAATGTCAAAGTAATGGATACCCTTCATGATGCATATCGTTGAAAAGCTTTTTAAGAATAAAGTAATTGTTGTTATATACTTTTTTTCATATTTTTATTTAGGAGGGGGTAAAGTGGAAAATACAGGAAAAATATTTCTATACTAAGAAAAAAAATACTTCTATAAGTAAGAAGAGTGTCTTTTGGTGTGTGGCTTCTTTAAATAAATCTTTAATTTTAACCTTCGAGGCAAGAGGAAGGTCACTGTCCACATTAGTTTTCGAAATTTTAATTTTGGTATCCAGGGGTACGGGGTACAAATGTCAAAGTAATGACAACCCTTCATTATGCATATCATTGAAAAGATCTTTAAGAATACAGTAATTGTTGTGTGATATTTTTATTTAGGAGGGGAGTAACATGGAAAAGTAAGGTTTGTGACATAATTCCCTCAACGCATAACCATTTTTTATACTTATTTATTTTACAATGTTCTGATACTTTTATAGTATACATTTAGGTGGTATCTACTTCTTTATTGATATTTTAGTCACTTAGGTCTTAATTTTTGTATACAACCCGGGCTGCGCTGGGTACTTCAGCTAGTAATCTATATTTATCTATGAGAATGTAAAAAGAAATTGTGTAGTTTTCATTATTTTCATTGAGTCCAAGCTTATAAACACAAAATTATGTTGATACCCACAATTACGTACTATAACAGATTACATCAAACTAGAATGTTTGGGTAAACTTTTGATTAAATTACGACGGTGTTAAATAATATTGTGGCGTTTTATATGTATTTATAAATTACATTCAACCAATTTAATTCTACTTCAAAATTCCAAAAAATACAAACTTAATTTTACTTGCTTAAAAAAACATTAAATAAAACAAGCTTAATTATAATGAATTAATTAAAATGTACATTTTTTTTTTTTATTCTTAGCTTAAATAAACCCTTGGATTTTTGAAATATCTTTTCATATGATATCCTATCAAAGAGAAATTATTGTTTGAAAAGAATTAAATGTGAAATAGGTCGTTGAAATTTCGTTACCCCTTAATTTTATGGTTGGTAATTATAGAAAAACAGAATTCTCAGGCCTCTGGAATTATATTTATTCCAATTAATTAAGAATAATCCTCCTGAACAGGTATAGGAGCAAAATCAAAATAAATTTACTCGAATCAACATTTTATTAATATACATATTTTGGCTTTCTCATTTTATTATACTAAAAATTAATAATGTTCAATTTATTGAACTGATGTATGAAAACAATAATTCTCGCTTGTGTCGGTGTTTATTAAAATATCTGCAAAACACTTATCTCGCTTTTAAATTTTAACATTTGAAATATATCAGTATAACTTAAGTATCTTTATGTTTTGTCGGATTTTTCAGGGGTCAGTGGGGTAGGAACCGCGATACCGTGGATATTCCTTCCTGTTATTTTTCATATTCAGGATCCGGACCCCCCATTCCTCCATCATCTAAATTGCTCATATATATATTTCTATTTCGGTGGCCATTAAAGGTTCCACCACTCCCGGTGGATACCCCCGTTTAACTTCCATCTTTTTTTACTGCTTGGTTTAATTGTTTGGTTCTCAGGTTGAGGGAAAAAGAGGTTAAAGTGCCATTTAGACCTTTAGGCGTTAGTAAATTTATGACCGGTGTCCCGGTTACTGCCTTCCCTGACCCGCTATGAATAAACAATAAATATTCTAAAAATGGGGAAGCTTTAAAGCAAAGAAAGTGAGAGCTTGGTTTTTTTTGTTACTTTTACCCTGTTTTATCTTGCGTGTTATTGCCCCTTTTAGGGACATTACTCGAGCGGAGATTCCTCTAATTTATAAAATGTTAAATTTGATTATTTTTTTGCGGGTTTAACTGTAGTACTCGACCGATTTGTTAGACCCGATTGTGAATCTACATTTATTTCCGACTGTAATCGAAATATATCAGAGGCCCTGGTTATTTTTATCTGCATGATGATTACATAGACGTTAGCTGATGGAATATTATTATTTAATATTTCGTATCACAAAAGTTTGAATTACTTAGAATTAAAATAATTATAGGTAGTTTCTATTAAAATTAGTTCTGAATAGTAGCGTGCCGCTAATGTGCAATTATGTGTCAAACATCTTTATTTTTACTTCCATAATATTATATCCAAATCGATATTTGCATTCAATAATATACCTTACCTGAAAAAGACTTCAAAGAGATCTTAAAATAATAATTTTGCCTTTTGTAAAATCACTTCCATTTTATCTTAAATTTTATTCTCCGTTTCGCTGTCAATGATTCATGTTAAAAATTTGCTCTAAAGCGGCCCGCATAAGGTCTATAGTATTTTCAATGCACAAAAATATTGTCAATACTATTGACCGTGTGCGAGGAGTTGGTATTGATATAAAAAAAACAGTATTGAAGAAAATTTGTTATTAAATTGCATAATGACAATAGTATTGTCAATACTATTGATTTGTGCGGGCCGCTTAAAGAAATTTAAGACCATTTTAAGTAATAATTATATTATAAAACATGAAACCTATAATGAAGTTGAAACTTGCCTATTAGCTAATACTTATTCGACCTAAGAACTTGTAGTAATTATTAGAGATTCTCAGCGCATTTAGGATTATTTTGAAGTGATTTATTAAACGATCCTCCTTTGCGGTAACCATTATGGTCAATTCGACAGTATCAAGACGTGTATTATCCAGTGTAATTATGGATTTAGTTAAAATTATGTTGTCCTGTTTCTGCATGCACCTACAAACAACACCACTTTAGTGATCATTAACAATCTCAGCCTTCATAAAGTATAAAAATGAAAAAAAAACGTTAAAAACCATTTCTATGGGTACCTATATATGTATATCTACGTCCTGTTTTAAGATTTTTTTTTCCAAGCCAGATTTTGTCAGTGTTGGTCGTTTATCTTCTTAATAACGAATATTTTCATAATAATGTTCCACTCAAAAAAGATCATAAGAAGAAAAATTGAACATGTTTCTATCGCTGCTTTCACTATGCTTTCCATGAAAGTTAACGCGAGAAGGTATTTTTAAAGAATAGGAGAAAGGAATCTCCCTAGTGTTCTTTTTCCCTTTGCTCAGGGGTCCGGCTTGAACACTTCCAGAAAAACACGTACAAAAAACCACCCTCAAGAGTACAATCAGCTACAAATCCACGGCTTTTTCATCATATTTCCTGTGTGTCGGAAGGGGGTACGTCTCCTCTTTTTCGAGCTTAACGCGCTGTACCGTTTCAACTCCTCCATTCAAAGCCGAAAGCTATGTTGGGCCGGGATGCATCTGCATGCATTATCCTATTGTATTCATTGTAGAATAAGGAGCGTAGAGTGAGTTTGAAATTCTTGCAAATTGCAACCGGAATATGGGGTGGTTATGACCCAAACCGTACATGAGGGAAATGGCCTATTTTCTTCCTCCCTTTTTTTCATTCTTGTTATTCATGGGAAATCGTTCGCATGTCTTTTTTTTTTTATTCCACCCCTCTTCATTTTTACAATAGAATACCACACGTATATGCATAGACTGGCAATTTTTTTTTAGGAGTTTAGAAGAAAAATCATTATTTTATGTGTAAAAAAAAAATACGAAATATTGAAAGTATTCTTTAAGTCCAAGTAGTGGCTAGTGGACCCACTGTCTCATTCCATAAACTAGAATAAAACAGAGAAGGGGGAAGTATCGAGTGAGTACGTATATAAAAGGTTTGAAGATCCAGTCTAATAGCCAAACGGAAATAGATATTTGCTGTCTACCATAAAGAATAAAAAGGGAGACTACCCTCTATTGGAGATTTACAAGCTTCCTGGGTAACCTCTCCAACCGAAGAATTTTTTTAACGCCCCCCCCCCCCCCCCCCCCCCCCCCCTACTCAAGAGAAAATGACTGTAGGGTGGTCTTTCCTACTAGGGGTGTCACTCGTAAAGTTATGAACGTGTGAGAGGAGATATAGAGATATATTGTCTTTATACCCCCTACAAGGCTTCTATATCTTGAAAACCAATCTGATCATTTCTCGAACTTCCCTCCTATATTTCCAAGACCTCACAGCTACGAATTTATTACGAATATTAGTTTTATATACGGTTTTGTAGAATGCATTGGTTCTTTAGAGAAATGGTGGAGGGTGGGGAAGAGGAAGAAAGTTTTTTTTTAGGTTGATTATGAATAAGATTTTTTTGTTTTTGGTTATATCAATTTTTCTTGATCATATGATTTCAAATCACGGAATAGACAAGTCATAGATTCATTTCGTTTACAGTCAATAACTTTTTTTTAAAAAAAAACTTAAATTTTCGCTAGAATAAGAATAGTAAGATCTATAATACATATTAAATGGTGTATTTTTGTTTTTATACAAGTTAAATACTAGAGCTAATAGCCAAGATGTCAATTTTTGGATCAGTTACATTATATTAAACTTTATCTCCAGAGGAAACGTAAGTTTTAAGAATTGATAGTATATTATAATGTTGTTTATATATGTTAGAGTAAACTTCTATTATAAGTTTTAAATATTATAACTCTAATATGAAATAAATAGTGGTGAACTAAACCGTTAATTGTTGAAAAAACATTAGTTATTATTTCTTGGTTTACCATTTTACAAAAGCTTATAAAATTAATTGGATACAGTAATAACTAACGAAATTTATAAATGAATCTTTTTATAAGAAACTAATGTTTTAAAAAATCTGTTACTTGGATTTCAAGATTCAAAGTTAGTTATGTTTATGTTCTTATCTCCAATAATTTTGTTATTTACGAATTCCGTTACCATCTTCAGCTCTATCATTTTAAGATGTTTTTACCAGGTGTAAACGAGAGTTTACAGTATACTGATCAGTAATTAGTTTGATTGAAATCGGTTTGCATTATAAAAAATGTTGATTGAAATCGGTTCCATTAATTGCGTTTACTTTTTCGAGTTTAATATTAGTTAAAACAATAGGAAATAAATGTAAAGGCCTTATTCACGTTCTCGACGGATGAACCATTGCTAGGCACAACGCAGAGCCTGGAGAATAAAAGATAAAGTCAACTTTAAAAAACGTATTGTAATTTCAATAATAATTTTATTTAATGGTATTAATTGCATTTAATTATATTCAATATAATAATAAGAAGATTAAATATTTTATAGGCATGAATAATATACCTTATTGCATTGAGCGGTGTGTTTATTACAAAAATGAACCGAAACTGATGTAGTACTGTAAGATATATATTAGAAACAGATCAATAAAAGTATTGTGACCTGTAACATAAAATATTTTAATATATTACAGTAATAAAAGTCTCTCTTTTAGCTCTATTTTAATAAAGAAAAAGAAATTATAACAATAAAAAAGCAAAGAAATCTAATAGTTTGTGTCTTTTGTTGTCGCTTTTCTTTATCTATATCTGCCCTGGATATTCTTTTTTAGATTAAAGCTCCTACTGGAAAAATAGAAAAGAAAACAGGAGCGAGAGAAAGAGGGAAATTATTTGTTATCGAAGGCGAAGTGAGATAAAGAGAGTTGTCGATGGAGAAATACAGGGGGAGGATTGAAAAACTTGCTAGTATAGGAGAGGATAGAGATAGACGGATGAAACAGGCATCCTGAAATAAGCCAAATTAAGGTGAAAGGATTTTCGAGTTTAGAAGGATGCCAAATTATCCCTTAGGATAGAAAGCAGCTGGTTGGATGGGAACCTTGGGCAGAATCATCTAGACTCTAGACGAGGCATCGGCCAAATGAAGCATCTTTATTAATGTCCTGTTTGTCTGGATTGGATTGATCTGATTGCCTTTGAGCTTTTAAACCCTCTCTGTTTTTTTTTGTTTAAGTTTTAAAGCGTTAAAAAAAAAATCAAGCGGATATTGGAAGCGATCAGTTTTAGAAAGAAAAAAAAAAAAATCGAGACAGCTCCAGTTTCCAACTAGGAGTGAAAGAAAACAAGTAAAAAATTACACTTGGACTGTAGGTGTATATAAACTAAACTTATATATTGCATTTCAACTTGAATTCTTTGACGCAAATTTTATTTTTAGAAAAATAGTTTAAAAATGTTCTTTTAATTTACTTTTTTCTTCTTATTTTAGCTAAAGTTGTTGCTTAGCTTTGTTTTTTTTTTTTAATTTTTTTTCTTGTCAATGTCATTTAAACAGTGATGAGATCACGCTTCTGAAATGGAATAATTTATTTTTAAGTTTCAGTAAGATTGAAAATAGTAGAAATCAGGATTAAATTCTTAGATTACCTTTCAAAGATAATATAATTTTTTACACATTCCTTACATTTATATTTTTTCCCCTCGTTTATTATGTAGATTTGTTGCTTCCGAGCTTATCGGAGGTAACGGAAGCTATTTGATCTTTCTGACGAATGAAAATATATTTTATTTCTCCGATTTCAAAAATTTTAAGGCGGAAATTCGTTTCAGATATCAAGAAACATTTTTTTGGTTCCTTGTCTGACTATTAGTCTTACGCTCAATTTTTGCGAAACTTAAAAATTAAGTCTTAAAAATTACACGTCCGATTTTAATGAAATTTGTATAGTAGGTCATAATTAGCTTATGCTACTTTAAAATGTTCAAATTACATTAAATTTTAAATAATTTAAGCCTAACCGAAGCTCTGTACATCCAATATTTTGAGATACTCTACATTTTTACCGAAATCTTAACTTTTTCCATTTGGCGCTGTTAAGTTAGTACAAATATAAAATTTTTCTATACTGTTGGATTTACTTTTAATAATTTAGAGGAAGGATTTAATTTTTTGACACGTGCTTTTAATTTATTAAATGTATTGAGCTGCCAAGAAGGGAAAAAAGGAAGCAAGTTTATTTTAGGTGGGAAACAGTAGAGGAAATAGTATCCATTGTATTTGCAGTAAGTTTGGTCCTGTTATCTTGGAAACAAAGGAAAGAAAAATCCAGCCAATATATGTTGTTATTCTATTAGGATAGGTTCCAAAGGACTCTTTTACCCTTGCTACCGTCTTCCACCATGCCAATGTCTAAAGATATAAAATAGTGAACCTTATCTTCTCGATTTTTGTGGTCCACTGTAAAATATTTGGGGAGTCGAGTTTTTCTCCTCGGTTCGCTCTTTGCCCTGCGTCGTTGCGTTTCTTTTCCTAATATCCTTTATCCTTTTTTACCGTCTTAGCATCAGGGTTAAATAATAAAGGATTTCGGTCATAGAGATTTGATATTGGTTTACCATTTTAAATTATTTCTAGATAAAACTATAATTAAATTTTATTTAATTATTTGATATTATCAATAAAACTCAAAATAAATTTTGTCCACGCTAGTCCATTTTATTATTGTAAATGTAGCCCGATTAGATCAAATTATATTTAACCCACGAAAACCATAAAACTAAAAGAATTGAAGCAAGAGTGTAGTGGACACTCCGCTGCCCCTGTAGCAAGGGGGCCCGGGCCAAAAGGGGCCCCCAACTGATAATAAGAAAAAAAATCCTGTTGGGGTAGGATTGCAAAGAGTCCATATTCATTGGAGGTCCCCTTCCTGAAGAAGCATGAGACTAATCTTAATTTTAATTTTAATAAAAAATGGTTTAATATTAAATATTAATTTTCTCTAGGATCACAACTCCATTTATAAATGGCTTATTACTTTTAGTTTTACTGTGGGAAACGTTTACAGCCTTTATGATCATAATCACGTCACTGCTGTTTTTGTCTAATTTTATCTCACATTTATTCCTTCTTTCTGTAAACCTTCTTTCTGTTTGTGAGGTGTAATAATATCAGCAATTTTAAGTATCATTTTAATATAATAATGATCAATATACTGAACATTGAATCAAAATTTTGTTTGGCATTACAAATTTATAAAATATTTATTCACTTTTTAGACCATTTTATCAAAACAAATTGTGTTCAAGCATCGAGAGTAACTTATATGTTTTGATTCTGAATGTATAATATATATTGCCCTCATTCGTATATTCCAACTACACGCTTTTCTGTGACGACCTTAAAATTTTCTTTCCGGTTACTTCCACTGTTTCCTGTTTCAGCTAAAAAAAAACGCTAATATCATTCACCAGGCGCTTGCACCCTATTGCAATTAATTACCACATAGGTGAATCATTTTTTAAAGAGAGAGACTAAAGTCTTGGAGTAATTCTTGATAATAAGCTCTTATTGGGTGTACAGTGCACAAGGGGATGCGGTTGTCTCAAAAGCTTTAAAAAAATTCAGCCTAATATACGATCTATCTGGATTATCGTTATAGCTTCTTTCGACTCTACTTAGCTTAAGTTCGTATGGAATACCTTAACTCAGACCTTGGCAAATAAAATTGAAAAGGTGCAACGTTTATTTATAGCAATAGTCTACTTTAGGTTTTTAGACAAGGAATAGATTTTTTAGAACAACAATTTTTAGACAAGGAATGAATAGAGTGACTATCGACCCGTAGATCTCCTTTTAAAGCCCTGTATTACGCGAAAGCTCTTAACGGCTCCCTTGTTTTAGTACTATATATAGAATATGTAAAAATACTTCAACCAGGACGACGGGAAAAATCTACAATATCTCCAATATCTCGGTGGTATGAAGCTTTAATAATAACCTGGATATCATCTTAAATGACAAATACTCTAAACTCGCTCAAATCTATTCGGTGATATAATTTTATTTTAATGAATTCTTCATATTATTACTTCTTTTTTTGTTGTAATACTTTATTATGTAGTGCATTAAAAATCATCAGTATTTATCTTATTGTAATTACATTACAATGCGTGTTATTTGTGTTATTAGTTGTATTATATTATTTGGCTATAATTTGTTGTATATTAGTCCAGTCAAATAAGACATTAAATTAGCAAAGCCTGATGTAACCTGATTTTTTTAGATGTTGTTTGGACCAGTTAGAGTAGTGTGATCCTAAGTTTGCAACTTAGGAAAAAAACCTGTGCTAGCTGCGAAATAGCTAAAAAAAACTGAAACATTTTCGTACATGTTATTTAGTTATTGCCATTCGTAAACCATGTATTTTTCGATTTTAGGCGTTGCATTCAGCTATTTTTGATGTATGTTTTGACTGGACTATGTATACATAATTTTTTTAAATATAATAAATATATACACACACACACAAATATGTTTAGGGCCCCATTTCCTCAACTTGATGGGGGGGGGGGGGTGAAATTTCCCATAATTTTTTTAATAGAAAGCATTGAACAAATAGATAATTTAATATATAAGAGTCTAGATCGAGTAGTGTGGGACAGATTTTTTTTAAAAAATATAATATTTTGAATGAAATCGCTTAATTAAGAGATAGATAAATGTAAAAATATCTCTACACTTTTTTATTTAGCATGTTTTATATAAGCTTTTAGTTTAGCATTGATACATATCATCATTGGAAAAATATATACCAATATTCAAAGTATATATTATTAAACACCCTAATCTCTTTTTGTTAAATAAAACTTTCGAATAAAAATAGATAAATAAATATTCTAACATTAAATCCAAATATAACGAATAGGGGAACACAGCGTGCACAGAGGATTTCTAGATAACGAGGTTAATACCATCCGATATGGATTTTTCTTTTCTGCATTTTTACCAGTTATGAGACTTCAAAGGAAATTATTGTGAGCATAAAACGAGAGATTTACTTTTTGATGATAAATAAACTAGTTAAGAAATGAAGAGCTTAAAACAACTTTTTCTTATTTTTATAAGGTATAAAGATGAAACACGTTTATTTTTATAATTAGCAGACATAAAACGATGTTAAACTACTTTAATTAATTAAGTATATGCATACAACATTGAAGATGTTATTTTAAATTGTATAATGAATTCGTCAAATTATGATACCGACTCAAGGTGGACTATGTTCTTGGCCATGAAAAAAAAATTGAATAAAAGTACTTAAATAAATTTATAATAAAAGGGGGAGGGGAAGGATTAAAATGACCTTGAAGGTCATGGTCAAGGACTTTGTGTAGGCCCTGGTCAAGACCGCTATTGAGGGGAAAAAATTTGGTTATATAGCAAACCGCTATACAAATTGAAGGTTCTCATTAGAAAAACACTTTTGACCTTTGAATGACCTTAAAGGTCATGCTTAAGGACTTGGTCAAGTTCATATTTTACGTAAAATTTCCTGCTCTTTTCAAATCCACTATAAAAAAAAATGGGGGTTCGCATTTAAAATAACAAAGTTGACCTTCAAATGACCTTGAAGGGCTAGATTAAGGTCAAATCCAAGCTCACCATTGAATATCTAAGGAAAAATCCTGAAACTTTTGTATATAACTTTTTTTAAAAAAAATGCATTTCTGAAGAGTTATTCAGGGGTTTCCAAAATTTTTTGCCTCCCTTTATGTATATACATAATACGTATTGTATAACTATATGGACCAACATCTCGTGATGGACTTAGGCCTGCCAAAGGGCTACAGTTACGAGCCGTTACGCCCTTGGCAAAGGGTTTAATTTTATTTTTCAAAAAAAGTAAAATTAAGTAAACTTATTTAGATAAGTGTTTATATCTATATGAAGGCCATCAAATCAAAACAAACATTTCTTTATATTGAAATAAATGTGGTTGCCTAGGCTTAGTAATTTTACAAATCATTTCGGGACACTAATCGATTATATAAATTATATACCTAATAAATTACTCAGGGTTGGGGTTTCGCTTCATTAGATGCACAAATATTGCTAATCAGCTGACAAAGATTAATCCCTTGGCCCTCTAGCTATAACATCTGTTACGTTAATGTGAGTTCAAGAGGGCCTGAGGCGGTTTTCAGTTGACCCCATTTGTATTAACGTTTTTAAAAATTACCAATTAAGATAAACCAATTAAGGTAAGACACAAATTAGAGCATTTCCCTTAGGTAAAAATATGTGTCGACTGGGAATTGAAAGTGCAACCTCGCATTAATTAGACTAAGAGAATTCTTAAATATGAATTCAAGATTCAGTTATGTTTAATTAAAATACAAGTATGTTGTTACTTTGCATTTCAAATTAGAGTTACTTCAATTCATGATTACACGTTAATATATACATTGAGTGTACTCAAGATATATATAAATATATTTATATATATTATATTTATGTGTGTGTATGAATTTGCAATTTATTATTTTATAAAATTTTAATTAATTTATTATTTGCAGAAAAATTTCTTCATGCTTTTCGTACCAGCTTGTTATAATTTTATGGTTGAAACTTTTCAATTTTATAAGCTGGACTTTTTCCTCGAGTTGTTACTTATAATAATTTCCATTCTCCAAAAGCACTCCACTTAAAACCACTGCGGGTAATACAGTCGGGTGCAGAATTCCTCGATGCATATTCTAACACAAATTATATTCTTTAAAAACACGTACAAGACCTCTTGAAATTTAATGTAGAGCTTCTCGAGTTTTTAATCCTTCCCATAGTAAAAATTACCTTTCAACAGGTTTTTTTTAAACTAAGAATTTGCATAAAAAACAACTCTTTAAGAGATTCACTTAATCCCCAGATACACTTGTTGTCATGATTACCTTTATATATCCTTTTCTTGTTGCTCCCATTTACAAATATTTCATTAAATTTAACTTGTGTTTTATTCTACCTTTGAACAATATTCATTCTTTTTTTGTTAGGATACATTTTATGGTTGTTAAAATGTTTAATCTTTCTCATTTTTTAATCTGCAAATGCGACATAAGATTGTTTGTTGGTCCAATATTTTCACTTAGAAATTTTAATTATGTATTTATTTGAAATATATATTTCTTTTAAAGTTTTGAGGATGCAAACATGGTTTTTCATTTTGTTAAGAATTCTCTCTCGTAAATCGATTTTTCTTTAGAATCTTGCAACACCTAATAGCCCTTAATACTTTTTCTTTTTGTTGAAAAAATTTAACCCCGTCTATAATCTTGTTTGGATTTCTTATGATCCTTCATCTTTCTGGGTGTTCATCTTTGTTGCATGTTTGCATTTTCTTGAAGGTGGTATCTTTATCCAAGAGTGAAGTGAACCAATTAAACAAAAATCTCGTTTTCTACATTTCTCTCCAAGACCATTTCAACAGCTTTAGCCCCCTTGCGCCCTTCTTCCTCCCTCTTATTCTCTTCCTATGTAACTTGTCTAATACTGTTATGGGGCTCGTTTATCCTGGATGGGTACCCTGGATGGATTATAGCAAATAAATTCATTTTTCTCCGATTTCAGGACAGCTATCGAGTTTTATTGTTTATACTCTCTAGTAGAGTTCGAGATATTTTTCTGCTCTTTATTTGATGACCCTTGGGTATACTTGAACTCTTTAAATCAATTTTACTGCTCTCCTGATAGCACTCTACTTCGTTGGTCCCAAATTTCTTCAAATACACTTCTTGTCTCATTTGAGTTCACCTACGGTTAAGGCTGACCTTTAATCTTTAACTTTTAAACTTTCTATATGATTAATTAATAACCACTACTTGTTTGATCGAGCATGGTGTCACGCCATCATTTATAAGTTATCACGATATGGTACAATTTGAGCGGATCAATAAAAGATATTTTCGTCGTTCTAAATCACAATCCCAGCCCTAATCTGGTATCGATGGCAAACATTGATTAAAGTCATCAAAGATAAGGCAGCAAACTGTAATGTCAAATTATCTGAAATTTAGTAATTACTTTACCTTTGAAGAATAATGATACGAATATAGTGATAGTCTAATAATAATAATACGAATCCTAAAAAATAACTCTGTAGGGGAACATTTATATATTCGTTCACACACACACACACACATATATATATATATATATA
>KZ651170.1:136466-152562 GCA_001010745.2 Gerris buenoi | reverse complement strand
AATTTTTCATCCATACATATATATATGAGTATTTTATTATACTTTGCTACCCGGGTAAAGATACTCTCAAAGTATTTTCAATTACAAATTGAATAACAAAAATTATTTAAATATGACTCAAACGCAAAACTAATTATAAAAGGTTGTCTATATATATATACTCCTATACATTTCAATTTGATTATACCCAAAGTCAATTAATCGATTCAAAAAATAAATAATAAAACATTGCTCTTTGAAAAATATATTCTATATAAAATAAAAGGTATATTTATATTCACACGTTGACCTCAGTTAACAGGATTTACAGATATTTAAATAATTCGAGGAGATGAATAAAGCGAAAGCTTTATTAAATTCTCCAGTGAATTAAAAGGACGTATTGAGTTTTCGGTTTTTCCCGTAGGATGAGTAAAAACAAAGAATGTGTATTTGGAATACGGGATTGTAAATGACTAAAGTTGTCTGCAGAAGTGTAATATTTAGATGGTTATTGTTGTTTTCATCTATGTGACAACATTTACAAAGGCGCAGTGGTCGACCTCTATGTTATTTGCGGTCTCTTCCTCTCCTTTGGTTTATTCATCATGGGAAACCCTTAATTTTGTGGCAACCCATAATTAAACAGAGAAATTTATTTCGGTTAATAGCTCCTAATTAATTAAATATTGAACCGCTGCTGAACATCGTTTTATTTCACGTGTTTAGTTCTCATTTATCAGGTTTTCCGTGTGGTTTTTATTTAATTTAATTTATGTAAAATGTGAAACTAAAACAATAAAAAAATCAAGCATAAAACATAAATTTTTAAAACTAAACTGCTTTAAATCCATTAGGGTTTTTTTATTTAACCCTTTTAAAACACACCCGGAGCAGATTTTACTAGATTAAAAAGGGTGTAAAGTAAAAAATAATTGATTTATTATTTAATCTAAAAGGTGTTGTATTACCAAATTCTATGTTTTAACATGTGACATTATGCCTTGACTTTAGATTTGAAAGATCAACATTGTTAACTGTAAAAATAAAAGTTGATTTAATGAGGGCAAAAGTAAAAATTGAGAATGGCGAGGATTGGTCAAAAGTAAAAATAAAAATTGTGGATTAACCGAAATTTTGTAACAATTTTTCATCCATAATCTAGTCTATACATATTTATTAAATCTTTAAAAGCTTGTTTAGTATTCAATCTTAGGTATAATACTTAGTCTACTAAATATAAAGAAACAAAACAATCAAATTATGAAAAGCTGCTACAAGCATCGCTTTGAATTTTTTACGTCTAAATTTTCATTTAATTTAATTTATCTAAAAATGTGTGCGTGTGTAAATTCTTTTACTTATAAGATGCATTATAGACTCGTAAATTGAGAATTCCACTTCACCTTCACTAATGATCATGATTCCAATGATCTCCTGTTCTATCAAGTGCCTTCTGGAAGTACTTTTCTAAATAATTGATATTGTTGTTACTACTGGGTAAACTGAGCCTCAGTAGATTGTTACTCTTGACAGTGTTAGAGTTCAACCAGACTCTATCATACTTCTCATGTAATTGTTTAATTTTAAAAAAAATTGGTCCTAGACAACTCACCCAATCTTTCTTATACATGAGACCTACTTCGTCCAGTGTTTTCCATTTATTATTCTTCGAGTTTTTGTGGGTACATTTTATTGTTTTTGAACATAATATTATAGTTTATCTTGAAAATAACAATTTATCATAGAAATTACTTTTTTTTAGAGGGGAATCGTACCCGGCCTCTCTCCGTCCGCATTCAAACCTATCTTCTCAGGAACTAGATATTTTTCCCTTAGAGAACAACTTTTATCGCTTGATTCGTATTTAATTTTAGAATTTTTTTTAGTCAAAATCATCAATAATTTGACAAATAATTTTTTTCCAGAGTTTTTGGGGTTAGCGCCCCAAAGTTGGAGCTAAAATACATTTCTCGATATCGCCTCGGGATATGATTTTTCTGAACATGTATGCTAAATTTCGACGACATTGGTTCAGCAGTTTAGGCTGCGTCTGCACATGCACAGACGATAGACAGTCATTTAAAAAAAAAACACACTTTTTGGACTCAGTGGACCTCAAAACGTGTAAATCCGTCAAAATCTCATAAACGATTTTTTTTGCGACATCACAATAATACTTTCTCTTCATATGACAAAGTAAGAAACTTTTTATTCATAAAAAATAATTTATAAGTTGAAATCTTAGATGAAGATAGACAGGAACAAGAAACTGAACTCGAGAGTATCTTTGAAGTGCTTTAGATTGTAATTGAACCTTTCTTGTTCTACTTGTTCCTCTTGAGTCCTTTGTATGGTTTCTCTAGAAGATGTTTCTAGTTCAGCTTTTCAAATTGTTTCTGTCTAATGAAAGCCGAAACGTTGCTAATGTAGATGTTCTGGTAATTAGAATGATCCTGTCTGTAGCTGTTAGTTTCTACAAGACCTGTAAGGGCAAGGGATAAGATTAAGTAGTTGCTAAAATCCAAAGGGCCTTCTCTGTGGTCTAAACAAGGCGTTCCCTTGGGTGCTCTTTGACCCCTTGTTTACACTTCCCAACTCCTCTGCCCTTTCCCTTAATACTTTCTTTAGACAACACCCAACTTTACTTAAGGTCTGTCTTCTTTTCATTTAAGAAACCAGTCATTTTATCTCCTTTAAACAATTTAGTAATAAATTTAAAAATAATTTGTTATAGTAAGATTATTTTTTGTAATATTATAATTTATCAAACAAAATCAGAATTAACAGGCTTTCTAGCCGCGTTAACCTCTGGATTGGAAGTTATTTTTGCTTCCGAATTACCGAAGGTAACAAAAGCATTGTGACTATTTTTAATAACGCATTTTTGCATGGATATGTTTTAGCTCTGGGGGACAGAAGAAATTTTCGTCACGCAAAAAACAACAAGAAATGTTACGGTTTTATACATCGTGCCAGGAAGTTAGGATTTAACAGGAGGTCGATAGGTTTTCATTTATAGTACAATATTCTGAAGATAGGCGGGCTAAAGTTTCAATAAACTACATGCAAATGTGAAGTTAGAATATAATAGGAGGTAGATTGGTTTTCACTAGTATCCGTTGTACTACTATATTTCGTTTAAAGTATATATAAAATTATATCAGAACTGCTAATGGACCAAATGGTTGTCAAAATGAATTAATATTTGAAAATTAGTTTTTTTTCGTCTCAATTCAAAAATTCCAAAAGTGAAATCCGTTTCAGATATCAGTAGACATTATTGGTTTCGGGGGCTGTCTGTCGTTTAACTTTTTTTTGTAAACAAAATACTTGTTTGATTTTAATTAAATTAGATGTTAGGTATTTTATTAGCACATTGTCAGTCCCATATTAATTCTAAAAATTCATCGCCTACTGGATTCTCTTCTACTTGGATACAAACACATTTATATACACCTATGTCTTTAAAATTAATTAAGTTTTATAAAAGTTTGTCGAAAGTAGCCTGCAGTTTTCTGTGCTCATTAATTATTTCTAAATTGGTTCTTTTATTCCTTTAAAATAAGACAATTTTGATAGATTTTAAAAGGGAGGAGGGAAATAAATTATACAATGATTGGTCGTAAAATGAAAACATGATAAAAGTACACGAGATAGCTGGCATACCAATTGACAGACTAATTAATTATTAACATTACTTAGGTATGTGTATTAATATTTTCTTCTGTATTATTATTTGAATGTTGGTAATCTAAAACTATTTTTTTTCTTCTTTTGACTGATCCTCGCTATCCTAAAATGTTATTTTGTACAATAGTAATTGTTGCATTTCTACCCTTATTTGAAAGTTATAAAGTTCTTTATGATGTCTCTAAAGAATTGATACCTTTTTTATACTTGTATATTGTATATTTTATATTAGGAAGTCCTATTTACCTTTTTAATACATATTAATCTTCCGGTTTCTTATTAGAGTGTAATCTAGGGTAAGGACATGAATTTACTGGTTTTAATTAAAATTGACACTGCTAAGAGGAGTCTAATTGAAATGGAGCATGGAGCAGTACAAACAGATCGAAATTCTATCATGATTTACTTTACATCCGTTCTAGTGGGACCAAAAATGCAAATGACTGGTTGATAGTGGTTTAGATTTAGATTTAATCATCCCAAATCTCAAGTGTGGATTGGTTTACGATCGTGGTGATATAATATATCACCACGATCGTAAACTATCATAATATAAAATATTATGTATGTATATATATACGTATGTATATGTATGTACATATTATGTATGTATATATTTACGATCGTGTATATAGTACTACGCTTTTATTTGCTTGCTTTCTTGTTTGTTTGTCCAGTACAAATCTTGCAATCGATTTTTAATTAACTTCCCGAGTAGCTAAACATTTGAAACTTTTAGAANAAATAAGGTATAACAAACTTGGACAAAACTTTCTAAAATACATAATAAAACTGAATTTATGTACCTATCTTATTCAAAATTTTATAAAGATTTTCTATAATCATCTTTCAGCAAATTGTGCTCTATGGAAAGTTAGTTCGGAAAAAAATCCGCAAGTTGCTTTATTTGTTTTGGCATGTCCCATATTTACAATCTTCATTATTTATAGGTTTCAAATTTATGATTCATGACAGAAAATTTAAAAACAGTATATAAAAAGCTCTTTTTATCTTGCAATTATTTATGATATACCTGACTTTTAAATTTATAATATTGTATGAAATATTTAGAAGGCTTAAACATCTTTAAATTAACCTGTAGTTCTTCATATTAACGCTATGCCAAGATTGTTAAAATCGTGTTAATGTGTGAACTGCTTGTTAAAAACATCGTCTACGTTATGCGACTGGAAATATCCAACATAAATTTCGCATGTGACACATAAAGTCTTGTTTTTTCCCAGATTTCTTCATAAATTATAATTATAAACTTAAAGCTAGCAAGTGTCCTGGTTTAGAGTAAACTGTAAACTATAGTTGTTGTTTTTCACGTCTTGTTGATGAATTAGAGGATTGGATTTCCTTCAGTCTAGTTAGCAGGTGGCCTTGTCTCACTTGAAGTGAGTGAAAATTTTCCAGACTTTTAGGGGGCCCGCGTAGTAGAGTTTTAATTAGGGTTTTGAGAGAGTAGCCCCAAGTCAAATTGCCTGTCATCTCAGCGGAACCTTGCTCACCCCTGTACCGTAGAGTTAGAAATGGTGTCTCCACCAGCCCTACCGAACCTTCTCCTCCCATTACCACAAGTAAAATAACCTGATGTCCTCTTAACCTTCTAGTAACCTTCGTCCCTTCCTAACAAAAGAGGCAAGTTAAAAGTTTATACTTCAAGTACAGTTGACGTTATAATTTGCTCTCTTTCCTTTCGGACTGAAACTTGTACGTCAGTTTAAGTACCCTAATTAAAGTTTTTTTTTTACCACTTTTTTAAAGCATTAATTGCTTCCTTTTTTGTAAGCTGTAGAAAATAAGGTATAACAAACTTGGACAAAACTTTCTAAAATACATAATAAAACTGAATTTATGTACCTATCTTATTCAAAATTTTATAAAGATTTTCTATAATTTGACCACTTAAAAGTGAACCTGTTTCGATTTTCATTATTTGGACACGAAACTGTTTCGATATCCAGCGTGTTGATATCTATTTTTATTTAATATCTCAGAAATAAGAGTTTGCCCGGATAAATTGACTACAGTATATAAAACATTTTTAATCTAAATTTTTGAAAATTATTTTTTCTTTTTTCTTGATTGCTTGATTTTTTGCTTCCGAGCTTACCGAAGGTAACGGAAGCTATGTGATCGTTCTGAAGAATGAAAAAATTTTAGGTCTCCGATTTCAAAAATTCCAAGACAGAAATCCGTTTCAGACATCAGGAGACATTATTGGTTTCGGGGGCTGTCTTAGAGAACAACTTTTATCGCTTGATTCGTATTTAATTTTAGAATTTTTTTTAGTCAAAATCATCAATAATTTGACAAATAATTTTTTTTCCAGAGTTTTTGGGGTTAGCGCCCCCAAAGTTGGAGCTAAAATACATTTCTCGATATCGCCTCGGGATATGATTTTTCTGAACATGTATGCTAAATTTCGACGACATTGGTTCAGCAGTTTAGGCTGCGTCTGNTTGGTGCTTGTTGGAGGCTTTGTTTCTTCAACAAATGTTTAAATGTTTCTCCGACTTTATTAAATACTTACTGGAACAATGCCACGTGGTTCCAACTTTTTGATATTTATGGTATTTTTCTTAATTTGGTCTTTTCTTTGTGAGGAAGCTATGTGCCACATTAATTGGCAGAGTATTTTTACTGATTAAAGAATAATGTATTGTTGTTCTGTTTCAGGTACACAAGAGATCGGTTTACTATAGATACAATCCCAGCTGATAAAGCTCTGGCATTGATAATTCAACCCCTGCATAAGAACGATGCGGGAACCTACACCTGTACTGCTAAGTACGCCAACTCCAAAACGCTTACTAAAACGGTTACACTCACGCCTATAGGTATGTTACTAGTCATCTTCTTTTATTTTTACTTCATATTCTATGAGGGCATTTTTAAAAGCTTTTATTTACTTGCATCAGCAAAATGAGGCTGTTGGATTTGGAGTAATTATTTATTATTTTGTTTTGAATTATTTATACTGTCAAACCTGTTAGTTTTCAAAGTGACAGATTTTTCTTTGTTGTTATTAAAATTGCATGTGTTTTGTTGACTCCTAAAAATAATCCCTTTGGAATTCTTTTCCCATAAAGTTTTCTCCGGCTTTTTTCTATTCGGTTCTTTTCAGACGCATTATTGAACTGATTTCGGGCAGGGAAATGCAATTTTAATGTCTAGGCACTTAGGCAGTAACATTCGTATTGTTATAATGTTGGCAATAACAGTTTATATTATTATCTTTATCTTATAACATTAAATATTATAGTTTAATAAGTTCTCGTTCATGAAAAAAGTTATTACTTATAAAATAATTTTTTTTTATTTGTCAATCCTGTTAAAAAATTCTATGAATAGTAGTTCTTTAATTTAAAAATTAAATAAAAACGGAGTAACTGGCAACACTGCAGCTTCAAGTAAACTTGCATATTATACGCTGGGGAAGTGTGACGTCACTTACGTAAAAAAGTGAGTGTTGTTAGGTTAGCTGGCTCATAACATTGGATATACGACTGGGTTTTATCAGTGCTATTTTATTTTATTATTATTTTTTAATCAATTGTTTTATCATCTATAATGAATACATTTATTGGCTTATTAATGATGTTATAATAGCTTTTAATAGAGTAAAAAGAGCACATATGTAAGTAAGATATTTTACATCTTATTTGAGGTATTTGTGAGAATTATTTGTTATATCATCTATAATGTTTACATTTGTTGGCTTATTAATAATTTTACTAATATATGATAAGGTTAAAAACGGTTAAAAAAGCTTTTAATGGAATAAAAATTAAATAAAATGCTTTCAGAACACTAGTAACAAATGTTTTGTTATGAGCCAGAAAAGATAACCTGACGAAAAATCGTGGAGGCAGCATGACGTCACAGCGTAACCTCTCTGACGCGACGTATTATTGAAGTGATTCTAGATTAGTCTAGCTGCTTTTCCTGGTTTATCCTAATTAATTATCGTCTTATTATTTTATTTAAATATTTGCAAAATATCTTCAATAGTTTTAGTAATTTTTAGTAAAAAGATAAATAAATAAATAAATAGATAAATAAATAGTTTAAATTGTTATGTCCATTATCATTCAGATGTTTTGTTGTTATAATTGTGTATTTTGTATTTTGTTGATATAGATTCGGTTAGCTCCCTATTCAAGTTGTTATTGTTTCAAAGTTTCTTATTAGATTTTTTTAATAAAAAAGTAATTGATTAATATGTTTATTTTCTTATTAATATTAAATTAGTTAATAAATAACGGTGGTATTTTAGATGTGTAATTTTTTTGCCGCCGCAGTAGATAAAATATTGTATGCAACAAGTTAGCAAAGGAAACGTTTCTGCCTCGTGACCTCATGTATCCATTGCCTGCTTCGTCTTCGCAAAGTCTTCGGCAGTCGATTAGATAAGTTACCTTATTATAGCTTGTCCTCGCCCTCCGAATCGAAGGCTACTTTAATCACTCGTTAGTGAAATTCCATTTTGCTGTCTGGATACATGAATAACTATTATGGCATATGATTTAACTAAAGAAACATTTAATTACGAATACCACATCGTAGTCTCTTAAATCATGATTAAGTAAATAAAAGGCTTTATTTTTGTAAGAATTAACATTATTGATTTTGTGATTTCAGTGGCTGTAACATGGGAAGATGCACCTACTGAGCAGTACCCTCTCTCCGGTAAGAACTACCGAGTTAAGTGCAAGGTTAAAGCTGATCCTCCTCCACACGTAGAATGGAAAATTAATAGTCAGCCGCTTGACACCTCCAACTCAAGGTATATTAATATCCTCTAGATCGAATTTTTAGTATAGCAAGAAAATAATATTTTTAATTCTTGCGGAAACGATATTTAAGTTACTGGTGCGACTCATAAAGAACCTGTGTAAAAAATTAGTCTCCAAAATAGTGTGGCTCATAGCTTCCTCGCGTCCTTATAGGCGCATGATGATTGTATGCGTTTACAGCCCATTATTGTCAAATGTATTTAAAATCTCCCCTTTTTTAAAATATAAGTACTTATCAATTCAGCGGGAAAAAAATAATATAGGACCATCATCAGTGGGCCCCATTCTACGAGCCATCCAAATTTCTTTTAATGATAGACTGCCTAATAGTTTGGCACATAGACATCACGTACTTCATTGATTTTATGCTTTTACAAACCATTTATTTATTTAATATGGGCCAAAAATGGGCTACTTATGACTTACCTTCCAAATTTCATTAAAATCGGACTAGTAGTTTTTAAGATATGATAGTTTAAATAATTTTTTAAATAGGAGTCCTAATATTTTTTCGTTCTTCGGAACGACCACATATTGGCATATATACTTTACCTTCGGTATAAGTTCGGAAGCAATTTGCATTTTGCTCTTTTATATAATGTCAAATTATTTGTTTTTAATATGGGTATAAAAATTGCAGCCTTTATTCATCTTTTATATACTTTCTTTATAAGACGACTTAAAAAAAAATGCATTTTATGAGGTGTAGGTAACTTCTTTCTCAGGAAAGAAAATGGGTGTGACTAATTTTCATTTAAACTGTTACAGGTATGTTGTAGAGACAGACGGTCTTGTAGTTCAGGGTATAACTGAAGCTGATGACGGCATCTACACCTGCAGGGCTTTTGTCATTGACACTGGTGAACTTACTGAGAGGAACATCAAAGTTGAGGTTAGCATATATTGAAAAAAATATTTATAATTTTAATCACTTTATCGTTATATTATGGTCATTGCATGATTTTTTAATGAACTATAGGGGATCTGAAGATCAATGAGCTTAAACTTTATTTTCCTTGACACGACTCCAGCGATAGATGCTCAAAACGGTAACATGCAAACTCAGAAGAGGAGTCAGGAGTCCTTATGCGACTATCGCTAGAGCGTCTATCGCTGGAGTCGTGTCTAGGAAAATAAAGCTTTATAGTTCTTTAGTAATACAATTATTTGAACATTAGCTTCGGTATTTATAGAAAGTAGTGTAGGTTCTTACAACTTTTCATTGGGTGTTTATCTAATAGCTTTGTAAATTGTAAATAGGTTCACACCCCGCCGAAATTCATCGAACAAAACATGACAACTAGTCTTGAAGCAGTAGACGGTGAATCAGCCAGTCTGCAGTGCGTTGCAGAGGGTAAGCCTAGACCACGTTACGCCTGGATCAAAGCTAACTCCCAGCTGAACCTAGTTTCCGCCGAGCGTTTCGCCGTTAACGAACTGACCGGTGTGCTCTCCATCACCAGGGTGTCTAAGGACGATTCGGGCGAACTCAAATGCGTCGCTTCCAACGGAGCTGGATCAGTCGAGCGATCTGTCCGACTGCTGGTCATCGTGAAACCTCAAGTCCAGCAAATCAGAAACATCAGTATTGTTACTGAACACACTGCCAAACTTGAGTGCAGAGCAACTGGAAATCCTCTTCCGGCTATCACATTCAGGTAATACTTTAAATCAAAATTAAATTGATTACTTATTAGAGGTCGACCAAGAAGTCATGGAAATCTGAGGAGTGCGCTAGTGTCGTCATGTACAGTCAGTTTTTAATAAAATAGACCTGTCAAAAAACACAGTGTTGTTCTTTGGTTATTAATCATTTTATTTTTTTAAATTCTATATTTTTTGCTACAGGCAACACTGTACCTGATAAGAAATCACTTCTACTAAACGATAATATCTTTATATTATTATTTATTGATTATTCCTCTTTATTTCTGAGTTTGATTTGTTACTTTTGATTTCCTACCCCGTTATTTGTAGCGTCCTTTGTATTTGCATCATCCTGTGAATTTGTGGATCGTGCGAAAATCGTTTAGGACAGTTGTGACTGTGACTATTAACACGTACTGTATAAAAACAAACAAAACAGCAAACGTAACAAATTGGAAACCTTCCTGTTGTTATTTGTGAGATTTGACATAACTGCGCATGCCATACAAACTAGAATAGCACCCGACTATACTGACTTCGGCAATACTCGGAAATTCCGAATTTAAACGAAGCTAAGCTTTCAGTTTCTACCGTGTTCATGACTTCTTGGTCGACCTCTAGTAGTTTATTGATACAAACTTTAGAGAAATTAATGTTAAAAGAACAAAAACAAAATTAACATATTACAATTATACTCCTGGATTTATCTATTTATGCTTGTAGGTTTAGTGATCTTACCAGCGATATAAATATGTAAAACGATAAATCAATATACAGAAAAACAAGAATTGGTATTTTGCTGCGCATTTTTACGTGATGGTTATTGTCTTAGTATGTTGCGCATAGTTATTGGTTTTTTTCGAACAACATTTTGTGAAATTAGATAAATACAACCCTAGTGTATATTCTCTCAATTTAGAACAAAAAATATTTAATAACAACCCATTTGACTCCCCAATTGTTAATATTTGAAAACGATGAACTTTGATCGTTTATTGTCGCAGTGAATTAAATTGGTGGAAAGGAAACCAATCTTTCTTCAAAAAAGTTATTGTTATTTGCAAGACATTTCTCAAGAGGTTGAGTAGTAATAAGATCCGAGAGAATGAATATCATTGAGGGAAAATTTAAGAATAATTAATGCAGGAGCAATAGTAGCGTCAAGGTTAGATTTTCTGATATTTTTAAAACCTAAATATTTAAGATAAAGCGAATTCGTAGTACCTATGTATTAATTATGTGACACATAGAAATTTCTTTCTTTTGTTTCTATGTATGACCGTTTATTTTGTAATTAATACGTATTTAAGTTTAAAAAATTAATATAATGTATACATATTTGTGCAATTTCGGTGAATAATTAATTATTAAAAATGACAAGGCCAACAAACTGCTTTTTTTAATAATATAAAAATTCCTTCACGACAAGGCATGAATATTGATTATGTCCCGGAGAGGGATGAAATATTGCCAAATTAAAAAAATAAAAATTCTTTAAATCGACCCACACAAAAATTAAATGATTTATAAAAGGGTAAAAAAAGTACAACTTATGACATTTCTTTCTGTTACTCGCCTTATAAAAACAGAAGTGTGATATTCCTTTGTCCCAAAGTACATTGGACTAAACATCCCTTTGTCTTAATAGTTATTAAGTCAAAGTAATTTGCATTAAATAAAACGTAGGGGAGTAACCATCTGAAGGTATTTAATATAGATTTGAAGGAAAATTAAAGGTATAGCTATTTCACGTCGGACTTGGAGAATTCAATCATCTGAGAGTTTGTATCTGGTAGGATTAACAAGATCCTGTTTCAGGGATAATGCTGTCTTTTATAGCTTATATTCCTGGGATTACACAAGGAGAAACTCGAGTGAGAAAGACAATATATACGTTTAGACTACCCAAAACTTTACGTTTAATATATTACTCAAAGTGAGTTTATTCTTGTTTGTGTATAAGTGTTTACTTGTGTCGTCGAGTTAAATTACTATACATACATGGCTAGTAAAACTAGTTGTTTTTACTACACTGAAAGAGAACAACTTTTTTAGTTTAGTCGTAAAGGTGTTGACTCTAACAAACTCTAAGGGAGAATACAGACAAAACAAGGTTTCCCCCCTGCATAAATGCAAGAGGTTTGTACCAACATATGTAAAAGCAAAAGTTGGTGCAAAACAACTTTATTATCGACATTCCTCCAGAGAGCTTCCAGCTAAAACACGTCCTGCCTTTGTGCTACATCCTGCTAACTTTCATCTATTACAATAGATAAAAGTTAGCAACACTGCAGTGTTATACTCTTATCTCAACTCCTCTGTTTACTTCATTGAATTTCTAGTCCTTTATCTCTCCTAATCTAAGTAGTACTATGAAGTGACATAAACCCTTTTTTTTGTTTCCACGCTTTCTTTCATTAAAAAAAAGGGAAATAATATTTTTGCTTTCAACCTTACCAAAGGTAAAGGAAGCTATGTGATCATTCCGAAGAACGAAAATTTTTCATGTCTCCCATATCAAAAATTCCAAGACAGAAATCTGTTTCAGACATCACAAAACCTTTTTGGTTCGTCCGATTTGAATGAATTTTTGATGGTAGGTCATAATTCCTGTTTGGTTCCATATAAGTTTTAACCTACTGCACCAATTTTTTTCTCTTGAACATCTGATTTGAATGGTTTGTCGAAAGTAGCCCGCAGATAGCTCCAGATTAATAAAAAAAAAACATCTTGGCTCTTTACATTTTGCCATTGATACTTTCATTCATGTAAATTAGTCTGAGTGTGACACTGACACATAGTTTCCTCGCATCCTATTCTGTATAGTTTAAATTTTATCTAAATTTAATAAGAGTAGACGGTTGAAAATTAATCTAGGGCTATCTTCGTGCTCCTTTCGACAAATAAGATGAGTACTTTTGAAGATATAGGTGTCAACAAATGAATGTTTGTGCGAATGAAGAAGAGAAACAAATTAACGCAGAATGTTGAAACTTATATGGGACTAACAATGGTCTAATTATGACCTACCAATCACATTTCATTAAAATCGGGCGTGTAGTTTTTAAGGTATTCGTGGTTCGCAAAAAATGAGCGTCACAAGGCATGGAACTAAAAATTATCCCTGATGCCTGAAAAGATTTTTGAAATCATTAACAAATGTTCGTTCGTCAGAACGATCTCACAACTTTTATTAACTTTGATAAGCTCGGAAGCAAAATAATTTTGCTCAAGTAAATATCTCAATGCTCCCTGATAATACATTCAATTTGTAATTAGTAGAAAGAAAACGTCGGTCTTCAAATCTTCAGAGGCACGGATTAATAAATAGCTCAATAGATATAAGATATAAAACGGTATTTATGAGATGTAAGTAAATTTGACTCAGAAGAAACAAAAAATAATCCGTAAGATTAGTTCTTGTTGGTATTCGGATCTTTACATTTGAATATTTAATTTTTCATTTTGATAAACTATATTCATTTTTAATTTTCTCATAAAATCTAATTTATTTATGTGTTGTTCTCAATCTTTCCACCATTTTCGTTTGAGCTTAATCTATTTTCTTTTACTTGATCTTTTTATCTCTTAACGTACAATTTTTCTTCGTTTCCTTTCTCTAATCTTCTTGTTTTTTTTCTTTAATCTTCTAAGGTTTGCCACAGCGAAGCCCGAATTGTATTTTCCGATCCGTTTCTTTTAAGCACGTTGTCTTAACTGCCTATCTCCGTTGGGGATTTAGCGATTCCCACAGACTGGTTTTCTACTTCTGACCTCGGTTCGAAGCTGTCGCTCTAACAAATAAATCTTTTTAGGTTTGTCATGAGGCAGAAAGGGAATAGTACCTATTCTAAACTTGAATAATATACTTTGAAAACTTCAAACCGAATCCAGACCGTAACCTTTCAAGAATAAAGCGCTGATTTATCAAAGTTTTAAGCCGGAATTTAATTATAACGTGTTTCTAATTTAATTTAAAAGCGAACCGGCACTAGTTCGGTCTTCATTAGACCGATGTTTAAGCAAATATAATCTCGGAAAATCTCTCTCTGTGGAAATATTTCCCCTTAAATAAGATTCTTGGCTTTCCTCGTATTAACTAAAGTAAAATTTAATTACGTAATGTAAGTTTTATCAATCTTTAGATGAGTGTGTACGACTTGATTCCGGTGAACTTTCGGTCTTTATTATTGTTTTTTTCTCTGTTAAATAAAATAAGAAAATATCCTGGTCGTATAAGAATTGAATAATTGAAAATAAAATTATACTACTTAACTACTCGTTTATTTTATTATTAAAATTACTAAACTAACTTTTTTACTTTCTCATATTCGTAGTATATTTATAAAGATAAAGTATCATGATAACACAAAAATTCTATATTGAGATTTTGATGACCCCTGAGATAAAAAAAAAGAATTAAAATACCGATCACTAACTAACTGATTTATCACATTATCTCTCAAACTAATGGACCATTTACCATGAAAATTTATAGGTATAATAGGTCCCTTTTCTCTTGCCCCTTTGTTGCTCGCTAAGAAATCTTTTACAATCTACTATCTTTTATATAAAAATAGACTTAAAAACAGTTTCTTTTTAAGAATACTCGATATAATTATGGATTTTTGCAAATTAGTAGTAATAGTAATAGAGGAGGAAAAGATTTAGGAATCTGTGGTGGCTTTTAGATATTCTCGATTAATAGAATAATTTGAATGTATAAACAATCAAACCATTATGTCAATGTATAAACATTCAAACACATTAACTTAAACCAATATTCTGCCAATTAGTGCGGCACATATATCTTCTCGTGTCCTATCACCTACTTTAAAAATGTTTTATGTATGTACAATGTACCCATTATTTGATAGTGCATTTAATTGTCCCCCTTTTTTAACAAAACAACAAATCGGTCAAAACTGTTTTGTTTTAACATGAATAAAGGTATTGATTTAGCAATATTTAATAGGCGCAGACGGTTGAAATTAATAGTTGCCCATCTGTGGGCTATTTGCTTAAGCCATTCCTACAAATTTCATAAAAATCCGGTGAGCACTTTTAAAAATATGGGTGTTTAAAAGAAAAAGTTGGTGCGTATATGTAAGAGAAACCAGTGGGCGCAGAAGGTTGAAATTGATGGGACCAACAACGGACTAATTATGACCTGCCATTCAAATTTAATTAAAATAGGATGGGCGGATGGGTAGTTTTTTTTAGCTGTTTTGTGGCTCTCTAAAATATTAACGGTAGATGGACACGAGACCGGATATTATGTTCCCTGATGTCTGAAATGGATTTCTGTCCAGAAGTATTTGAAATCAGAGGCATATATTATTTCCCTTTTCAGAACGATCACAATACTTCCCTTACCTTTGCCATAGGTAAGCTTGGAAGCAAACTACATATAAAATATTAAATGAAGAGGTACTTAGTACTTACCGTCGACACTTGCTTGATCTGAGGATCACTGGACCGGTTTCGGCTATACGCCTCACTCTCTATATATATAGGGTTGCCAGACGTCCCGGTTTTCCGGGATTGTCCCGGTTTTGGACTCAAAGTCCCGGTGTCCCGAAGACACTTTTCGGGACGCCAAAATGTCCCGGTTTTTACTGGAGACGTAATATAATAATAATTTAGGTGCAAGAAAAAGCTGATCATTTATGCATTAGATAAATTCAATAGTTTTTTTTTTTTTTTTAAATACGTAAAGCGCCACTTTTAAGGGAAAATAATGGAATGATAACTTTCCAAATATTAAAGTTGTTCTTTTCGACCTGACCTAACCACAACCTTCCAATATTTTCCTAAGAAAGTGGCGCTTTACGTGTTTTTTAAATAAAAAAGAAAACTAATGAATTTATCAAGATGCTTCAACCAGAATCGTTTTTATAATATAAAAAGGAATAGCTTAAAATAAGCCGTAAGTCCGTAAGTAAATCGAACAATTAGTGCAGAGTCGAACC
>KZ651170.1:33458-85266 GCA_001010745.2 Gerris buenoi | reverse complement strand
TTTTTTTTTTTTTTTTTTTTTTTTTTTTTTTTTTTTTTAAATATACTTTCAATAATTGAAGTTTATGTCTACGAGTATCCAGCAGTAATAATATATGTTAAACTGAATAAGTTTAGACTCTGATTTTAGTCTAAAACAGATCAAATATTAGATTTAAAACTTTAAAAAAAAGTATGGAGGTAAATTAGTTTCTTGCTAAACATATTGACAAAATGAATTATACATTTATGTATCTTTCTATTATATTATATTTTGTTGCTATACATTTTCCACATCAATAATATCTAATTGAGGAGTATAATAGTTAATTATATTATTACAGTAATTTTCCACAAAGTTTTTTTATACACAAGATAGTTTTTTTTTAAAAAATAATAATTTGAATGAGCACAAATTAATAAGGTAATTAGGTTTAATGAATAATTTTTTTCCAAAACTAATAGAGTTATCTTATCTCCCCGTTATAACACCTCTCATAAAACAGGTTTAGTTTAATAAAATACTTGCATGTGTATTCTATACCGCATGTTCAATAATATATCTAATCAATTTTTATCTTCCACTATAAAATGAGTGTAAATATTTTTAAACGGGCAATATTATTGTATGATTATTTTTATATCTTAACACTTAGACAATAAATTGCAGAAGATAAGATGCAGGAGATAATCGAAGAAAAGATAGGATTTAATTATTTTCATCGCAATACCTCAATTTAAGAGACATGACTGTGTTTACACACTACACTGAGTGATGTGACAACACATTAGAAAATAAAAATAATAATTTAAATTATAATGTACATAATTTTACATGAAATTTATTTGATGTAGGTTAGTACATTCATGTATGTTTATTCACTTATATGAATATAACCGTACATGTACAGTACACGTTTTCGAAGGGCTCATTCTTCTTTTAAAAATTAAAGTTATAAAGAAAAAATTATCTTCGAATTTTTGTAAATTTGTTAAAAAAAAGAATACAAATAATGGAAAGACTAAAGCTCACTGAGTTCTGAGATTACTGCAGTCCTTTGTAGTAATGAGGGGCAGGTGAGGTGGGGATTACTTTCTTAGAAAAAAAAAGGATTTCACCAAAACACCAGAGCCATCTATAGTGATTTCTCCGAAAATGATAAAAAAAAAATCCAACCATCTTGACTTATATCACAATAAGAGAGCCAGCGTGTCCGTGTGGGTTAAACCACGTCTGCTCGGCCATTACTGAATCATGAGTGGAACGAGATGGGGTTCGATTCCTCGCCGTGACGCTCTGATTTATATGGCTTACTATTGATCACATCATACTTGCTTCGGCGGTACAATGTACAAATGTATGATGTGTGAAGTGCCTGGAATTCTCTACCGCGGGGCGAAAAAGGGCCCTAAAAGATGGCCTAATTGCAAGGTTCGAACAAGTCGTTCGTCCTACCATTGCTTACACAAATGGTAAGCATAAAAATATAAAAGTGGTGCGTTAATTTTGACGGGGAGTTTAATTCATTCACCTCACATCTATTAGACACAAAACCTTTCTTTTTTACTTTCCGAAATATATATTTTTTGTTTGATCTCATCAAGTCAGTTGGCTAGCATGAAATGCATAATATCAATTGTTAGTAGTTTAAATTGAGACATTATAATTAGTTTATGGCACACCCTGAGTAAGAAATTTTACCGAGCCTATGTTTTTTCTTAGTCTATAAAGATAGGACTAAGCTGCTAAATAAGCAGATTTGCCAAAAGTTACAAAAACTAAAACATACCCCTGGCAGATTACTATAGGGGACTCAGAAGGCTCCAAATCTACAAATTATAACTACTGTTTTCAACAATACTTAAGCGTTTTGAAGGTAGGACGCTAGGGCTGAAGGGTTACATAAATTAAAGATTCTGTAAAAAGAAAACCCCCTACTAGTATGACCTCTTACCTCTAAGCTATCTATCCCACAGATAGGGATCTAACTATTATAGGGACCTAACTTAGCTGGTTTTTTTAAATTGTAGAATTCAATATACCCTTCCATAAATGTAATTTAAAAGCTCCAATCCTTTATAAAATATCAAAAAAAATATGAAAAGCACAAACTATCCCCACTCAAAATAACATTATGGCTCCGGTATACACAGAAATGTTTTGTTACTTATGCCAATAAATAACTTGTTTAAAAAAAGAAATAGAATTAATGTTTTTAAAAATAAAATATAAATTATTTGTATTTATTAAAAGTTTAAAAATCAAGGTTTTAAGGGTCTAGTGGACAGAGGATCGAAGCATGAAAGATATTTTCTCCAATTTAATGTTTACTTGTATGTTACAAGGATTTCTAAAAGCTGAAGATAATTTTTTCTAAACAGAAAATGGTAAACATTCAAAAGCTAAAATTCAATGGCAAAATTCACATTACACCTGTAAAACATTTGAAGAATAATGACAATAAAATAAACTTTTTGTTCATTCCTATAATAATTTAAAATTTCAATACTATATGCATTCAAAAACTCCAAGACAGAAAGCCGTTTCTCTGTCTGTCTGTCTATCGCTCAATTTATGCGAACCCATCTGAAAAACAACATGTCCGATTTGAATGAAATTTGTATGGTAGGTCATAATCAACCCATTGTTAATCTCATATAAGTTTCAACCATCTGTGCCATTTTTCCCCCCCTTCAACAGCATAAATACACANTATTATAAGAACGTCAAAGATCTTGAAATTTTTAAAACTTAGGGCAAAAAATTTACTAATGTTGAGCTGGTCGTCTACTGGAGGCGTATGAGGGGTAATAAGCTTTGCGCTACACGAGCGGCATAAGGCGTCTATCAGACGAGAGGCAATGAGCGACATAGGTCTTATACTGCATGCAACTGAGCGTTTCAAGTTTCTCACCTTACCACAAACCTTAAGTGAAAATGAAAGCAGAGGATATTTACTTTCTGGGTTTCTGTTCTTAATCCGTACTTAAGGCGTAACATACTCGTATAGCAGTCCAAAAAAGGCTTGTTGGACGAACCCAGTTTTTCAAAAGAGAAAATATCTAGGAGACTTCAAACAACTTCACGAAGAATATGAGAGGAGAAATCAGACCATCAGACGTTAACTGATTTATATCTCAAGAACCGACGTGCCGATATATTTTAAATCCTTATCAGCCAGTCATCACGAAAATTATTGAATCTGGTTGGTACAGTTGGCAATAGCTTATCTGGGGGCAAGGCAGTGCCCAGACCAAGTCGAGCTCAACCGTATCATCTGGGGCCAGATAGCCCCATTAATTTCAACCATCTGTGGTTTTAAAATCTTCCTAAATTGATACTTTAATTCATGTAAAAAAATCAAAAAATGTTTGACATACGTATTCAAAAAACGGGGGAAAAAAATATTTAAAAAAGCGTTAATAAAATGGTTTTACTTAATTCGGAATTGCAAAGGAACCTATTAGAGGGAACATTCTTCAGGGAAAAAATTAAAACTCTCGCATGATGTTTGATCGCCATTAAACAAAGACTCAGGGGGGAGAGTGTGATCGTGTCTAAATGTAATTCCTGAACAGCCTAGATGATGGAATAACTCTAATAATTCTGAGAAAAATTGTGGTTAAACGTATGTATATGAAAGGAGGGGACCCTTTTCAAAGATTTGATTGTTTACCTCCTTCTGTTCTACTCGTGATTTTCTCACCATAGAGGGTCGTTAACTTAGTGTGTAAGCTTCTGTGGTTTGGCTCGTTATGAAAAACTTGGTTTTATATCACAATGCACACACCCCTGAAGATGTTTCCAGTAGTGGAAGTAATATGTCGGACTTCGGCCTCTTCCTGATGTGGATTTTACCACAAAACCAAGTTTTTGATAACAAGCCAAACCGCAGAAGCCTACGCACTAAGAAATGAATTGATTATTAATATTATTTTTATTTTTTTAAATTACAACATTAAAATATTCACTCAGTTATGTCCCCAACAGGAAGTGGGATGGATGGCTTGCAATAGAACTTTAATGACAGCAAATTAAAAAAAAAGAAGTTATACTTACATGCAAGTTCCACGATGAAGGCAAATATGGCTGAGTTGTCTAAAAGTTAATAGCAATCTGGGTAAAAATGAATACGAGGCAATTTATAGAAAATATGTCAGGCCCTCAATCCAAAGTATTTTTTTCACAAAGAGATATTATCTTTCATATATAAAAATCATACATATATAATTTCTCAAATGTTTAAATCAAACCAGTGTATTGTTTGGCAAAGGAATATAATCTCCAAGTTAATAAATTAAGCAAAGTTGTGCCACCCAGTGATTCTCGACAGTATCATCTCCTTTTCAGTTCAGCCGCAATCCATAAAGCGATGCACATAATGTTACACTGTAGGTTTGAAGTTTTGTTCTTCTTACCTTGTCCTTCTACCTTTTCTCACTTCTTTTATTTAGTTCTTTGATTTGAAATAGAGTAATGTCACAGAATAACTAACATAACAAGACGTGTCATTATGTTAAGTCAATGCTACTAACTTAACTTGTTAATGGTTTTTGTCATGTATAACCAAAAAAAAATAACGAAAATACAATAAAATCCTACTACATACAGCCACAGATATTTCAATTTGTATCGTTATAAATTTCCTCTTTTTTTGACAAAAATTTGTGGTTTTTAAATGTAATATGTATGCGCTTCCATAATGTGAAAAAAAAATTATATAAACTGATTGTCTTTTTCTGTTTGTTTATTAAATAATAAATTATAATTATAAAAAAAAGAAGTTGATTAAAAATGTAGTTTTATTTCCTCTGTTAAAAAAATGTATTAATACATTAGGAATAGAGAAATTAATAAGTCGAGAACAAGATATTTAGAAATCTTAAATATAGACTTTAATCAATTTAGGAATGATATAGAATAAAAATCAACAGACTAAATACTGAATACTAGCTGGCAACTGTGCTTTTACAAAAACAGAATTATTTTTATTGTGTTTACCATAAAATAAAATAGGGCACTTATTTAGATTGTTAGTCCCGTATAAAAAACTGAGTGGAGTAACAATCGAAAGAAAATGTTAAGAATGTTCTTCCTACATAGCACCTATTGTAAAATATGCAGACCTTTACAAAGGTCCGACTATCAAAAATTCTAACTTTTAAAATGTATATACATTGCGTATTTTCAAATTAATTTCATAATCAATTTATTTTTAATTGTGAGAATTTAACTTTATTTTATTTTAAACACGCATTTCAAGGCCCTGCATGAAGATTCATGTAAAAAACTAAGTTTTAAGATGTAAAGGAGGGCTTGTCAATTGGCAATTTTCTGATCTGGTATTAGCCCCTTGTAGGCAAATAGGTTGCAGACCCCTGATGTAAAGGTTTAATGTTCTGATAAAATGACAGTCCATTGTAAAATTACTACAGTAGAACACCATTTACACGACCCTCAGTAACACAACAACCTCAATTACAAGTGCAATTTTCAAATCCCCTTGAGATTTCCATAACACATAATGTTAAATTAACCTCTATAACGCAACTATTATTATCCAAACAACCGCAATAACAAGGATTTTTTCCAATTCACAACATAACTCAGAACCTCTATAACAAGTCATTTTGAAAAGTTAACCTCATAACGCGACTCTATACTATACAGGAATGGGTCACCCTTGAACAAGTCTTAGACTTGAAAACCCTGCCCATTAATCCGATAACACGACTGATAGCCAAAATAACCTTCATAACACGACCCTCAACAAAAAGAGCACCTTGATAACAATAACAAGACTGTTTCCCTAATCCCCTTGAGACACTTCTTACCGAGGTTCTACTGTATAATGCATATAAGTGAAGACCCAATTCATTAGGACTGAATTCTGTACCAAAACTATACTTGTTTTTACAATTTTGGAGCTGTTTAATGAATTTCCACAGATTTCTAACACTGTGGTATACAAGATAGTTACAGAGAGGTTAGGTTACCGGAAGTTCTGTGCTTGATCGGTGCCCAAAATTCTTACCAAGCATTACAAAACTCGCACTTTGCATTTGGCGGGGTTTTCAATTGGAGTGCACATTTCAAGATGCTATAAAAACCAAACTAGTGTTTGACAACCTTCAATTGACCATGGCAGGTAACTGACCTGCCTCGTACGTTAGTGCCTCAATGGCGCTGGCGCTGCTACTCCAACTACTTCCCTCGAAGTGGCCAATTGGAGGTACCTTACCGAATGGTCAGGTACCTCTAATTAGACAATTTTAAAAGATAAAGACAAACATATTTAGTTCTACAATATGCCTACCACCCAAGTCTAGATTAGTTTTCTTATTATTTTGTTCTTTCTTTATGTCTTCATCAAAACATAGTACAGGACAAAGGGATCGCCCACTTCATACGTCTATTTATTATTAGTGTGTCTCTTCTTTTATGAGGTATCAAACCAGTGGTTACAGAGAACATCATATTATATGAAGTGGTAACGATGATGATGGTAACGTTCAATTTTACAGTATGGCCTATTGTAGGACTGAAGTAAATATTCATCTTTTAGCAAGATATAGTGATCTGCAACCTTAAATCTAATTCATGTTGCCTCATTATACCATAATCACTTTAACTGATTAATTTTTAAGAGGATAACAAAAACTCATTACAAAAAATCTCAAATATAAGGATAGTTTTTATTTTTTTTTAAATTATGATATTAATTATAATGAATAACATTGATACATACAACCACAATAAAATATATTTAATATTAATAAAACCAAA
Source organism: Gerris buenoi (assembly GCA_001010745.2). NCBI lineage: Eukaryota > Metazoa > Arthropoda > Insecta > Hemiptera > Gerridae > Gerris > Gerris buenoi. The sequence goes on along the minus strand of KZ651170.1, from coordinate 78,501 downwards.
ACTAATACCATATTGTTAAACATATTACTTGTTTTTTATTCAGTCTTTACTCATTTAGAGATATTGTTTTTCCCCATATAGGCAGCAAGTAATTTAAAAAATACAAACTTTTAGTGTAAATATTAATTTTTGATGAAGGAATGATGAAGTTAAGTTCAATGCACTATGAATCTACTACGTTTTTATTAACCACACAGGGAATAAACCACAGGAATAATCACCAAACTACGAGTATACCCACCAGAGGGATTCAAAAAGAGGTGCAAGCAGAGTGTATTTTTATCTTTACTGTCTTCCTTTCTCCTTTATAAAAAATCTCAGAAATGGCTAGGTATTAACTAGATCTTGCTGATATAATAGTCATGCCGAAGATATTGGTAAAAATGAAACAACTATTTCCTTTTATAACAATCTTTTGTGTAGTTGAATATTTTAGATGCTATTTTTACATTGAGGTAATAAATTACCTCAATGTATTATAGTAATGTAATGTACAATGAAAAACAATCTAAAAGAACTAAATAATTTTGGATTTTCTTTTTATCTTTTTTCTTGTATTAGTGATGTTTAACGTAGAAATAATATGTAGGGTGTAAATTATTTCCTTACATCATTATTTTTTTAAACTTAACAAAGAAAAAAACAAAGTATAAACTAACAAAACAATAAACATTTAAATAAAATAAAAACAACAAATATTTATATATTATCAACGGTAAGTAAATCCTCATATCACATTATACTAGCTTTCATTCTTTTTACTCGTTTTCTAAATAAAAACTACTATTTGAGCTTTTGATTTTATTTCTAAATATAATAAGAACTACTATAAAAAAAGTTAATAATAAAATTTTTGAATGAATTTCTCAAGAATTATGAAAAGATCCTTAACACAAACATAAATAATTTCTATAATTTATAATAATTTCAATATTCATCAATAAATTATTTAAATTCAAGTGAAGGTTTTGAGAAGTTGTTTTTTTGACATAAAAATAATGGTTCTAATATTCATAGTTGCTCTTAGCCTCATCAAAATTTTGTGGACCGGAACACTAGTCTTAATTTAAGTAATACCAAATTGCTTCGAATATAAGATGCTTTTATATATCATTTTTGCATGGTGAAAATCGGAATGGGTCTTTTGAGGTACGTCTTATAATGAATGAAATCAATTGGAACAGATCAAAATAGCATTTCCTTCTGTAAGCGAAATTGCATTAGCTTTAAACTTTTTTTGGTTCAAAAATTGGGATGCATCTTACCTTCGGGGCATCTTATATTAGAAGTAAAATGGTATTAAGCAATACGTAGTAAATTTGATATAGTGGTCATAATAATAAGCTGATGAGTTGTTAAAATTAAATGTAATAATCATCAATTCCTTAACATTACAACTCTTTGTGTTTGACCAAAGTGGCAATAAATAAATGGAGGCAACATAGCAGAGAGAAAGAGAGAGAGAAAACTATAAAGAAGATTATTGATATGAGGCTACAGTTGATTAACCCCAACTACATAAACAATATGGAACCCAATGAGATTCAGATAATAATTATTTATAAAATCTATTTTAAATTAAAAAAGAAACTAGTTTAAAAAACATATTTTGGCATTTTAAGAAGATAAAAATAAACACGCAATTTTTTTTTTTTTAAAGTAAAACCACATGGATGTGTGTTTGCTAATTTGCCTAAAGTACTGAAAAGGTAGAACCTTTTTCTACGAATAAAATTTTGTTTTAACAGTTTGACAAATAACTGAAATAAAATCTTTGAGATTTATTCAGAATTGTTTAGTTCCGCAAAATCTTTGCCCAAAACAACTAACTTAAAAGATCTAGATCTTTCTTTGAAATTAGATTCCTCTTGTCTTCTTTACTATACACCGAAGATCGAGGTGTATAGATATTAGGGCCACTATTAAAGAAAGGGGGAAAATGCATCATTATTGTGCGGTTATAGCATTTTTCCCCAACTACAGTCGGACCTCCAATACAACAAACTTCTATGTAACGAAAATCTCTATACAGCAAATTTCTTTATGTCCCACAATTTCTCCATGTAATGTGTTTCTATAGTAAACGAAATTCTATATAACAAAATTTCTATAGAATACATTTTTTTTCTGGAACCATCAGTTTTGTTATATGGAGGTCCGGCTGTATAGTTATGGCCCCAGTATCTAACACTTGACCATACCAACACAAGAATTCATATAAACTAAAAAATATTTTGAAGATGTGGGTATTTTAGGTGGAATACTAAGAGGAAAATTTAAATTGGCCAATGATGAGAGCGTCTATTTCAGATCCTTTGGTAACTGTCGATACAGGTTTGTCACAGGTAATAAGAGCATTGGCGTCTAGCATACTTCCCAGTCTGCTACTTGCTTGGCAACCTAAAAAAAAGAGATATATATATTTTTTATCCAGGTCAACAAAAAAAAATTACAGGATGGGAAGATCTATTACTTTACACATCTATCAATGTGATCATTAATGTGAAATAAATCTCCTCTCAGGAAATAACTACAAAGAATAAAATTGAAGTTGAATATGTAACTATTTATAGTTACATAAGGGCTTTTAATAGTTACGTAGCGCTTTCTAGCATTGAACTTTATAAATATCAATGCTACTAGAAAGCCCTTTAATATTATTAATTTTTTTTTTCTTTCCTATTTCACCAGCTTCTTGCAGACAGAATTCAGGAGGCATTTATGCTGTTGCCTCTACATTTTACTTCTTTTCATTATATTATAAATATTTTGTATTTATGCATTTTAACCAAATAACTCTTGCTTAAAATTTATTATTACTTATAAAAACAATCTAAAAAAAAAAATAAAATAAAAAAATAGCTACCAGAAACAGAAGCAGTTGGTAAGCCTGAAGAATTGTACGTGACGACAGCTCTCTTGAACTCTTTCCTTGTTTCATCAAATCTTACGTCTTCGGCAACCTGTAGCATAATTTCACACATACAAATCATTGTTAAAAATAGTAACTTTATAATTAACTTAACAATAATTAACTTAAATATTTACTTTATAGTTGAAAATGGTTTGCAGCAATATGACTAAGTATTGGTGAAGAGAATAGTGAAGTTTGTTGATTATGGATTCCACTTGCAATCCTGTACTAGTAGTAGTAGTAGTAGTCTAGTACTTCCTACTAGAATGGGTAGGACGAACCACTTGTTCGAACCTTGCAATTAGGCTATTACTTAGGCCCTTTTTACGCCCCGCGGGAGAGAATTCCAGCCACTTCACACATCATACATTTGTACATTGTACCGCCGAAGCAAGTATGATGTGATGAATAGTGAGCCATATAAATCAGAGCCTCACAGCGAGGAATCGAACCCCATCTCGTTCCACTCATGATTCAGTGATGGCCGAGCAGACGTGGTTTAACCCACACGGCCACGCCATTTTTTAAGTCCATTTTTTAACCTCTTAAATAGTGTTCTTTTTATTAGTTAAATATTACTGCTTTTAAATAACAATATCGTTGAAGTTATTTGTATAAGGTATCTAAACTAAATCCTCCTACCTGTACTTTGATTGTAGGAGGAAAGTAGGTTTTATGTTTGGTGATTTTTCTCAATGCAGGCAGAACTAAAAGATGACAGGTGACAGCAGCCGAAACAGGATTACCAGGTAAACTAAATATCAACTTATGTTGCCCATCTTCTGTCACTAAATCAGCAAATGTTGTCGGCTTACTAATAACACATTAAAATCATAGTCAACATAAACGATAAAGAAAAACAACGTGATAATAAAAAAAATGACATTATTTATAAACATATGAATACATTTAAGAAGCTTTGTTGGTTGTATAAACTTAAAGTGTTTGTTCAATTTATTGAAGTATCAGAGTGGTCAAACTCATAGGTTGACATAAAGGTGAGTATTTTTAAATTGCCTTGTTTAAATATATTTACTAAACAATAATTAAAAGGAGATCTCTTGTACACGTCCTTGAAGTATAATTTAAATGAGTAGGCATTTAAGCAAATAAATAAGACAAAATTGAGTGTAAAACAAGAATGCATGCTAGAAATTAAACTTTATTTTTAATGTATTTAATTGCTTAAACAATGTTTGCTTATTTGTTCTCCTTTTTTCTTCTTTTTAGATTGTATGGAATAATTATAAGTTATAGTCAAATAGCACCATGACACTTCATTCTTTAAAAATTAAAATGGCATTGACTTAATAAAAATGTTTAATTTTAAAAGAAGAAGAAGAAAAAAATGTATACCCAGGTTTAAGATCTATTCTTCCAAAGTGTATTTTAGCCTTGAGATCCATGGTTAATACTTGTTTGAGATAATCCTTATCCCCCATAGAGACACTGCCTGTGGTTATAATAACATCGTGGCTTTTCAACTTCTCAGACAGCCTTCGATAGATTTCATCTGGCCTAAAATAATATATTTCATAAATAAGACAGAGGAACAATAATAATAAAAAACAAATGTACAACATACATATATTATAAAATACACATAGTATCAATTGAATTATATAATACTTATGAACACACAAATATATCGGACTGTGTACCTGCAATACCTCGTAACCCTCAAAATCGAGATTTTTTTTTTTTTTTTTTTTTTTTTTTTTTTTTTTTTACCTATGTGCAAAAGCTAGTAAGCCTAAATCAATTATTTTTTTATAGATATTATTGTAATACTTTGTATTTATCATTTAACTAAAGTGTACAAAAACAAAGTTCTTTGCTTCTCCTGAAAAAATTTAGTTTTTGGGGTTGCGGGGTTTGCAGGTCAGTGTTTTAATCAACGTCCAATTACTGCTTTCTGTAACCAAGGAATCATCATCCACAGATGGAGGTGTGGCAGAAGATATTTGGAATGGCATCAATAAAGCCAAGGGTGCTTTTGCAATGCTGCAACCTATATAAAAGTCAAAGGTCCTTAGCACTAACAACGAGCTAGGTATCTTCAACTGTTCTATGATTGTGAAACCTGGAAGACAACTCTACAAATTACAAAGAGCCTCTAGACTTTTGTTAAAAAGAGTCTGAATGGAGGTGGATTGGACACACGCTTAGTTGAGAGGAGAACAACACAGCAAGACAAGCTCTGGAGCAGAATCTACAAGCCTTTAGTCTCAGAGGTAGACGAAGACATATCTGGAGAAGGTGTGAAGAAGCAGAAGACATCGGAAGAGGAGGAATAACCTGGAATGAAATACGACGTTACGGAAGAATAGGATGCGACAATACAAGTTGTAAGCCTCACCTAGGAATTAAAGGATATAAGTCAAGTAAGTCAATTAGTCCTTTAAAAGGTTTCTTATTATTTTTTTCCTATATCCCTCACACCTTAACTAAATAAATGATAGGATAACCTTTAATCACTGAAAAGAAAGCCTTCCATTTGGATCCTTTGATGGACAAATGGGAAAGCCCATCTAAAGAAAGAATACAGACAACTGTAATGGATGTCATCTTTATCAAAAGAGAAATACGAGCTTACATATAGGAAGTTTATTATTTTATTCCTGTATTTACTATTAAAATCTAACAATCGTAGATAAAGTATGGTACGCAACTCGTGCGAAAATGGCATTTTGCATTGCTCGTGTGGTTTTACTACCCTCGCTGTCGCTCGGGTGCAAACTCCACGCTCTCGGCGCGTAATGTACTATTATCGCTTTCAAGCCACTCCTAATTCTGATTAGAGTCCGTCAACTAGTTTCCATCTTTAATACGGTCACATACGTTGCAATATACCTATAAGGTAAATCTGCACAGGTAAACCAGAGCATGTGTGCTATCAAATTATGTCATAACTGCACAGTTTATGATAGAACTTACGATCTGGTTCACCTGCACAGGTTACCTGAACAGGTTTACCTGTCAGGTATTCTGCAACGTGTATTAGTCTTTAGTCTTAGTTTTCCATCAGATTACTTTTTCTGGGATCAATTAACTAGGCAAATAAATATTTAGAACAAATGATGTAATGGGCTAATCACTTCTATTCCTCTGAACTTAGATAAAGGAGAGAATTGTAGTTTCTTAAGGAAACTCCTACAAAGTATTTAAGTACCCAAATCAGTTTAATAATAAATATATTTCATTAATTTATGTTGAGAAAAATTCCAAAGGAATTGAGCACTATTAATTCCTTTGTTCAAACCATTTGAATCTAACCATTAAAGAAAGTAAAATTAGAATAAATAGATAAACTGATACTTACTGGTCACTTATTATGCCTCCATCAGTTGAAGGAAAAGAGTTCTCTCTAAGTAAAGATATAAGGGTATGTCTATTAGAATCATAGATCTTTCCATTGGGTAAAGGTACTCCAGGTTCCATTAACTCATCTCCAGTTGAGAAAACGCAAACTTTAACACTGCAACAAGAAAATATTACAATTTATGTATTTATTTATATTATACCACTAAATATTTCAAAACAAAAAACTTATCCCTAAGGAACAAGGAATATGTGCTATTATATGTAATGTTATAATATTAAGTGCTGTGGGCTGTTACAAAAAAGTAAAAAGAGAGAGCAGGAGGAAAGTACGGAATAATTGGAGAAGAGCTTAAAGTGGGCAGAATCATCCAAACAAAGCAACTGTTTTAATAAGTACTTAAATTGTGATAAAAAAAACAAACTATTTTCTACAAATCGGGGGACAAAATCAAAAGACAAAGACCATTAAGTGGGTTCTTTGAACAAACCCAGACTGTAGAAATTGCTTTCTCTAACAATTGGTACATCTTAGACTCCCTCGATAGTTTGATACCTTGACAGAATGCTATCTATAATTTAGCAGTCTAGAGCAGATGATAATGAGTATTTAAATTCCAAGTAGCTGTAGGTACCTATTTAATTGGCACTGGCCTGTTAAGAAGCTTGACATTGTATGGCATGATTTCTTATTTAGACTCAGTATACTTCTAGTGAGTCTTTGAGAGGGTCCATTTATAAATAATTTGAATTGCCTCATCCTGAGGGACTCGTCGCAGGTTTCCTGAAATTCTCTGAGGAGGGAATCTTTCAGGGATGACTTTATGATGCAACGTGATATGGGTCTGGTGTTGAGGGGATTGAGCCAGAACCTTGTCTAGCAAGATGATCTGCCTGTTGTTACCGATTCTATGTCCCATGCTATGGGTTTCGGTGGGGGGACAATTCCCCTTGCCAACAGGTGCCTCTCGGGAGTTGAGCTTGACTCTCCTTACGATTTGGACCTTAGTGCTTGGTGGCCATTTGTCCCTCAACTGTTTCTGACACCTCCACGAGGTGAAGCCTGGGCAATGCTCAACTACGTTGAGTAGCGAACGTCAGTAAACGGGCCGGTCAGGAGGCCAGCGATGTGTACGCTGGATAGGGCTCTTAACGTAACCCGCCGGTTAATCCTAGTTCAGTACACTGCACACACTCACCAGAACAGTCTCAATGCACCTACACCCCACACCAGCACACACACAGTACTCACCTCTAGGGTTACCTCCCCTAGCTGTAGATCTTCCACTGGATCCAAGGACCTTGGTCCACAGTGGATAAGGGAATAAACCCTGAAAAAAAATTAACCTTAATCATGATGGACAAAACAAAGGAACTAGTACCCCAGGCGGGCAGGTCTCAGACCGAATCCCGCCCCGATAACTCGGGCAGCCCCACAGATTCTGGGGGGGGGCGACCCACCATGTCACAGAGCGGATCACTTGGCTCTCAAAACTGCAAGCGAGAGGGAGGGAAAAAGCACAACTACCACAGACACTGCAAGCGAGGAGGAAAAAAGGAGAGAGGCCGCAGAAAGACTTCCTCTCGAGGATTTTGGAAGGAGAAGTAGAGTGGCACACACTCCATCAAAAGACCGAAAAGAAACCCCGATAGAGGGAGCTCAAACGACGAAGGACATTGCTGAAGCCAAGTTCCCAGCCAGAGGAGAAGAGGACGAAGCGGCAAAGACCCCAACGAGAAAACTTTTAGAAAGAGCTAGACGGGAAGAAGAAGAAGAACTGTTGCGATGCATCGACCTGGTCGAAAGAATGCAGGCTGTCACGTGCAGACAAAAGAACATCAGCAACGACGTAAAATATGGGCTTGCCCATCTAGAAGAATCTCTGGAAGTGATAATGTCCTTAAGAAAGACCTGGACGGAAGCAGAAAGGGGACTGCAAGCCAAAGTGGCGAGACAGGGCAAGGACACCGAAACAGAGCAGGGAACATCAAGAAAGAGGATTCTGACAAGCCCTGCGGAGCAGGCTCCGGAAAAGCGGGTGTGCCCAGCTGCGGAGGAAAAGACCAGCGAAGCCGACAAACCGGAAACCTGGAGGGAGATTATCTCCAAGAAAGAAAGACGCCGGAGAAAGGCTGTCAAAGATAAAGGAGATGATGAAACACCCCAACCATCAGGGCGAAGCTCTCAACTACAGACCTTAGGCAAAACACCAAAGGCCCCCAGGAAGGAAAGAAGACGGCAGGCTAAACCTAGACTGGACGCCCTTCTAATCAAGCCCACAGAAGGGAAAACCTACGCGGACGTACTGGGAGACATTCGTAAAGGAATAAAGCTAGAAGACACAGACACTGAGATTAGGGCTATCCGCAAGACCCAGGCCGGAGATGTCCTTCTAGAATTCGGCGCCTCCACTAAGAACAAAGGAGCCTTCTGTGAGGCGGTCAAAGAAATCCTAGGGGACAAAGCGGCGGTATCCAACCTAGATTCCAAAATCACAGTTGAAATTAAGGATCTGGACTGTCTGACCAACGCAGCCGAAGTGGAAGAGGTTCTCCGAAGAGAATTCCCCGAGATAGGAGAGATGAGGATTGGCATCACCCCTATTAACACAAGAGGACAGACAATAGCAATAATAGAAATGGGGGCAAGTGCTGCCAATAAGCTCGTCAAACAGGGCAAGATACGCATTGGCTGGGTAGTATGCAGAGTACGCAGACGCGCTGTAGTAGTGCGCTGCTATAGATGCCTAGGATACGGTCATGTGGCTAGAACGTGCCGAGGACCAGACAGAAGTGGCCTCTGCTATAAATGCGGATCCTCAGAGCACAAGGCTAAGGAATGTACCACACCAGGATGGTGTGTGCTCTGTGCAGGAAGAGGACTTGACCAGGGCGATTTCGCCCATATCCCAGGATCTGGCAAGTGCCAGGAATTCAGAGAAGCACTGGAGGAAGCGAAACGACGACTCAAATGGTGAAGGTGCTACAGGCTAATATGCATCGTAGCAGGCTAGCCCATAACCTTCTTGCACAACTAATGTTCGAGCAGGGGTTCGACATTGTCTTGGTGTCAGAGCAGTACCGAAACAAGGAAGACACCTCTTGGCTTTCAGACAATTTGGGCACAGCAGCTATCTGGGCTCCCAGGGTGAGTATTGCAGAAAAAGGGGCTGGGGACGGCTTCGCTTGGATTAAGTCATGTGAGGTTACGTATGTAAGCTGCTACTTCACGCCAAGTGACCCAATCGGCACGTTTAGAAGAAAGATTGATGAGCTCGAGGACTTCCTCGGTCATGTGAAAGATAGAATTATAGTGGCTGGTGATTTTAATGCTAAAGCAGTGGAATGGGGAATGGAGTACACCAATGCTAGAGGCAGCAGGGTTGTCGATATGATGGCTAGACTGGGCTTACTGGTCCTCAACGACGGCGTCACATCCACCTTCCGACGATTGGGATGCCAAGAGACTATCATCGATATAACACTAACCACTGAGGATTTGTTCCCACGTGTGGCAGAGTGGAAAGTTCTTGAAGACGAAGTGGGCAGTGACCACCAATATATCTCATTCCAGATAAGGACAGGTAATAGGGGCCACCACACAGTAGAACCGACGCCTCCTAGATGGATAGTCAGCAAAATGGACACGGATAAATTTGCCATCTGCATGCAAGATTGCAGGTCTCAATGCAAGCCCTACGAACCGGAAGAGGAATCAAAACCCCTAACATGGGAGGCTGCACACCACGTAGTGGAAACTACTATGGCCGGTATCCATCACGCCTGTAACGAGTCCATCCCTCAAAGCCGCCACCCAAAGCATCGGAAGAGGCCGGTGCACTGGTGGACAGAAGAAATAGCTTCCCTGCGCAAGGAGTGCCTCAGAGCCAAACGGATTGCCCAGAGAGCGAGAAGACGGGATAGAGACGCGGAAGCGGCTGCTGAAGAGTACAAGAGCCGCAGAAAGAGGCTCAGAAAAGCTATCAGAAGAAGCCAGATCCGAAGTTGGGAAGAACTCCGCAAAGCAGTCGACGGAGACCCATGGGGGCTGGGTTATAAAATAGTCACAGGAAAACTGAGCAAGCTCTCTTCGACTGCGACGCTTGAACCAGCCATTATGGACCGCATAGTGACCGCCCTCTTCCCACCACACCCTGATAGCTGGAAGGCGATTCAAGAGGATGATTGCCGCCTTAACAACGGAGAGGTACCCCTTTTCACCAAGGAAGAATTAGAGGCAGCGGCCAGCTCCCTTAAAAAGCGAAAATGCCCTGGCCCAGACAGTATCCCGGCTGAAGTGCTGATAGAGGCTGTAAGGTGTGCGCCGGACGTAATGCTCAACATGTATAACGCCTGCCTCAGAACCGGATATTTTCACTCAGACTGGAAAAGAGCTAACCTAGTTTTGATAAGTAAGGGAAAGGGCCAAGAAGGTACTCCTTCTGCATACCGCCCCCTATGCATGCTGGATACAGCCGGAAAACTTTTAGAGAAACTTATTAGAAGGCGCCTTCAGACAGCAATTGAAGCAGCTGGAGGTCTCTCTGAGAGGCAGTTTGGCTTCCGTGAAGGCAGAAGCACTGTTGACGCAATCAGAACGGTGATGGATTACGCTAATAGAGTAAAAAGGGGAAATCACTTTTCCCGACCCATCTGTGTTCTGGCTACCCTCGACATAAAAAATGCGTTTAACTCCATGAGATGGGATTTATTACTGAATGCTCTGACAAAAGACTTCAAAATTCCTAAGTACATCGTCGACATTATCAAAAGCTACCTACGTGACAGAGTTCTCCTGTATAAGACAACCAGTGGCCTAAAGGAGAAACCGATCACTGCCGGCGCTGCACAGGGTTCTATACTAGGCCCTGACCTGTGGAACGCATTTTACGACGGTATCCTGCGCATAAATATGCCGGAAAACACACATTTAGTAGGTTATGCGGACGACGTTATTGTGGTGATCCTGGAGAGAAATGAAGAGCTTGCTCAAATCAAGCTGAACATGGCCATGAGGAGGATCACGGCATGGCTAAAGGATCACGGTCTAGAGCTTGCTACCAACAAGACGGAAATTGCCATTTTGACAGGGAGAAGACCTCCTGTAAGCCCAGTGATGCTGGTCGGCGACACAATCATTCAGGTCAGGAAATCAGTTAAATACCTAGGAGTATTGATCGACAAGAGGGCCTCCTTCTGGGACCAAATAAGGACTGCCTCTGATAAAGCAGCAATAGCTACGGCCAGATTAAGTAAGCTTATGGCAAATATTGGTGGGCCCACCCAATCAAAACGCCGTTTGCTGATGTCTGTCACACACTCCATAATGCTCTATGGGGCTGAGATCTGGGCAGACTCAATGAGGTACGAGAAGTACAGAAAGAAGCTGCTGTCCACACAGAGAAGAGGCGCACTGAGGACTGCATGCGCCTACCGCACGGTGTCCGAATCAGCGATCCTCGTCATCGCAGGGGTTGTACCGATAGACCTACTAGCAAAGGAAAGAAAAAAGATTGGACAGACCAACAAGGAGGCTAAAAAAGCAGCGAGACGCGAAGCCCGTGAAGAGTCCATGGTGGAGTGGGAAGAACGCTGGCAGAACGCGACCACAGGAAGATGGACTTTCAGAATGATCACGGACCTCCCTCTGTGGTACAACAGAAGCCACGGGGAGACCAACTTTTTTCTAACCCAGATGCTGACAGGTCATGGCTGCTTTCGCGCCTATCTTTATAAGATGGGAAAAGTGGACACTCCATCATGCTTCCACTGCGGCCACGAGAAAGATGACGCCGAGCACACCTTCTTCCACTGCTCAAGGAGACAGGAAGAAAGAAGTCGACTGACAGAGAAAATAGGAATGTTTAATCCAGACAACATCGTCGGGAAAATGATAGAAGATCCAGAAAACTGGCAGGCCGTTAGCTGCTACGCGGAAAACATCATCCGGCAGAAAAAGGCAGCTGAAGAAGAAGCAGCAGAATAAGGGGCCTAAGAGTAAAAGGAAGGGAGCCTGTGTAGGCTAAGATCTAGGCACCAGCATGAAGTAATGTGAAAACAGTTCCGTGCTGGGCCCTGCCTTGGAAAAAAGGGTTTGTGGGTTTAGTGGGTCCCAGTCGTCAGGCTGAACCCCACACTGTCTGGGGGTGCGCTTCCCCCCATTCGTCTGGTAGCAGATTCCCACAGTTCCCCTTCGTTAAAAAAAAAATGTCCCATGCTATAATGCAGCTAAACTTTTTTTCTATCTTTTTTTTTTTCAGAAATAACCTCCAGAGTTAGTTTACATTACTTCTCGCAAAAAAAAGAAGAGAGGATGACATAGACATTAAATTGTCTTAACTAGAGCTGGGTCAGGGCAACTACCTGTTTAATTTATTTTTTTATAGTAGATGTTAACATAGATCACATCAAACATTGAGTTAGTTGAAGTATTGTATGGTTGTAATCTTATAAAGACCTTCTTCTTTTATACTTGCAATCATAGCCATTCTTATTTCTTTTTTTCCTTATCTTATTTTTTGTAGAACTTTAAAGTTAGCATACCCCTAAAGATCAGTTTGTTTAGAATCTAACAAAAACGCATTTATAATCCTTACTCCAACAAATCTGATTCAATTTGCAGAAGTGTAATGGCCCAACGAGTGGTAGAGGAAAAATAAAAAGAATAAATAAATTATTATTTGATTACCTCCAGCAGGGTACATATGTAATGCCAGCAGAAGCTAAGACTCCTAGGCAGGAACTTCTAATTATATCACCATCTTTCATAAGAACACAGCCAGCAGCCATGTCTGAACCAATCTCTCTGAAATAGCATTTTAAAAACTTATCAATGACTACAAAAATAACAAATATTGTTCAATTTTTTTTTTTTTTTTTTTTTTTTGGATTAACCTCAAGTATAGGACCGGAGCCTAGATGGAAAATTGATAAGCCGGAAAGGGTACATTTTAAGGCAAAAAGTGACACTTTATTTTTATTTTTGACTAGAGGCACAAAAACTTCCAAAAGTTGTTTTAAATATCTTGGAGCTTAATAATTGACAGGCAGTGTCTTCGCTAGGTGGGTTAGGAATAGAGAGGGAACATACAAAATAGAAGAAAGGGGGTGAGCTCGGCAGATGTGCCTGACAGGAGATAATTGAGGTTCTACTGTATAATTAAACACATAAGGTTGTTCCAACAGTCAACAACCTTTCTAGAAAAAGAACCTAAATTCTAGGAAAGAACTTTCTAGGAATTCTAGAAAAGAACTGGTTTAGAGTTTCTAGACAAGTTAAGGATTATTTAAATGCTTATAATAAGTCCATGAAGAGGTTTAAAACTGATTTAAAAAAGGAGTCAGAGAAAACAATTTAGGAACTCTTTCAGAACTGTAACCTTATTGTTGCTACACTACGTTCACAATTATGGATTACCTTCGTGAAATACAATATTCTATTCTTAAATTCAACGAAGATTTAAAAATTGCACACAAGGACAATGTTGAAAAGTAGGGCAGTTTTAAAAGTTAAAAACTTTCACATTTTCTTTTCTGAATAGTTAAATTTCAGCCTTACATTTGGTACAATCTGTTGTGGTAACAATCCACCATTTTAATTACATTAGTCAATATAATTTAAAAAAAATAAAAAAATAAAATTTGTTAATTTCTTGAAATAAACATATTTACTTTTATTAGGAATCAAAGTCCCTATAAAAAACCATACCATTCCAAAATACTATCCATAATAGAATTAGAACAAAAATAGAAAATAAATTTCTTATGAGAAAGTATAAATATGTCTTGGAGAGAAAGAAATACATATAGCCATAAAAATAAAAATAATTGTCTTATTTTTTTAAACTTAAAAACCCTTAAATAAACCATAAAAAAATATATACATAAAAAAGATGAATATAACTTAAACATACCAAGGTATCCAATAAAAGTGTCAAATACCACAATAAATTATTACTTTAATGTCTTCCTAAGTAATATTAGGGGGTAATATGAAGGAACAATATTATTGACATTTTCATGTTTTGGATATAGTTCATAAACTCGAAAAGCGTTACACACATATCAGGAGGTTAGCAAGAGGCCTAGTCCACTGTTGCTAGGGCGTCCCCTCCCCAAGCAACTCTAAAACGCGGTACACTGCACTAGGAGAATAGAAAAAGGTAGGAGCTACCTGCACTCGTTAACATTGCCGCGTATTCGCTGCTTATGATTATGATTGGCCTGTTTTTTTTTTTTTTTTTTTTTTTTTTTTTTTTTTTTTTTTTTTTTTTTTTTTTTTCCTTAAATTTTTTTTTTTTTTTTTTTTTTTTTTTTTTTTTTTTAAAAGCAACACATAATTCTTTGAGTATTGATTGAATTATTTAGAGCTATTCTAGAGGTTGCTGTGTAAAACTCTTAAGATTCTAAGGTTACTAGAGAGAGAGAGAGAGAAAAAAAAGGGAATTGCTACCTATTTAACAATATCCTGCCAAATCATCACTTCAAATCACTTTTAACCCCAATTCTTCTCTTTCACTCATATTAGATATAGTGAGATATAGCTCTTTCCTCGAGGCAATTTCAAATTATACTCTCAAGCAGCTCCCTTTTAATATAGAGAATATAATTACCTGATATCTAGTCCTAGGTGAGGAGCTTTGACAATCTCTATCTTGACTTCCTCGCATTCTTCATTCATTTCAAGAACACGAGTATCCTCTACCTGCAAAAATAAATAAATTAATAAAAAATCAAATGAAATCAAAATTAGTTTGCATTTACATTAAATAATCTATTAGACACTATCACTTTTTGATAATGGGATAGAATAGCATTAAAATCATTAATAAGAAATTAAAGGAATGCTCAATTTATAAGACATACTCTCAGGTAAGGAATAAGTATAAATAATCATATTTGAATACATTATTCCATCTGAAGGAAATTACCTGTGAGAATTATAATAAAAATAAGTGGTTATTTACATAGATAAACGAACTTTAGAATTTGCAATACCTGAACAACTGCGTCAGCTCCAGGAGGCAGCGGTGCTCCTGTGTTTATTCTTACACACTCACCTTCCTTCAGCATCACTTCCTTGCCCTGCAAAACATGTTTCTCTTAGGAGGTTATACATTGTGGTGAACAGAAAGAATATGTCATCTCAATTCTTAAACTTTGCTTTAATTTATTATAATATATATACATACTTTAAACCACCATATAATAAAACCTAATGAGTTAACTTCCCTTGTTTAAGGCAGTATTTGATACATTATGCAGAGAACCCACATTAAGGGGATCTTAAAAAAAATATATAAATAATTATTTCAAACTACACAAGTAAACACATTACTTTTTTAATGGCTAAACGTGATCTTATTGGTCTCATGTTATATGGATAAACTATACTACAGATATCATTAATAATTGGTAATAAGATATAAGGTATAAGCCCTACATAAGCCTTTACCATTTGATGCAGCAAACAGTAGTAGTGCTTTATTTATTCTCTCACAAAGCCCATCATTTTTCAATTGTAGTAAAATGTTAAGGGAGACACCGACTACACACTTTTTAACAATTTAGTATGATAACTCAACAGTTGTTGAGAGATTAAAAGCATAGTTACTTGATCTCCAGCGGAAGAAGCAGCGATTACTATTCTAGGAGATGTACCGTCAGAAACTCGTACTGCATAACCATCTTTCACTGATGCTCTAAATGGGGGCAAGTTAACAGAAGAAGTACAATCTCCTCCTACACGACCCAAACAGTTCCTGAAAAATAAAACTAAACATCATTCGGAATCACAAACCATGTTGACCAAGAATAAACCAGTATGTCTGAAAAGACCAACCTAAACAACTGACAGTGTTAGTGTAAACCTTCAGTTGATTGCTGAAGGAAATGCTATTTCGATATGTTACACTTAAATTAGTCGATTATAAGGCGCACCTCGAATATAAGAAGCATGCTAATTATCGCGATGCTCGATAGGGAAAAAAGTGAGTCTTATATTCAAAGCAATACGGTATATTACTGGCAATTAATTTTGCTATGAGTGATAGCGATATCAATTTTGATTGAATGAAATGGATTATACTGATAGAAGAGGCTAACCAGTGGCAGCACTCCTGTTGCTTAAGGGGTGTGAATTATAGTGGCAGGTCATGAGGCACACCTCTTCAGCCAAGGGGATAGTTGGTCAAGAATATGAAGGGATACCAT
The DNA here is from genome assembly GCA_001010745.2 of Gerris buenoi. Lineage (NCBI taxonomy): Eukaryota > Metazoa > Arthropoda > Insecta > Hemiptera > Gerridae > Gerris > Gerris buenoi. The sequence goes on along the minus strand of KZ651170.1, from coordinate 62,054 downwards.
AGCTTTGAATAAAAGGATTTGGATGGTGATTTAAGCTTTCATGGATTTTTACAAAGTGGGAAGAAGTAAAGTCATGTACAAAAGAAATTTTAAGGTTATGGTGAATGTAAGGTTAGAAACATATGATGGAGAATTGGTGATTTTTTCAAACTATCATTTGTGAAGGTAATGGAGACTATAACAATATGAGCTCAATTCCAAAGGTCCAACTGGGTTTAAGGATTGAATTATAAAAAGGGTTTTATTATAAAGGGATAGGTGGGATTTTTAGTCAAGGAGCTGCGAGAGAATGTTATACTGTCTGTTAATGGTATTCATATTCGGTTTTAATGTGTTGGGCTCAAGTCAATCGTCAGTCAATATTTAGGCCTAGGTATCTTACATTAAGAGGCAGTATTATAGATTGTTTTCAGAGGGCGGGAGTCGAAAGAGAGTACATCAAAATATTGGATTATGTATACTCAGGAACCACCCTGGAGATCAGCGTCGGAAGAGAAAAAAGGAGAATTAGTGTCGATAAAGGTGTAAGGCAAGGCGACGTCAGTTCTCCTCCAATATAATATTCATTGCTACACTCGAGGAGGCATGCAAAGATCTAGACTGGGAAGGTAGAGGAATAAACATAAATGGGGAATGGCTAAATAGAATCGCTTTCGCAGATGATATTTTATTAGTGGCAAAATCAAACGAAGAAGCGAAATATATGCTCGAAGACCTGCGAAACTCGACGAGTAAAATAGGCTTAAAAATAAATTTTAATAAAACCAAGGTAATGACGTTGAATTTGGAAGGTAAGCAAACCATAGACTTAGAGAAACAAACTGTAGAGCATGTCAGCGACTTTATCTTTCTTGGACAACTAATATCGTCCGAAGGGGAGGAAAAGGAGGTAAGAAGGAGGANAATATAATTACAGAGCTGTTTAATAAAGGTTTCTGTTGTTTGACTCCTCCAGTCATGAGGTGGAGAGAATGAATATCTGGCATCATAATGTGGTGCATGGGTACATTTGACATGACATGGTTTAAAGAATGATTGTTAACCAAGCTGTGAGTAGCTGTAACTGCTTCAATGTTTCCTGAAACCAGCTGGACTGCATGTGGCAGGAGAGGAGCAACTATCTTAAAGCATTCAGTAACCGCTCGTGCACTCCCAGGAAAGTTGATAATTATGGTTTTCTCTCGGATTCCTGCAGCTGCTCTTGAGAGGTAAGCAAAGGGAGAAGAGGAGCGAATGGCTCCCATCATAGCAAGTGCATCACAACGCTTGGTAATAACTTTCAGTGTTGCTTCGGGAGTGACATCTCGAGCTGCAAATCCAGTGCCTCCTGTAGTTAAGATAACATCGCAACCTCCTATACTATCTTCGCTACTCCATGATTTCAACTTGTCCTGTTGTAAAAAAGAGAAAAATAAATAAATGTATTACTAATAGTTCTGTGAACATTAGACCTAGCTTGCATGTTATAGTTATAGACATAGTTCCAGGTCACATTTACGTATGAATATGAAGAATCCGGCCGATACCAACTCATACCATACTTTCTCATATAAAAGTCCAAAATTACTAAATAATTATAATTACTCCTTCGTCCAGTGTTTAAACATTAAATCAAAATTTACCATACAAATAATTCCTTCCCTTTGCAATTATAGCTTTTCTTCTCAGGAATTTTAACAAAAATGAAAGAAATTCAGTGAAAGACATAACTTATGTGGACTCAGGGGAACTCATCAAAATGTGAAAATCCATAAAAATTATTCAATTAGAATAATGTCACAAGTATACTTTAGAAACAAAAATTTAGTACCAATAACCAAATATTGCTAATAAATTAAAAGGATTTATGCTTACAACTATGTCCAGGACATTATCAGGAACACATGCTTTTTTGACAATAATGCTACCAAAATCAGGACATTGTCTAATAGCAGTTTCAAGGGCTGGACCGCTCTTATCTTCAGTCTCTCCAATAGAACATCTATCACTCACTGAAAATAACATCAATAGATTCATTAATACAAAATAGGATTTTATCAAACAAATATTCAGTAAACCAGTTACAACAAACTAGAAAAATTGCCGAAGGATTTTTATCTCTTATAACTTAGGAAACCTTTGATCTGCAATCTATGTATCCAAAAGGCAAATATATAAAGCATTTCTTGGAACACATAGACTTTAGACAAGATACACACGTAGACGGAAAACATATGCATGCAGATTAAACACATGCACCTAGAGTTCTCTATAAGATAGTTGTTATTTACAGGTTTACATTTAATTATTTCTTAATCCTACTTTAAGGCCCCCCCCCAAAAAAAACTAAAGTTTTAGGTAAATAATATAAACTACTAAATTAATAAACTTAACGTTATATAAATGTTTTTCATAAAGCACATATTTAATACTTAAAAAAAAAACTTACATAAGAGGAACATTATCAAGGCAAGGTGAAACAGTGGCAGCTGCTTTTAATACCAAGTCCTGTGCTTCTGTCAGATTTATCATAGGCCACTGCGACTCTCTAGGTCTCAAACCTGATTTAACTTTTCCCACCTGAAGTAAAAACAAAAAATTGTAATTATTTTCAATTATTAAGTTCATTTTGTTGGTCTAGTGGTAAAATAAGATAATTGAATGGTCAATATCCATTTAATAAAGATGTTTCTGTCTTTACATGAGAAAAACAAACCCGTTTACCGAGGATAACTAATTACAATTACAGAAGACAAAACCAGAATGCAGAAACATATCCATTGAATTTAATACCTTTGTCAGTACAGAAATACCCAGAAAAGCTATAGTCGCCTTTCTTTTTAGATATTGACTTAAATAATAGAAATAAAAAAATAAGTAATGAATATAATTACAGAGCTGTTTAATAAAGGTTTCTGTTGTTTGACTCCTCCAGTCATGAGGTGGAGAGAATGAATATCTGGCATCATAATGTGGTGCATGGGTACATTTGACATGACATGGTTTAAAGAATGATTGTTAACCAAGCTGTGAGTAGCTGTAACTGCTTCAATGTTTCCTGAAACCAGCTGGACTGCATGTGGCAGGAGAGGAGCAACTATCTTAAAGCATTCAGTAACCGCTCGTGCACTCCCAGGAAAGTTGATAATTATGGTTTTCTCTCGGATTCCTGCAGCTGCTCTTGAGAGGTAAGCAAAGGGAGAAGAGGAGCGAATGGCTCCCATCATAGCAAGTGCATCACAACGCTTGGTAATAACTTTCAGTGTTGCTTCGGGAGTGACATCTCGAGCTGCAAATCCAGTGCCTCCTGTAGTTAAGATAACATCGCAACCTCCTATACTATCTTCGCTACTCCATGATTTCAACTTGTCCTGTTGTAAAAAAGAGAAAAATAAATAAATGTATTACTAATAGTTCTGTGAACATTAGACCTAGCTTGCATGTTATAGTTATAGACATAGTNCCCCCCTTTGAAGGACTTTGCTAAAAAAATGTTAAATTCTAAAAAAAAAAAAATATATATATATATATATTTTAACCCATATAACATCACAAGTATGAATAAAAAAATGTTTAAGTTTGTAATAGAATTGAGACAAAGGAGATATAATTATAATTTACTTATTAATTATTTTAAAAAAAATACTCGTTAAGATTACCTTAAGACTACCTGAGGTTAAGACTACCTGCGTAAGTTGACAACATGTTTAAGCTTAACCAAGTAAGCAATTAAAGTAATTTTAGTATCCTGTTAAAATTGATATCAGCTTGTTAATGTTTATCTTAAGTGGCGCACGGGACACACCAAAAATGTACAATAAATGGAAAAACTTGCAATTTCATCGTGCTTTCACTATCCAAAAGATTTTACTCAAGGAAAGTATGCAAAGTGAAATATTCCCACAAAATTTAAATGACCTTTTAAGTTAAAAACATTAGTAGATGTGTTTATTTATTTATTTTAAGAAAAAGGGTATATTAATAAACTATTGGCATAACTCAATAAACAATTGAGTCCCTTTCAAGAGTTTCGTTATCTTATGAAAATAAAACAACCCCAAACTCAATCTTCCCTATTTTCGGGTTCAACAAAATTGGAAAATGCTGAGTTTACTCAATAACTAATACTTAAAAAAAAACTTAATATTATACTATTGATAATAATTTTATATTATTTACAAATAGGTAATCAAAAAGTGTTAAAACTAAATTTTATGAAGATAGAAGTAATTAAATTTTAGAAAAAAAAAGTGAGGAGGAAAGTGTCAAAGAGAGGAATTAAAGCTTAAAATTAATTAAATTATCATTACTAGGGAACGTATAATGCTACTTAATTTATATTTAACTGTATAAAACCCCTTTGGGGATAACTTTAGAATACGGTTGTCAATCCAGCGACACATGCTGGTATTAAAAACCTTTTTGTGACGGACATCTAATCTCTCTTTCAATAATATTTTTGTGAAGGAGGAAAATAAATAATGTACAAAAATAGTTATGAGTGCTGACGCATTTAAGAAAGGGTTTTAATTCGGCTGCTACAGCTCTCCAATAGTTAGTATCACATCCCGTGATAATAATATTATTATCATCTCTTATCGTATTTAGAAGGTCGTTATACTGAGGACGATTCATATGGAAATTTAGATCATGATGTGAAATTCCTCGAAGACACCCTTTTTTCTAAGTTAGAGCCCCCCCCCCCCACTCTGCCTTATGAGTTGGTGAAGTCACTCAAGTCGCAAGGGATAACTCTGTTTCAGAATCCTCAGATTCTGAACGTAAACACAAGTAGAATAGCTTTCGTTGGTTCGGACATTTTGGAGTCAGCTAGACTCTGCTACAGTCAGATTGACTCCACTCCAGATTCGGTTGCCACACCCCCTTGGACTCAACAACATTCAACTCATCAACACTTAACTCCGCTCCGCTTCTGGTGGCCGCTCGGCATAAGGCTTAACCCACCAAGGTTTTACCAAAACCTCAGTAGCTAATATTTAATGCCCTGGTTTCGATCAATTCAGTTAGTTTTTAAGTTGACTCATAAACCAATTTAGAGGTCAAAAAGGTCAATTCAAATCATATCAAATTGACAATATTACAACCATGTTTACTTTTATAGAAGAGTTCAGTAACTATATACTCTAATAAACTCTTGTATTTCGTAAATAAGGTTATAAAATTAGACAGGTTGAACATTAAAATAAAAACAATTATTGGCTAATAGGTCTGGTATATTAAGAAAAATTGTACAAAATTAAAGAGACAAATACTTATTTGAGCAAGCGCTAATTTTATAAAGAAAAAGATGCTATGTTGGTTGTCACTAAAAAAGCAACGCAATTAAAGGTATTTAAACGCAATTTACCAATATCAACTCATCAAATGAAACATGAAAACATCTCTTATATAGTTTATTCGTTTTCTTAAGCTAATTAAAAAAAATATATCCATTACTAACCAGTTAAAATGCCGAAACGAATAGCTACTAGAGGCTCCATTTGTTTAAATCTTCAAGTTAAAACGTGAAAGGTGAAAATGGTAACAAGAGAGTCGGAGACTTAATTGAAATGGTTTAATGGTAATAGCAGGAAACAATTTTAAGCTAACAATAGATGCGTCAAGGATAACACTAATGACTGAACAGATAAATGCCTTTTTAAAAATACAGGAAATCGAATTTTAAAAAAACTGGAAAATGATAACACCAACCAACGTTAGCAGAGGAAAACAAAACTACGAATTTCCCGCTCCGTGATCCGTGTTTTTATCTCGTTTCAAGGTTTAAATTAAGGGAGTGGGCGGGTTTTGACAAGAGTGTCGCCTTAAACTAAACCTACATTTTACCTTCGATTAGAAAAGGTTAACTATGCTAAATTCTAGAACAAGTTGAATATAATTGTTTCTTTGATTATTGCGTTTGTTTTAAATAGTATTTTATTAAATCCTCTCTCCAAATAAGATGAGATTTCAATTTCAATACATTTATTTTTTGTATTAGTCGATATTGTGTAAAATGTGTGTAGGGGCTTGGCAATCCATTTGGCCTTGATTAGTTTGTTTTGTTTGCTCTTTTGGTCTGTGTACGGAACTGGAACTACCGGTTCGGGTTCGATCCCGATCGAACGAATCCGCATGGCATGAGACAATGAGAAGACTCAAGACTCAAGACCGGTTGGAAATTGACTGCTTCTGGCTTTTGATCTAGCGTATTTGCATTGCAATTCCGCCTTGTGTTGTGTGTTGTGCAGTATTTTTATTTAATTTTTATGTTTACGTTGACCTTGATTATTGATCAGAATAGAATCAGAATCAGAAACCGTAGGCCATAGAGTCGGCTTTGCGTTGTATGTGTATAAGCAAATATAATATTCATTATACTAGAACTAGAAGCATTTCTTAGATTACTGATTCTTGTGTAAAGTCATAAACATTATTTTAAATTGCTATACTAACATAAAACTGATAAAATATGTTTGTTTTAAAGACTTAATCTAATTTGCCTTGTGATGTGTTTTTGGTGCCATGTTTAAGAGCTTATATCAGTTTCGTTCATCAGTTCGTTCTCAGCCTTTGATTCGTATTTATCTTTTTTCTTCATACAATTCCAATTCAGTGTTTCCGAGAACAATGCCTAAACCTAGTAAAAATAAAAGTAAAGGCGGAGATACGAGTAAGGCCATTAACCCTTGCACTTCGCCAGTATACTGCAACAAGGACGGATGTGTCGAGATTAGAATATTAGCCAAACCGGGTGCTAAAATGAGCTGTGTTACTGGTATCGAAGAGGAAGGAGTCGGCGTCCAAATAAGTGCACCACCAGTCGACGGTGAAGCCAACGAAGAACTAGTCAAATTCATGTCTAAAACTTTAGAACTGAGAAAAAGTTGTGTCTCACTTATCAAAGGAGCTAAGTCGAGGCAGAAGACACTTATACTATCGGACTGCACACTTACAACTGACGATGTTTTAAATAAACTGAAATCTCACATCGACTCCTAACTTGTAAGTAGTTTATACTTTGTCACATTATATTTGGATTTAAGTTACTATATTATAGAAAAGATGGGCTAATTTTGAGGAGACGCGATATGGTCGGGAAGGCTAATTCGGATTGTACGTGACCCAGAAATTTTTTCGAGTTGGACCTCTACCTGGTATATAAACCAGGTAGAGGGAGGGTTGTTTTTCTTCAGAAAATGAGTGGAGCCCCACAAAGCGATGCGAAGTGGCTACTAAATATTCAAGGGTACACAAAATTAAGTTTTTAATTTAATATGCAGGATTTTATCACCTAACCTCCAAGTGGGGTCATGTACAATCCGAATTTACCGGTCGGGAATTGCTTAAGGTTTAATAACGTTTATTTATTACTTTTCCTCTCCTTATTCGAAGGTATATATGAAAAGAATTGTTTTCACCCAGAAAATCTTAACGGAAAATCCTACGGAATTATCTGTTTTGGTGTTTTTAGAAGAATTGAAATAGTTTTTAGCTGGATGGCAGTCTGTCTGTCTGTGGGTCAGCCTGTGTCACGCATTACTCCCACAGTTTTTAAGCTAGAGAGTTGAAACTTGTTACAAAAATCAGTCCTTACTGCCCGGGAAATCAAAATTAAAATCTTGAATCCAGTTTGTTGAGTCATCAAAACTTGGAAAAAACAAATTGTAAAAGTGGTCCGATTTAGTTGAAATGTGGCACAAATGGACCTCTCTGTATAATAAACAAATCCACCGAATTTCATTTTGATGGAAACCTAATCCAAAGCATAAATATGAGCTCTTCTTTGTCTTCAATTTTAACTAAGCTACAGGCCTATCATACTTTTTTAGTTTTTGTTAGTTTGTTGTTAGTTATTTGGACATTTCTTTTTCTATTAACTCAGCCAACCTAGACACAACTTTTTCTCTTTTTTTTAAGAAAAACTTAAATACAAAACAAAGCATATAAATAATTTTTATTTATTTTTTTGTTTCAGATTTGGAGGAGAATATTCAAAGGCATGTTGAAAGTGTCTAATCAAATTTATCATGACATTATTGAAATGTTATTAAAACTAATAAAGAGACAACCTAGCTTATGAAACCTACTGATAACAGTTAACATTGTACACCAGCTCTTGTAACTTGCCTTCTTATCACAATGAAATATAAAATTATTTCTACTATGTAGCTATTATTAGCTAATAATGTGTCCTGGCTTAACTTGGGAAAATAAGCCGTATTTTCAGCTTGTAAATAAGAATGGCTTTTATTTGCAAAATTATATTCTTTGTAAAAATTATTTCTTAGCATATATTCTTGCCAGAAATAACTCAGAGCAAGGGTGGTTGCAAACACACAGCTGTGTAACAGGATTTATTTATTAACCCTATTGGAAAAAAGGGATAGACAAAATAAAATTATATATTGCTTCCAAGCTCACCGAAGGTAGCGGAATCTATGTGATTGTTCTGAAGAATGAAAATATTTTATGTCTCTGATTTCAAAAATTCCAAGATAGAAATCCATTTTAGACATCAGGGAACATTTTTGGTTCTGTGTCTATCTGTTGCTCATCACCACCATGTCTTAAAAATTACACGTCCGATTTTAATAATGTATGGTTGGTGATAATTAGCTCATTGTTTGTCCCATATAAGTTTCAACCTTCTGCACTCGTTTGTTTCTCTTCCACATGCGCATAAACATACATTTATTTACACCTACAGCTTCAAAAGTACTTATCTGATTTGTATGAAACTTTTATAGTTTATCAAAACTTATCTGCTGAAAGCCCCAGATTAATTTGAACTACCTGCACTCTCTAACTTTTGCTAAATTGTTACTTTAATTCACGTAAAATATCAAAACTATTTTGATAAATTAAAAACAGGGGGAAAAAAACAAATTAGACAATAATGGCTTGTGAAAGCATAAAATCAATAAAGTACAGGATGTACTTTATTGATTATAATAGACTGCCACACCAAGTGGCAGTATATTTTATTTTTTATTTTTGGAAGTTTCGCTTACATATCCATAGCTCTTTTGCGCATTGTCTTCTAGTATCCACAGTGTTCAGTTGACAAAAAGTTTTTTGTACTTTAACCTTGCGACTTGTCTTACATCCGGAACAATAGTCAGTTCTGCTTTCTTAGTACTTCTCTTTAGGCCCTCCGCACACAGGGCGATATGAAAAGGATATTTATCGCTATGCTATATTGAAGATATCGACGATCTAAAAACAAGATATTTGCTCACAGGGCGAGATTTTATTCAGTCAACTCATGCCTTCTAAAGAATATATTTTGTGGAACATCTACTCCATAAGGGCAAAACCATATAACACACAGTGCTTTTCTACTGCATGCAGGGATTATACAAAATAACACTGTAACAACAGACAATATAGCTCAGAAGCACTTCCTTGCAAATCCCGTGGTACATGGAATGACTATTGTATTATTCATAGTATACTGTTGTATTGTATCGCTGTTGCATCTTTTGATATTTTTGCTCTGAAGCACTTCCTTGTAAATCCCATGGTACATATATAGCGCCAATAATGACTATTGTAGTATTAATAGTATACTATTGTATTTTATCGCTGTTGTGTCTTTATGATATTTTCCTTTGTAGGGATGGCCTTATTGATATTTGAAAGATATCTTAATTTCCCACTTTTTTCTTAGTGTTATAATACTGTTGATAATTTTTACTTAAAGCATCAAGAAAATAAACTCCCGAGTATCTTAATATTAACTTAAAGAATAATAATAAAGCCTTTATTTCCAAATATAATTGTTACAATAATAGATTAAATTTTAGTGATAGAAAATTTTAGTTTTTAATAAAAAATAAAATAACATATGAAATAGGTAAATTAAAATACTTCATTCTATTTGTTTATTGGAAAGGCCCATTTCTGGGCATAGGCCTCCCTTAGATTTTGCCATTCAGCTCTGCTTTCCTATATCAATTAGATCCTGCTCCTGTCACGATGCTGTCTCTCCACCTGGTGACAGGACGGCCTCTGTTCCTATATTTGTTGTATGGGTACCAGTCTGTCAATCTTTTGTTTCGTCTATCGTCTTAATCTGGTCCAATATCTTAGTAAGTTCAGAGTAGAATGAATTACTCTCTTCTTCACTTGATTCAGAGATTGGAGAATAAACCTGAACAAATCTTATTAATGCCTTTTTGTGTGTCCTTAATTGTATAGAAGCAATTCTATTTGAGTAACCTTTGAATTCTTTAACATATCTCATGTATTCATTATTGACAAGAAAACCTACTCTATTTTTTCCTGCAGTAGTGTCATAATAAAGTGATATCCATTATTTCGGTTAATAATCTTTTCTCCTTTGCATCTTATTTTGGCTAATCCAAATACAGTGAATTTCGCTTATAACGATCTTCAAGGGACTTAGTGAAACAGATCGTTATATCTGAACATCGTTATATCCGATATTAAATAAAAGATTAACGAAATAATAATGTTAATGTGTAAATGCAAATGAGCAAGGTAGGTATTAACAAATGGGATTAAACAAAAGACATTATTATTAAAGAAAACTTACATTTAATAAAAAAAATTAATTAAAAATAAAAAAATCAGCTAGGTTATTAATCAGTCAAATTAAAGCTAAGATTGGTAAAGATAATAATCATTTGAAATAAACAGTTATGGCTGTTTGCTTTTTATTAAAAAAAAAAAAATTATTTACAAATTTTTCAATATTTTTTAAAGCTATTGATATATCAGGCGTGTTAATTTCACTAAGTAACTGAAACAAAGGTATGCACCTGATCAATTGAAAACAACACTTCCGAGATAGACGGGACTTGAAACACTACTTCTTCCTCTTCCTCAGCATCTCCTGTTTCATCCTCATTTGTGTCTTGTATAGATTTTACAATTTCTTCTTCGCTGGGTTCTTGGGTGCGAAGTGCAGCATCAACCTCCACAAAAGACTTCAAAGTGTCTTCAGTGTAATTTCCCATCCAAGTGTCCAAATTTTCGTTGTAAACTTACTCTTCTAATGAAGCTTCTTTTTCTATTCCTGCAGCATGAAATCCAGTGTGGCGAAAACAGCTTTTGATCGTAGTGGTGGAGATGTCATTCCACGCATCTGAGATCATTATAATTGCATCAAGTACTGAAATTTTTGTGCCTCTTCTTTGTTCTTCTCGATTTATAATTTTTATTTCTAATTGTTTACGAAATTTTACTTTCAATGCCTTAATTATGCCTTGATCCAATGGCTGAAGCACAGAGATTGTGTTTGGAGGGAGAAAAATAAGTTTTATATTGATTTATATATTGACACAGAAGGATGAGCTGGACAGTTGTCTAAAGTTAATATAATGTACCGTTTTTTTTCTCCAGTTGTTTATCCCATCCTTTTAACCACTCTCAACAAATATCTCCGGTCATCCATGCTTTTTTATTACTTTTTTAATCGACTGGCAAGTTCTTTGCATTTTTAAAACATCTTGGAGTTTTTGACTACCTGATAACGAGCAATTTCATTTATTGAGAACCGGTCATTTTACCGGATTGTGAGACGTTCCTCCTCGGCAAGTCTCCCTTTTGAAATGTAATGTCTTGTCTGGCGTAAGACGAAAAAACAATCTGGTCTCGTCAGCATTGAATATCTCACTATCTTCATAATTGTGGTGCAAATTAGGCCAAACGTATTCCAACCAATTTTCTGAGACACCTGTTGAAACGCTTTCTGATTCTTCACTTATTTTACCAAAAACAATGTTGTGCCTTTGTTGAAAACAGGTGATCCATGAAGAAGAACATTGGAAATCTGTTTCCATAAAAAGCTTACCAAATTCAGTAGCTTTTTCTTGAAGTATCGGACCATTTATTGGAATGTTCTTCGAATGTTGAATTTTAAATCATTCTAGAAGAGTCTGTTCTACGTCTTGATGTTGACATGATTTTATCTTCTTACAAGATGTAATGTCCTTTTGAAAATAGGTTTTTATTTGGTCCTTTTTCTTTTTCTTCCAAATGGTGGACAGGGTCGATTGACATATTCCTAGTTCCTGACTAAGATTTTTGTTTGAAACACCACATTCTAAATGTTCAATTATTTTTACTTTTTCCACAATAGATGATGAATGGCGGCTTTTATTCGACATCTTAACGCAATAGGTCTGAACTCAAAGAAACCAAAATTTTAAATGAGACTCTCCTAGTTAAGATGAATAATTAACAAAATGGGCTGTTAAACCAAACTAAGAGATTCCATGAACTAAACATAATAACTAACAAAAAATAGTTAACTCCTATTAGTTTGCCATTCTTAGAAAAAGGAAGGGGGAAGTAGAATGTTGTTTTATCGGGCATTCGAGGAATGTTTATTATGCATTGTACTTAGAAAATGTAAAGTGAACTGTTTTGTCGGCGGCATTAAAGAAAGGGTCTTCATGGAAACGTGAAATAAAATTATGTATATCATTATAGGCAAATAGCATGACCAATTTTAATACTAAAATGTGATTGCTTTACCCAAATTATCGTTACATCCGTCTGTAATAATCACTAGCTCTTCATTTGACATACTTTATTCATAAAATATAACTAATAAATCAAGTCTTTACAATTACATACGTGTTGCACTATCTCACAATAACTCTCGCCCGAATACACAGCTTACGATCCTATCTCAACTTTAACTTACCAAAAAAACACCCTTTCAAAAACTCAGCACGTTCCTAATCACAACACTCCTTCCCATTTACAATTTCATAATATTAATAAAGAAATTAAGATAACAAATCCAGAATTTTAGTTTTTTTTCTCATAAAAAAACCTGCTGTATTTCCGATAGACTAGGTGCTGGACTCGTAGGTTGTGCTATTATATCCTCAAAGCCGCTCTGTTCACTCAACCCAGTAGTGCTTGATTCGTTGTTTTGTTTTTGTGAAGCTGGCAATTCCATCTCTTGTTGCTGGTGAACAACAGGGTTTGACACTTCTGGAGGGGATGATTGTCCAGTCCTATTTTCCGGTAACTCCTCCAAATTAGAATCTCTCTCCTTCCTCTCCCATCAATCATGCACACAATGCCTCATCTGATCCGCATGTACAAATCTCACTCTTTGACCACTCCTAACAAGATAAGTGGTTGAGCTTGCTTTTTCCACAATAACGCCATCTTATATCTTCGTCTCCAATTGATTTTACTAACACTTTGTCCTTTACCTCAAAATGCTTCTTCAGAATTGGTATTTTGCTTTTCTTTTGTTGTATCCGCTTGTGCAAATGAGGTTTTAACAATGTAAGTCTTGTCCGTGGTTGATATCCTAACAGCAGTTCAGCTGGTGTGTGACCCATGGGTGTGTGGGGAGTGCATCTGTATGCGAACGTAAATCTGTCAATTCTTTGCTGTATAACTGTTTCTTTTAAGGTTCCGTCCTCCAAAACCTGTTTCAACAAGGCATTCTTAAATCATTTAACAACCGCCTCAGCTTGTCCATTGGATTGAGGGTGAAATGCTGGGGAAAATATATGTCTAGCCCCATTTTTCATTAAAAAAGATGTGAATTCCAGACTGTTAAAAGGTGGGCCTCCATCAGCCACCACTGTCTGAGGTATTCCAAATTCAGCAAACATTTTTCTTAAAATTGTAACTATTAACAGTTGAACCTTTCTTAAGCCACCCACTTTCTTCACGAGTTTTGCCCCAAACCAGAACATCATCTAGATATGCATGACCCCACTCTCTAATCACTTTATCAATGGCCTCCTGAAAACTAGCAGGAGCGTTTTTCAAGCCAAATAAAAGTCGTTGGCTGCGCAGAAACCCCCGTGATGTGTTAAGTGTTGATAAATGTTGCGACTCTTCAGCCACTTCCAATTGTAGATATGCAGAAGATAAATCAAATGTGAAAAATAACCTGAATCCCCTATATCGGACAAAATGTCTTCCACCAAGGGTAATGGATAATGTTCTGTTTCTATATATTTATTTAAAGTTACTTTAAAATCAGCACACAGCCGCACCCCTGAGCCTCCATTTTTCATATTACCACCCTTAGGGACACAAACCAAGGGAGTAGCCCATTCAGAATGTTTATCTGGGTATACTATCCCTTCATCAATCCACTTTTGCTGTTTTCTTGATCTACCTGCTTCCTTAGTGCATATGGTACGGACCGTGCTTTACAAAATACTGGAATAGTACCCTCTTTAACATTAATTTGAACTTTTACTCCTTTAATCACTCCTATTTTTATTTTACCTCCCCAAACATCAGGATATTTATCCTGCCAATATTTTTTTTTTTTCATTACTGATAGCTTGAATTGTTGCACCGGGGCCCTCATGAAGTCCAATATGCAATTCTCTTATCCAGTTTCTACCCACTAGTGGTAACTGTGCACCCCTGGTTTCTACCACAATCCAGGGTAATACTTTACTCTGGCCATAGTTAGTTACCCCACAAACTTCTAATTGCTGTCCTCCGTAAGCTTTTAGTTTCAGGTCTGATTTTTGTAAAGCATATTTTGATTTCCACTTTGCCTCATAGATATCCAGGCAGCACCGATACCACCACCCTTGTATCCAGCATCATCTGAGTATTTTTTTTCCAACCTCTAAAGTAACCATAAAATAATCAGATGACTTTCAGTTATTAATTTCAGAAATTACATTCAAATTAAAGTCATAACCAGAGGTAGAGTCTATAATACTACAATTTTTTCATTTATTATTAAAATATGGGGGAAGAAGCTAAAAGATTACTTTTTAATAAACTAGAAAAGAAAACTTTGTGCACAATATATGTTCAATTTAATTCCTAATTTACAAACGCAAGAATCAGCCTCACTCAAATTGTTTGACATTTTCATGTCCTTACTTTGGCGCTTAAACTCGTAAAGCGTTACCAAAAAACTACACCAAAAAGCGTTACCAAAAAATGTTACATAAAAATGTCTCACTGTCTTTTTTTCTTTTTTTTTTCTTTGTTGGTGTTCCCAGGGCTGTCTGGAAACGGCAATCTGTTAGTTTTCTTTTGTTTTTGCCTCATCTGTCATAACCTTATCACATTCAGTCAGAGGTGTAAACATTTACTCAGTAAACTACCCGTTCAGATAAAAAGGTTCTTCCCTTCGCATGAATTCCAACAGAGCTTTCAATTTGTCTTGTTCTGCTGTAGCATTTTCATTATATTTGGATCTTTGCCATACCCTTAACAAATCCTCAGGTATACAAGATTCTATCAGAGGGAATAACATAGTGGCACACTTGTCGGAAGCTGTTTCAAGCTTATCATATTGAGTGGAAAGATCCTTCTTTGTGTAAAACATTAGATATAATTAGCTTAAGTAGTTCTCTGTCATAAACTTCCATCTGAAGATCACCTCGGCCAAAACTTTCTTTTAAACTTTCAAGAATATTTGCATAATTGTCGC
The DNA here is from genome assembly GCA_001010745.2 of Gerris buenoi. Classification (NCBI taxonomy): domain Eukaryota; kingdom Metazoa; phylum Arthropoda; class Insecta; order Hemiptera; family Gerridae; genus Gerris; species Gerris buenoi. The sequence continues at coordinate 46,660 of KZ651170.1, read as the reverse complement.
CTACAGTGGGAAAGCTTTCTACCAGTATTCTAGCTTTTCTGCCGCTTATTGTGGCCTGCCTTAAATATTCAACCTTGTCCCTATCGTCTGTATCAGAATCCTCATCGATTTTAGAAAAATTGTGACCAAAAGGGGAGCACTCTTTAAGATCGCAACCAAACTTCTTAAATTCTATCATTTGAACTTACGTTTAGCTTCGACATCACTTGTTACACTTACATTGCTAGCAGGCGTATATGTTACTTACAGCAAATGTTGAAACGGGGGGTTTTCAATGGGGGGGGGGGGGGGTCTCTCTTTAAATGGTTTCTTAAAAATATGTATATCTTAATTCTAAAATCGCTGTCTTCTGATTGTAATAGGATAACTTCTCCTTCCATAATCAAAAGTTTAAGTACTTCAAGTTTTTCTTTAACAATTCCTGCAATGACATCACTTAAAGATTTGTGCGGTGCTGTACTGAGCATCTGCATGTGCCATCTTCTCTCCATCACAGTTGTATTCCATAATTATATCATACCATCTAGCAATTGGCAGATTCTTTGATTTGTGTACATTCGTATAGGCGATGGCTTGACAATTGGTATTTTAAAAGTAATTCCTAGTAGATAGGGTTTTAAACTGAGTTAATGTCCAAAGATGGCTATCTATTTCAATTTACTGGCATGATAATTTCTTAAATTCTTCTCATTTTTACTCACATAATGAACCAAGTGGAGTTACCTTCTTCGTCTTTCTGTAGCAGGTGACCTGCTAATACATGCTGACTAGCATTGGTATGGCAGTTTGTCTACAAGGTTTCTTTGAGATGTTTTAAAGCTTTTTTTTAGTTCAGCCTTCCACTCTAAAACTGAGTTTCTTTATCAAATTGCTTAAAGGACCTGCCAATTTTGCATAGTTTTTTATGCATCTTTAAAATTACGATTGGTTGTTTGAAATATTTGTTGGTCTCTTAAATCCAATTTACGACAATAGTTTTTAGATCGCCATAAAGAATTTTTCCAGATGCTATGCAATAACCAAGATACTGAATAGATTCAGTCCCGAAGACACATTTAATCAGAGAGTAAGGACTGCTTTCTGTAAGTCTTCTCGTCTTGGCTACGTTATAGGGAGCAGTTTTTTCAATCAGTTTTGCCTACGATTTGATACATATCAGAACAATATATATAAAAAATGTCGTCCAGGTTGGGCACTGCTTTTCCTCTTGAGGGTGGGATAAAGTTGTAAATTTTCCATTGGTCCTTTCATCTTATAACTCATGTAGTAGATTTTTTAGCCACGTGGTTTCTTTGTTCAGCAACAGATTCGGCCTCAGATGTACTTAGAGCTGCGCACTGTTGCTTTTGGCATTTCCAAGATATTGCTCCCATGGATGTATTTATACAGTATCCACTGAAGGACTTCCTATCGTTCACGTCACTTCCCTATCTGCGTCGGTATAAATTTCCATACTATCGTCTTGGCAATGTTTGTAATAAGTAATTCGATCTGATATCGTTTCTGTGAGGTAGTGAAGAACATTTTTCAATTGAGTCATGTGTGTTTCGGTTGGGTTGGAAAAAAATTGGTTAAGGTGTTAGCACTTAAATAAAGAAGACTACCTGTTAATCGTTGGCATCGTGTCTTAAGCTGCTCGTCTACCTGTCCCATCTATTTCTGTAATTTGGTTCCAGTACTGTTATGTTTATATTGAAATAATTAATATAAAAATTCCATTTTTGAAAACTGGTCTTATGTACAATTTTTTTTCTGTATTCTTTACCTTAGTTGTTTCTATGTACAAAATTTGGGGAAGATTGAATGACAGGAAGTGGTTCAAAATTGGGGTTATATGTGTGCGATGAAACTTAAAAAGCAAATAAATTTGACGCCATTTGTTTTTTTATTATTATTATTTTGGTTTCTGTATTCTTCACCTTAGTTATTTCTATGTGCAAAATTTGGGGAAGATTGAATGACGGGAAGTGGTTCAAAATTGGGGTAATAGGTGTGCGATGAAACTTAAAAAGCAAATAAATATGACGCCATTTTGTTTTTTTATTATTATTATTTTGGTTTCTGTATTCTTCACCTTAGTTATTTCTATGTGCAAAATTTGGGGAAGATTGAATGACGGGAAGTGGTTCAAAATTGGGGTAATAGGTGTGCGATGAAACTTACAAAGCAAAGTAATATAAGACCAGTAAAAAAGAACACAACACGCATTTAGAATTTAAAAGACTGTTTATTACGAATAAAATATAATTGTAACAAGTTAATAAAAGAACCGGAAAACTAACAAGGATTGAGTGAGTGAAGCTCTCAAGGTCACAGTTCGGGGAGTTCCAGTGTTGCACAACATTATAACTATCTCCCACACTATTTTTGCAATTATTAATGAACATTTTTAATTTAGACCAGTTTAGAAAGGATACATCGTAGTCTTGAAGTCGCGGTGGTGGTCTCCTTTGCCTTCCTGATAGTCTTAGAGGGATCTGTTTTGGTTGGACCTCCGGTCGTTCTGGTAGAATCATGGGTTCTGGCTGGACCTCGGGGGGAAGTAGGAGTTGCTGTTCTGGAATACGTCTGCGTTCTTCAGGAATTGTGCTGCTTGGAGTCGGGGCGAACCTCAATTTCGTTTTTGGCTTGGGAACACTGACGAGTAGTAATTAATTGATATGCCTCTTTAGGTGATAACTGTCACCGTCAAGTTCAACAATATAGTGAAGCTTTCCAAGCTTCTGGACTATGATTCCGAGCCTCCATACTTCTTTGCCAGTAGATAGGTACCACTTCGCTTGAATACGGTCTCCCACTCCCACACTTAGTTGGCGAGTTTTGGGGATGGAGTAGAAGACAGGTGGTGTTTCAGGTGTTTGAGGTAGTTGTGGTGGTTTCAACATGTCTAATTTAATTCGCAACTTACGATTGAGGTATAGTTCTGATGGAGAGAGAGAGCGTGGCTCTATAGCGCATTAGAATTTCATGGATTTTCCTTTGAAGGGGTAGTCCAGATGACGTCATTGCTCGTAGCTTTTGTTTGAGAGTTTGTACATTACGTTCCGCAAGCCCGTTCGTGGCGGGGTGGCCTGGGGCTATAAATTTTTGCGTTATGCCCTGGCTTGTACAGAATGTTTAGAATATGTTAATTTTGAAAATTGTTGCATTGTCTGACACTAGAATCTTCGGTAAGCCATGGGTTGAGAAGATTTCTTGAAGGTATTGAATAGTTGAGTCTGTTGTTGGTGCATTTTTGGAGAAGCGGATTTCTAGCCATCGGGACTTAGTGTCAACTAGCATGAAAAAATGATGGTCCTGCATAGTCCATGTGAACCCGTTCGAAATTTTCTAATGGCTCATCCCAGTGATGAATGGGCACTTTGGGAGGATTTTTTCTTACTTGAGGTGTTCTATATCTTTGTCTAGGTTTTCCAGTAAACGTACTGTCTGGCTAATTGCTTCATCTTTACAATTCCTACATGTGTGTGATGTAGTTCTTGGAGGACTATTTGATGTAATGCGAATGGTACTACAACACGTTGGCCTCTAAATATTATGCCATTTTGAAGGTAATATTCTGTATCACAGTTTTTACCAATTAAAAGTTCTGTTTTTAGTTTCGACAGTTGTTCATCACGTGCGGTTTCTTCGGCAAGAGTTTTATAATTGAGTGATTCATTAGAAATTTGATATACAAGTTCGTTAGATAGTAGAGAAACTTCTTCTTCACAGAAAATTTCAAGTTGGGAAATCTCTTCTTGGATAGGAGATCTTGACAGGGTTTAAGCATGAACATTTTCTTCTGCTTTTTTATGTCGAATTTGGTAATCAAAATTAGTAAGCCAAGTTGCTTAACGTAGGAGTCTTGCGGAGGTCATAGCTGGAAGTTTTGAATTTTCATGTAGGATATGGGTCAGGGGTCGATTGTCAGAATAGAATGTGAATTTTCGGCCGTATATATAATAGTAAATTTTTTTCAGAGCAAATATAATTGGCAGTGCCTCCCTGTCAAGTTGGCTGTAATTTATATTGTTTTGGTTAGTGACCGTGGGGTGAACCCGACAGGCCTGTCTACTCCGTATGGAAAAGGACTCCTACTATACCAGTTGGTGACACGTCACAATCTAAAGTAAGTGGAAGGTCAGGGTTAAATGGAGTCAGAACTCTATCACTTTCGATTTCGTTTTTTAGTTTTATAAATGTCGCCTCGCATGCTGAGGACCAGAAGAACTTATGGCGCTTTTTGTCAGAAGAACTTTTGTAGTAGTAGTATCAATGGGTAGGTTAGTGTCGAAGTGTTTGGTATGAACTTTGAATAATAATAATAAGTCACCATGCCGAAAAATCTTTTGACATCATCTTGACAAGTCGGCCTTGGTGCATTTGTGATAGCAGTGACTTTAGTGGGATCTTTGCTTATCTTCCCTTGTTCGATTACATATCCTAGGTACTGAACTTTTGTCTTAAAGAATTCACATTTTTCTTTATTAAGATGTAAGTCATATTCTTTTAGTCTGTAATACAATCAATCAGATTTTTGTAACATTGTTAAGACTGTTTATTATGAATAAAATATAATTGTAACAAGATAATAAAAGAACAGGAAAACTAACAAGGATTGAGTGAGTGAAGCTCTCAAAGTCACTGTTCGGGGAGTTCCAGTGTTGCATACATTATAACAAGTACTCACGGTTTTTTTTTTTTTTTTTTGCATTGCAATCGTTCACACTCCATTCAGTCAACAAGTTTCCTATAAAGTCATGTTGATCTAAGTGAATTTTTTCCTTCTTCCGTGAAATATTATTTGATAAAATTCGCTTTAAGTCTCCTAACTCTTTTATATTAAATTCCTTATTTAACAGTCCATTCATGTCGTTTATCTTCTTCGGTTATCCATGACAAAAAAACTTATCATCGTAAATAGTCACAATTAGGGTTTTATCTTTGTTAAAATATAAACAGGGCTCCGCTCGACTTCGCGTTCCGGTACTTCCATGTAAACGTCAGATTTGAGTGATGCGTTCAAATAAGCTCCATCTTCCAGTCACGTTGAACGCACATGAACTGGTGCAAATGTGTGTTCGTAGTCTTTGTGTTTAACTTCTGCATTGCCTAAGGCCTAAAGCAACCAAACGTGCTTTATATCTGGAGTTTTCTTTATTTCATTCATCCATTTAGGATTATGGTTTTTGTTATTACTGTTATTGTTTTTCATTGTAATATGATCGATTTTGTGCCATAAATTTTCTTTGCACCACTTTTTCTCTCCTTTTATATTCAAAAAGGAAATTACAAAATTCAGCCACATTAGTGATTTTCAAAAGAGAATACTGAAAAAATAAATCTCTATTATAATGACTGGCTATCTCGTCTATCAACTCAGCATCTGTTAAGTAAGGACAAAAAGCTTTTTCCCAATTGTAAGTACGTATGAAATATTCTGATTTATTAATTTGATTATTTTCATAGTACTTTCCATTAAATAAGTTTCTTTTTTCTTTAGCTATAATGGACTTAGCCTAAAACAATTTATAAATTTTTCTTTAAAGTCATTGCACTCAGGCTCAATCAACTTAACCCCCTCCAGAGCGAAGTCTTTAAAATATTTTTTATAGAAAAAATTTAAAATCATTTAACTGGCCTAATATACTTAGTCTTTGTTCAAGTATTTTTAAAAAATTAACCAGAATTTCGTCGTTTTCTATATTGCCTGTGAAGCAGACTATGTCATCAAGTTCGTGCCGGTTATTGGTAAATAAAATTGTAGAATTATTGTATACTATTAGAAGAATTATTAGTACTAGTAGGAATTACTATTAGTAGAATTATTGTGTATTATTGTACCTTCTTTTGTTTGCGTCGCACCGCCACCGTGGTTTTCTTCATTTCTTATTCTTATCCTAGGTTTAGGTTCACTCTTCTTTTCTCGTAACTCGTTTATTGCATCAGTTGTTTTTTCAGTTTTTCTTCCATTGTATCAGTTGTATTCATCTGTCTTACTGCCATTGCATCAGTTTTATTCATCAGTTTTTCGGTCATTTCATTTAACTGATCAAGCTCACCCATGCTTTCTTCATGCGTCTTACTTCTCAGTTCCATTTGATTTTTTCTTTTTGTATTTTGTCCGGGCGCCAATTTAATGTTTTCCTTAGTATCTTCAATAAAAAACTCAAAATAATAAACAAATATGTATTTCCTTTCACATTTTATTAAAACTTCAAAAATTGATGGATGCCTTCCAGTAGATTTTAATACGATTTTTTCTGCCTTTGCCTCTATATTAACATTTGAATCAGTTGTTTCATCATCGGAGACATCTGAGTTTATTTAATTTCATCAGGTGAAGTCGGCGGACCATACTGTTATGTTTAGAAAAATGATTCTTTATAAATAAATAAAAGATAAACACAAATAATATTAATTAAATATAATTATTAATTGACACTAAATATCAGACAAATATTAGACATGTAATGGACAAGTAATTCACATTAAAAACGCATCATGAAGACCACACCGTGTACACAGAGACTGATTTGATTGACTATTATTAGACTGATGAGGACGGTAAGACTGAGGTCTGGTTGATTGAGCGTGCTCTTTATTGTTAGTGGCTTGTGTGGGTGCTGTGTACTTTTTAAAATTCTGGACTTTAGACTTATCAAACTGGCTTTTATAATTTGATTTAGAAATAGCTTGAATTGAAGTTACACTGCGAGTTAGTGACATGTCCTGAAAATGTATTTTATTTAATTCATGTGTCTTAGTTATCTTCTCTGCCTCAGCAAGAGTAAGGTTATCGACTATTAGTAATTTTTCTCTTAATTGGTTATCAATGATACCAATAGCAAAACAATCTCTGACCATATTATCCGGCTCTAAGTATTCACAAGAAGACACTAAACCCTTGAGTTCCGTGATAAATTGATCAAAATACTGATTAGTTTTTTGGTGGCACTTCAAAAATCTAAATCTTTCATAAACCAGATTTTTCTTAGGTTGAAAATATTCAATAAATTTTTTGACAAGATTGTTGTACGATACCTCAGAAGTGCTCCCATCTTCGGCGGGATCCGTATACCATTTAAATGTATTATAAAGACGTAGGCCTTCATCGCCAATACAATTTAAAAAGATTGCAATTTTTTTTTCTCCGGGGCGTAATGGAGCTGAGTTTACCTGAAGCTTCCATAAAAAGTGTAAACTTCTGGAACCACCAAATCTATTGGTCAGACAGATTTGACGCAGAAAAATCAAAAGATGACGGCGTATTTAAGATATTGTCCATTTTAATGAGAATTAGATAAAGAATAGACTGAATAACACGCGAAGTTAGGCAATAGTAATATGACTTTAATCTAAACGACACCATGTTATGTTTAGAAAAATGATTCTTTATTTATAAAGACATAAACTTAACACATACCACCAAAGATCATTATTAATTAATGAAAGTGGGTCACAACCACGTGACAGAATGTCTGCAGGAGTGATTTCAGATTTGATGTGGTACCAAGAAAGGTTATGGGTTAGTCGCTGGATTTCAGCAACACGATTGGCGACGAACGTTTTCCATGCATTAGGTTCGCCACGTATCCAGTGTAAGACGACTATGGAATCCGTATGAAGTGTGATACGGTTAAACTTTGTATTTAATGCTTTAACAGTTGAGTCATACAATTTGGCCAGAATACTTGCGGCACATAGGTCCAGACGAGGGAGTGAGAGCTTTTAAGTGGAACTACACGAGATTTGGAGCTCAATAACGTGATGGTCACGTCATTATTATATATACATTTAATGTACAAGCAACAACCGTAGGCTTCTCTTGAAGCATCGGCGAAGCTGTGAAGTTCAATGCGTTGATAGCATTCTAGATTGGTTATTTTTCTCGGAACGTGAAGATCATTGCGATAATGAAGATTATTTTTATACTATTCCAAGAAGAAAGTAAGTCTGAAGGAACTTCCTCGTCCCACGAGCATTTTGATTGCCAAAGTCTTTGAAGAAGAATCTTTGATTTTACAACAATAGGTGAAACAAAACCTAATGGGTCAAACAACTTGGCAACGTCTGATAAAATAGTTCGTTTAGTTTCGATAGGACGATCAGGAAACTGGGGTGCTTTGAATAGGAATACGCCCTTTCGAGGCTCCCAAACTATTCCCAAAGTTTTTTTAACATGTTGGTGGTCGTCTAAACGAAGAACGTAGTGTTCATTTTCACTTTGATTTTGAACTTTCTTGAGAAGATGATTTGTCATCCATTTGTGTAATTTATAAGATCCAAGACTCAACATATCGATTAATTCTGACTGAGCCTTTAACGCAGTTTCTAGTGAATCATTTCCACTTATGACGTCGTCTACATAGAAATCGTTTTCAACTATTTTAGCTGCTAAAGGGAAATTAGCCTTTTCAACTATTGCAAGTTGTTTTAGAGGCCTTATGGCAAGATAAGAACCGCAGGCGGTGCCATAAGTTACAGTTTTTAATCTATAAATCTTTAAGGGTTCAGCTGAATTATTCCTTCAAATAATTCGTTGAAGGTCACTGTCCCTTTTGTTTAGCCATACTTGGCAACACATTTGGCGGCAGTCAGCGATAAAGACATAGCGGTGGAATCTAAATGACAAAACGCGATGCCAGATCGCGTTGATTACTAGGTCCTACCATGAGGATACTATTAAGTGATAAATTTGAACTAGATTTAGCTTAGGCGTCAAAAACGACGCGGAATTTTGTAGTAGCACTTGACTTCTTTAACACTGGATGGTGTGGAAGATAGTACGTAGGGTAAGTGGTATCTATTTCGTTAACTGGTACTTGCTCCATATGGTCCTGAGTAAGATAATCATTAAAAAAATTAGTATAATCTGATTTTAACTTCAAATCATGATCAAGTCTACGCTCTAATTTCATAAAACGGGAAATCGCATTTTGCTTTGAGTCTCCTAAGAGGTAAGGATCGTCGGAAAATGGCAAAGAGATGTAGAAGCGTCGGGCACTTTTATCCCTAATATGAGTTTCAATAAAATGTGTTTCACAGGCTTGATCTACACTAGATAATACTTTAGGACGCTCCAATTTTTCTATCTTCCAAAATTTGGAAATAAGTTGATTCAAAGACTCGTCATTTTCAAGTTGGAGATTTTGGACGGAGACGTAATATGAAACAATTTTGGAATTAATCTTCTGAGAGCACTTCCCAGACATAATCCAACTTAAGCGGGTGTTTTGTAAGATCGGTAAGTTCTTCCCCAAACTAATTTTTTCAGGTAGTATTAGTTCGTAAAATACACCTGCTCCTAAAAGGGCGTCCAACTTTATGAGGTCTGTTGAAATTTGGATCTGATAAGGAGACGTCTACATTCCAACTAGATGAATCTACGTTGAATAGTGGTATGTCTTTGGGTACAAGTAAGTAAGTAATTTTGGGTACAATTAGAAAGGGTAGATTTTCTTGATAGTCAGAGGATTTCGATCTTATGGTAGCTTGAATAGAGGACGATATTAAGGAAGAATTTCCTTGAATGGTATTGAGGTATTACACCTTGATGTTCGGAGACTAAGAGTTTTAGCAAAATGCTCAATAATAAAATTTGACTGAGACGCTGAATCTAATAAAACTCTACATGGTCGAGGATTAAAACGATAATCCAGTATATAAACAATAGCTGTTGCAAGTATTACGTTGGTTTGATTTAATTGACTACATGATAATGATAAGGATTTTGACTTGTGGTGTCGTATTAGGTTGTGAAGATTTTTGATCATCAGTATTACTTTTAAGTGAAGTCAGATGGAGTGTCGAATAATGACGTTTACAATAAACTGTGCAGGAACGCTTAGATGTACAAACAACAGTTAAATGACCTTTTCTAAGAGTTCTTACATAGTTTCAATTTGGTCACGAGACTAATTCTCTCAGGCACCGGAAGTTTAGTATAGTTAGTACAACCATATGACAAATGGTTTTCACTGCAAAATTCGCAAATTATTCTACTGCCATTGGAAGTTAACAGCGACATCAACTTAGAGTTGGGATTAGCTGATTTAAAATCATTAATAAATTATTTATTTACTTTAGAATTTTGCGTACAGTAATAGGTACTACAGGTTTTCAATAATACCAGCTCGCTACTGTAGAAACGAAATATACTCTGAGATGGGGACATCTTTATTAGATGCAATTTGTGTTTCCCAAGCACGGCGTGACGTATTGTCTAACTTAGTGGATAAGATATGTAACAGCAAAGTATTCCATTGATCAGTAGGTTGACCTAACGCCGCTAGGGCTCTAAGATGAGTCTGAATAGTGTCGACGAATTTTCTCTAAGATATGTTAAACCGGGTCCACACTATATAACAAAACACCATATAACATGTAACATGCTACATAACTTTGTTACAGGAAGTTATATAAACATTCAATAACTTGTTAAAAAAACATTGTTGAATAACCTGTCTGTTGTAAACCCCGCTCGACCAGGGTTACGGAGTAGACCTAGAGGAAGGGGGGTATGTCACCAAATAATACATCAAACTTGGATAACATATTTTTAATCAAGTACGTGTACCAATGAACATGAATGAGTATAATGGTTACCACTAATTCTTACAGATAATAATCATCAAAAACTGCGATAAAAATATAGTATAAGGGTGATTCTCAAAAAAAGCTCAAAAATAGATGGCCAAAAATTTGTTGACTCAAAAATTTTGAAAAAAGTTATACGCAATCTCTAACACATATTTAATAATTTGTGACTTAAGTTTGAGCTCAAATCATGGTTTTGACCCATAAAATCAAATTTGATTTTTTTTACTGAGGTGGTAATGATAATCCAATTCTTTTTATTCTGCGGTAATGAGAGTTGGTGGCAGTATTAAGAACTTCAATTTNAATTATTTCTTGTCTTCAGTGTTGCCACTTTGTATTCTCACTAGTTTTGCTTAAAAATTTACCTTTTTTATAACTGTAGGGGAAAAAATTGACTCTTGCGCGGTAATGAAGTTTTTTCTAGGGACTTATTTTTAAATAAGTTTTAAAATTACCTGATGAACCTTAAAATGAAATATACTCAATTTTGGAGGGGTTTAGTTCTCAACTTTTTATAATAAAAGCTGTTGCTCGAAAAAATAAAGACTACCCTTCATAATAGAGTGATTACACCAGTAAATGTCATTTAGGGACATGCGGTGGTAATGAGATTTGAACTTTACAAGCGGTTAAAAAAAAAGTTAATTTAATGAAACCAAATGTTTTTTGTTTAAAATATTGAAGAAAGGAATGTGTTAAAGATATGGGATAAGTTTCAAGTGCATAACTCATATACATTTAGCGTAGTGAGCAAGGGACTCGAAAATTAAACTTTTTTTGAGAATCACCCATAATGATTATAATAACATCAAACTAAGATATAAAAATCTGAATCTTTCCCCCTACTAATACATACCAACCCTATGAACCTCGAACTCCCGCTCGAATGGTTCCTACTTAATTCTAGTTAAGACAAGCATAACTTAATTACTAATTCCAAATTCTTAAACAACAACTAAGCAAGCATAACTAACATGAACACACCCAACTTCCGTTGGTTCCTCTTACTTACTAATTTATATATATGGGGAGCATACAAATAAATCTATTCTAACACATTTAATAGCTCTGAACTCACCACAGACTAAACATAACGTTAATTTCAAAGTTTTTATAAGAGCAAAGCTCCACTGGGGCCGACCTTACGCACTAGGCTTACCTTGGGAGATGAGGGCTAAAAAGATCGCAAGGGGGAGACTCATAGCTAGCATCCATCAACCTGCTTCTGCACTCTCTAGACACAGACTGCCTTCCTCGTGGTCCGTCCCTGTACCTCCTTACAGGCTTTCTTCTCCTGTCTCAGTGTGATGTGTGTCTCGTGTCGGTGTGTGTGTATATCTAGGTCAGTGTTTTATTTCTCATAGTGTGACGCTTGTCTGTGTGTGTGTTGGTGGTGTGTCAGTGATTGTGTAAGTCTATTCCCACGTTATCAGAATGCCACCGCAGCAAGTCTCCCCCAGCCCCTCACTCACTCCCAGCTGACTCTGTCGTACCCCAGCGTCGCCTCACCTCTAAACTGTCTGTTGACCCTACTTTTACATATAACTAAGTTATATAAAATATTATATAACAAAATATTTAAAAGCATGTGTAGTAGTTCTGATGATGTCGCGGAGTGAGGACGACGTAGTGCTTGCTGCAGCAGCCTGTGTAATTTTGGCGAGACGAAGACGGCAAACGAATTGTCGCAGATATTGGGTTCGGCCAACATTAAAAGCTCGACAAATTTACAGTGGAACCTCACTTTTATACGATCTTAGGGCAGATGATTTGGACCCACGGAGTGGATATTTTTACGACGATGGGAGCTTTAAAAATTTTGCAAGAATGACAAGTTCTGATTTTGACCTAAAATAAGCAGAAACGATACTTCATTTAGAGATGCATACCGGATAGGGAGAGACTAGCGATGCTGGGAAGAAACTCCAACTTCTGTATGTTGTTGAGGATTATTCTTGTCTTTTAGAAATAAAAACATGTTGAAGTATGTCCATTTTGTTTTGTATGGAGCATCGGCGCCGTCACCACTCTTTCCCTTTTTCAATTCCTGCTGGAACTGCCCAATCAGTTTTCTAATTTTACTTTCTACTTTTTCTCTCTCCATTTGGACCATAGTAGCTATTTCTTCCCAAGAGTCGAGCGTCGTGCTTTTTATTTCTGTCTTTATACTCCTTATCGGTAGGGTCCCACTACACATTTTTCTCTCGATATAAATCTATCACTTGACTAATTTTTTCGGGTCTTTTCTTCACACTTTCCGAGCGCTTTTTCGCGCATGCAAGCGCATGCACCCTTTAACTTTTATGGGTAATTCCGATATTCCACAACTGTCTAGTGTGCAATAATGCTGAAAAACTACTCACTAGGTTGAGAACTTTATTATTTATTGGTATACATATATAACTACTTTTTCCAACCTCTGTCCAATACAATACAATACTGATGAAATGTCCTTCCCAAGTAGCACGACTTTGTCCCTGGGACATCCACGGGACCAGTCACTTTGTCCTTTTGCACATCCCCTGGATGGTAAAATTTTTGATTTTGGACGTCTTATGGCTGACCCGATGTCCGGCCTTCTAACCTCCACGGGACGTCCAGAGCATATCCCGTGGGAT
>KZ651170.1:8686-33060 GCA_001010745.2 Gerris buenoi | reverse complement strand
AAAAAAAAAAAAAAAAAAAAAAATACAAAAAAAAAAATACAAAATACAAAATAGTGACAATTGCTAATATGGATCATTTATTACATTCCCTTATTATATTTAATCTTAGAATTGATTTTTCATACTAGATATTTAAAGATGCCCTTGTGTGATTTGAACCCGGACTTCCTAGTTGTCAGTCCATCGCCCTATCCACTCAGCCATGGGACATTTCCGATGTGGGGCAACTCTAAATAAATACTTTAACCTTACACCATAAATATATAACTGTTATAAATAATTTGAGAATTGTTCAATATAGCTTTCACTGAAACATCATCCTTACGTAATAAATCTTAATAAATCCTTAACGTAAATAAATCCAATTCTAAATTTTTTAATAAAAGCAAAAAGCTTTTTGTTACTCATCATCCATAGGATACCTTAACCCGATGTCTATAGGACATCCATAGGATGTCCTTAACTGGACAATCCCATTAAGGACATCCATAGGATACCCTTAACTCAATGTCCATAGGACATCCCCAACTGGACATCCATAGGATGTCCTTAACGGGACAATCCCGTTAAGGACATCATAGGACATCCTTAGGATGACCCAATGAGGCATCCAAAACGGGATAACCATAGGGGAACCCCTGGATACTGGATAAACAATTATGGACTGGAACAAATCTGGACAAAAGGATATCCCAGGGATGTCTTTTGGATCAGCTGTGCTACTTGGGTTATTATTTATTGAAATAACCATATGAAACACATTTTTTGACCTTTGTCACCAAAACAATGCAGTGCAGATATTGTTGTTCTCATTATAGTTTTGAGAGAAAACCTAATAATCTTATTCTTATTAGTGTAGGAGACGCTTCTTTACGTCGAGAGTTGGGAGTCCAATGTTTACGAATTATTACACGTCTTTGTCCATCTTGCCATAACATGTAATTTTCACTGTGTGATAACTTTATGCACTGTCTTTCTAATAAAAAATATGAGTTTCAACCCGTAAGTTGTGTTTTTTTTAACCTTATACTTTCTTGAAAATGTGTTTATTTATGTATGTATGCCAATAAGAAATGAGGTGATCTACCTAGCACATTGTTTTTTAGCTTTCTGTACACTAGATAGTTGTGGAATATCGGAATGACCCAAAAAATTAAAGGGTGCAACCTTGTATACGCGAAAAAGNAATTCTTATTAGTGTAGTAGACGCTTCTTTGCGTCGAGAGTTGGGAGTCCAATATTTACAAATTATTACACGTCTTTGTCCATCTTGCCATAACATGTCATTTTCACTGTCTGATAACTTTATGCACTCTCTTTCCAATAAAAAATATGAGTTTCAAGCCGTAAGTTGTGTTTTTTTTAACCTTATACTTTCTTGAAAATGTGTTTATTTATGTATGTATGCCAATAAGAAATGAGGTGATCTACCTAGCACATTGTTTTTTAGCTTTCTGTACACTAGATAGTTGTGGAATATCGGAATGACCCAAAAAATTAAAGGGTGGACCTTGTATACCCGAAAAAGTGCCCGAAAGGCCTGGGGGGGGGACTAACAGAAAATTTCCATTTTTTCATTTGACCATTCCATTTTTGTGGAAAAACAAACAAAAGGTAATTCGATAGCCTGTGTACTTTAATTACGCGGAGAGGTCTCCTTTATTTTGTATCTATAGACTGACTGACATGAAAAGGCCAAAGGGATTGGGCGACAGGTGCAGTGATAAGGGCTAGGGGGGCACGAGGCGGGGAGAAATTTTATAAAAAACACCTTTGATGTTACCGACACTCCGTGGATAACATATAACATGGTTATATAACAAGAAAAATTTTATATAACATGAAGTTACATAACTTTTTAATCATACTTTTTATAACCTGTTATATTATTTCCTGCAACAAAATTATATAACGTGTTATACCGTGTTTTGTTATATAGTGAGGACCGGGCTTTATACTCCTTTGTTATATTTTCAATATTTAATATTTGGTTTATATGATTACTTATAATGGCTCTTGTGTTCAAAAATCGGTCCTTTAGTAGGTCAATGGCGATTTGATAGTTGTCTGAAGTTAATTCTAAGGAAGCTATGAAGTTAGCGGCTTCTCCAGTAACAGAAGTTTTTAAATAGTGAAATTTTCGAATGGTCGAAATATTCTGATTATGAACCATAGAAGTAAATAACACAAAAAAGGTAGGGAACTCACTATAAGCGCCGCTGAACACTGGCAGTTTCATGAGAGGGAGCTGAAGAGCCGTTTCATTCAAAGAACAGTAGCTGTTTTGATGCAAATTATTAGGTGCGAGTTGTGTTGGAATATTTGCACTATTGTGAGGTAATGGTATTTTTTATGGATAATCTTTATAAGGGCACGATTGATCATGTCGTCCTCAAAATTGATCACTGTTGTCCTAACATCACCAGAAGAGAGCAGCTTTTCTTGCACCACACGATCCCGCACACCACAAATAAACATGTCCCGAATCAAACCGTCAGAAAGTTGTCCGAAATCGCAAGGCGCACTTAAGTTTTTTAATACTGCCACAAACTGTTCGTAGGTTTCATCATACAACACACCCGATGTATATTCAAAACCAAAAAATTCATTTATTAGAGTAAACTTTTGTTGATTGGAATCTCTTTCATATATTTCCGTAAGTTTATTATACATTTCAGCGGCGCTTTTACAGCATAAAATATGTGTAGTTGGGTTCTTTACCAATAGTTGATATGATCAATTTTTGTGCTCTAGCGTCTTTTCTAAGAAAGTATGCTTTGTCCTTAGCATTGCCATCTTGCAATTCAACACTTTTAAATTTTTCTACGATTCCACTTTCTGAGATTTCACTTAACATTGTTGCATCCATTTTAATCATCAAACACGTGAACCGATATTTTATTCCGATTTTTATATTTGTCCCGATTTAAGTTTTTAATAGCTTTTAATTGACAAACTGTCCTGGGCCAATAACCTGAAGGGTTTTACATTAATAATGAAATAAATACAAAGAAGTATTTTAAGAGAAGAGTTTTATTTTAATGAGCACATCCGCACAATCCAACGCATAAACAAGGTGTGAGGATTTTTACGAAAATGGTGTATACAGTGTTACCACAAATACATAATCTAAATGTAGATTAGAAGTTAATAATTATTTTACTCAACAATTCGTACTGGTTTCTTAATAAACTATAATCGTATAAATTATAAATGAAGAATTTCCACGTAAACTGATTAAAGATGTAAAATAATTTCTGATTAAAAATGCAAAATAATTTCTGATTACTTCGAGATTTTAGCAATAATAACTGTTATTATTACAAATATATAAAAAAAACTGTCTTTAGTATTTAAAGAACAAAAAGAGATTCTAGCAATTAGAATTGTTCTAGTAATTAGAAAGTAATAATGACTTAAGTAATTAAAGTACACCGAGTAATTCTATTAATTAGAATTGTTCTATTGTCCGTAAGATGTAGCGACGTATCACGTCGTGAGGTCTCCATTAAATGTTCGATTAATAAAGAAAACAAACACACACGTGAAGTAAACTTTATAATTAAATAATAATAGTTAGCAATTAACATAAAAAATCCCGTCAAATACTTGCCAGCAAGTTACTAAAAGGGTTTCTTCGGTCATAAGAATTAATTATAATTATTATTATATATTTTTTTAAACAAAAACATCTATTGTTCACTTTTAAAAATCAAGATGTGCATATATTATTATTCTTTACTATCTTCGGTATGCGCTTATTGAATTCTTTGAGGGGTAAAATGGCCGCCAATTTGGAAACAAAATATATTTTTGTGAACCAAATTTCAATACCTTTCAAATGATACCCAACTTCGATTTTTCAAATCACAAAAATTTTGGGGCCCCCTAGTTACGCCCCCCTAAAAATTCTAAAATTTTACTTTTTTTAAATCAACTCCTGGAAATTTTATTGGACTACAGAGATTTATATTTATGTATTTTTGCCTTATTTTAGGACCTATTCTAATGGGGTAGTGCAGGGGGGGTAAATTTTGGGTTTGTTTGAATTTTTTGGGGGGTAAAATGGCCGCCATTTTGAAAATGCGATACATATTTGTAATCTACATTTCAATACCTTTGAAATGATACCCAACTTGAAAATTACAAAAAATGTAAAATATTGCGCGGTGATCGCAATTCATCGCAGATCGCAGAAATTTGGAGTGTTAAAGTTCGCAATAGGTTTTCTGTTTTTGGGCAAAAAAGTTTAACTTATATACCAAATTTCAAGTCAATAGCGTCATTAGGTTGGGAGATATAATACAAGATGCGACGGACGGACGGACGGACGCACTACCAAAAGCATAAGGGTTTCTAGGACGACCTCGAAACCCTAAAAATGAAATGTAGGGATGAGTGTATTGAAGTCTACAGAGACATAAGGGACACTGGTTAGAGAAGGAAGAAACTCATAGGGAGAAGAGGTACAAGGGAAGGGGAAAGGTACCAAGACAGAGGGGGTAGGAGGGAGAATCTACTTAAGGCTACGGACAGGCACAACACTCTTAACATATTCACTCAAACAGTATCACAGATTAGATTGTCAAAAGGATAATAAGCTATTTACATTTTAACGAGTGGAAACCCAACGCTGAAAGCTATCAATGTTGCGACGCTGAAAGTTAACAGTCCCTAATTTAAAAACTAGGGACAGGATGATAAATAATAAGGGATTATATTCAAGAATTATTAATAGCAAGGTTATTTGTCTTCTGCACAGGTTTTAAAAAATTGCTAGGAGGAACCTAACCCTTTTAATTTTCGCCTGTTGCATGATTTTTTGCGAGCAGCTTTATTGTCTCCTTTAGATCATACTTGAGGGCATCTTGGTTATTGTTTGTTGTTTGGAATCTTGGTTGTCAGGAATTGATAATATTAAAATGAGGAAACAGTCAGGCCTGACGGTGGTTTCTTTCATCAGCATCCCACTTAGGTCAACTCATTCAGTATTCTCTTCGTCCACTTGAACTGTAACTAGCTAAGTCCTTTAACTAGTAACTAATATCTTCTTAATGTTATGGAGGGGGACGTTTACAGCGCAACCAAGGTTTGTTTTGTTACGGAAATAATCGATTCATATAGGACATATTTTTCTAGTTTTCTTAATAATGTCTTTCATCTGATTTTATATTTATCTTGGCGACTGATATTTGTCCAGATGGGTCTGATTAAGTATTCCATCTTCATAACATGGGGTCTAACCATTAACAGCTTCAAAAGGTGCGTTACCTGTGGTTTTATTTACAGCGCTGTTTAAATCACGTTTACACTTCTCTAATAGCTCCTTCCAGCTTTTTTCTCCTGATGCTAAAACAGATATTAATGTCCGATTGACTCGCTCCACCATGCCATTGTCTTGTGGATTGTGGATGTCTGGTACTAGTTAATTTGTGTTTTATTCCATTCTTCAAACAGTATTGTTCAAATTTATCACTGGTGAATCCAGATCCTCGGTGACTAGTGATCTGTCTGGGCAAGCCATTGTTAACAAATGAACATAATTTAAAATCTTTTTGGCGGAAGTATTATTTTTACTCTATAAATGTTGAGTTAAGTTACAAATGAATACTTAAACATACTTAGGTTTCTTATTCCTGTTGGAAAGGAACCCACATGATCAATGCAATAGTCCATGGGTGTTTCCACCTTTATTTTTGTACATAATACACTCCAAACATTGTCTTATTTGCATCTTCACATATCTTATAACACCTGCAAACCAGTAATGATTAGTTATTTTAACAGTCCTCTCTACTCCAAAGTGAAATACTTCATTTTTTTCAACTTTAGGTATATCCAATAAATATTTGTTACCCATTTCCCTTTTAACTTTCCTGTATAATAAATCATTTAATACCTCAAAACATCTATCACCATCTATCAGATTTTCTTTATCCTTTTTTTATTATTCTAATCTCTTCATCTTTGCTTTGCCATATTACTACTTGATCTTCTACTGTCTGTATTATTAACAGTTCCAATCTCTTAGTTCTTGATCAGTTTTTGGGGATCCCCAACAGGTGCTCGGCTCAAAGCGTGAACGTGCTGTTTTTTATCTCCTGCTCTATACTGAATCAAGTCGTATTCCAGGAACAAGCTATACCATCTAGCTATCTGGGAACTTTTTGAACGGTTGACACTCAAATAAGTTAGAGCTTGACAGTCAGTTATTACCTTAAATTTGATATTAAGTAGATAAAGTCTCAGTCTTTCTATGCTTTACACAATAGAAAGTTATTCTAATTTAACTGAATGGCAGTTAGTTTCTGCATCTGTAATTAGTCGGCTAACTGCATAGCCTAAATGTAATGCGCCATTGCTTCTCTGCATCGGCATACCGGCAATGCCTACCTTAGCCGCATCAGTATGATGAAGCTCTGTTTCTGCTCCTGGGTGAAATATTTTTAAAACTGGATACTGACATAGTTTGCTTTTAAGGACTGAGAATGAGTTTTTCTGCTCCTCCGTCCACAAAAATTCCCTCATCCTTTTTTAGTAATTTTGCCAATGATGCAGCAAGTACTGCAAAATTAGGTACAAATTTCCTGAAGAATGATGTCAAACCTATAAATCTTCTAATCTCGTGGACATTTGAATTCCATAATTGCGGCAGTTTTCTCATATCCTGGAGTAACAGTGCCACCTTCAAAATTCAAACCTAAGAAGCTTATTTTGGACATACCAAATTCACATTTACTCACCTTAAGGGTGAAACCAGTCTCAGTCAATCTGAAATAAAATTTCCAATTTTTCCAGTAAATTGTTCCAATCATTGCTGTGTACAACTATATCATCTCAGTAACAAAGGGCAATGTTCTTTGGTAGAGCACATAACATCCGTCCCATAAGTTTCTGGAAAATAATGGGCGCGTTTTTCTAACCAAACATCATATCAGGGGTTAAAACTGGTTCTGTTTTTACCCTCTGCTAAATCGATTACACAATTATACTATATTGCTGTCACCCAGTTGTTCCACAACCTCATCAATACTAGGTATAGGAAAATGTGCTTTTGTTATCTGGTTAAGTTTACGATAATCTACCACCAACCTTGGCTCACCACCCTTTTCTTCACTGAAAGAACTGGGCTCGCATACTCAGAAGTTGTCTAACTCACAATACCCATGTATGTTCATTGGGTCTTGATAGATAAACCATAAACACACATACGAACAATCTGTTTGTTAATCATCAAGAAAATACAATTTAAAGATCAATAATAAAAAAAGTAATCATCTCTAAATTACTAAATACAGATCCATGTACATAATATAACATGTTACAACATTACTGATAATACTATTACAGATAACACTACAAGATACAATTACTACAGACAGTTTTAAAAAAAATCTACAATTTTAAATTACTTATAATTTTAATTATCAATTAACATTTATTAATTTTAATCTTAATCTTTCCTATTTACATTTATTTTAATTATTACTGATTTTACATTATTCATTAAGTCATAGCAATTTTGATTTAAATGTATTGATTTTTTGTTTAACAAGAGGTTTCGTTAGAATATCTGCTATTTGGCCATGACTTGGGCAATACTTAATTTTTATAATTTTACCATCAACTTTTTCACAAATAAAATGATATCCATGTGTTTGCTTTTCCTATTCATTATTCCATTTTTAATAAGGCAAATAGCGCTTTGATTATCTACGTTTAAATTTACATTTACAATTAGTCCGAAATTTCATCAATTAAACATTTGAGATTCAACAGTTCTCTGCAACAATCGGCGGCTGCGATAATTTCTACTTCAGCAGTTGGCGTTGCTAACAATGGTTGTTTTCGATAGCGCCAACTTACAGGTCCATTTCCATAGTATATGACAAATCCTGTAGTGCTTCTTCGGGTTTCTGGATCTCCAGCGAAGTCTGAGTCGCAGTACGCTTTCAGATGGAGAATATCACTACTTTAATTAAACGTGATACCTTCTTGTGTTGTCCCTACTAGGTATTATTTATTATTATTTTTTTATATGGTATTGTTCTGCCGCAGACTATGCCTTTGTGTCTGCACCATTTAAGAAAACTATCTTGTAGGTATTCACCTCCGTTTTCCGATCTGATTTTATGAACTTTTCAATTCCATTTTGATTCTGGCTCGGCAACATAGGCTTTTACTGTGTTCTCTACCTCGGACTTGAGTTTTAACAGAAACACCATGCAGAAATGGGTAAAATCGTCAATAAGTGTTACAAAATATGATTTTTGATCCCATGTAAGGTGGGTAATGGGTCCCACTACATCCATGAGGATAATCTCTAATGGTCTTACTGCCCTTTGGCGATTGGTTTTAAGGGGGTTCCTTGTTTGTTTTGACATCTACATATTTCGCAGTACAAGTTCGGGATATTCTCAGGTAAATTCATACTTGTCACTTGTTGATATTTTAGACAATTGTTTCATTCTTTTGAAACTGGCATGTCCCAGTTTCCTATGTCATTCCATAAATGTTAGTTCGTGAGTCAAATATGAGTTTTCTTTAAATATATTTTGTAGACATACCTCATATATCCCTTGGTGATTTTTCCTTCCCTCCTGAACAATGGTTTCTCTATACATGATTTTAACACTTCCATCATTCTTAGTGATAGCTGACACTGAAAAGAGATTTATTGTTAAGTCTGGCTCATATAACACATCTTTCAAGTTATAATTAATTGTTTCCATTGTACCCTTTCCCTTTGACACATGCATAGAACCCTTTTTAGCAACACCAATTTCCTTACACTCCGTTTTATAATTAACAATTTTGTTTTTATCGTTGGTCATTTGGGACAAACATCCTGAGTCCATCTGTTGTTGTCAGGTAATCCACCGTTTTCCGCCAGGTAAGCTAGTTTTCCATTCGGTTTTGGTTTATTTTCATTCGGGGTTTTACTCACATTGGTTTTGTTTCGGAAAAAACAGTCATTTTTTCATGATTTTTCTTTTTCAAATGCGACAGAACTTTGCTTTACTATTTTTATTCGGGCACGACTTTGCATAATGTCCGATTTGAGAGCACTCGTAGAACTTAAAGTTTTTATTTTTATTTACGATTGCTTTAAAAGCAGTAGGTGTCTGCCAAAATAGCTGAAGTAGGGACTCTTAGAAGAGAAGTCCCTGAATTGGGGGAGCTTAAAGTTGGGATCACTCTAGAGAACTCCCGAGGACAAAAGGTAGCCATTATTGAGATGAATGAAAGGGCTGCCAAAAAGATAATAGACCAAGGTAAACTCCGGATTGGCTGGGTAGTCTGCAGGGTGCGAAGGCGGGCAGTTGTGCTGCGGTGTTATAACTGTCTAGGTTACAGGCACGTGGCCAACATATGCAAAGGACCAGACAGAAAGTCCCTTTGCTACAAATGTGGAACTACTGGCCATAAGGCAAAGGAATGCTCTGCCCCGAAGCACTGTGTCTTATACTCGGACAGTGGGTTTGATCAGGAAAAGCTTGACCACGTCCCGGGCTCAGGACGGTGAGTGGTTTTCAGGAAAGCCTTAGAGAAAGCAAAAAGGGATCTGGGATGATAAGGACTATGCAGGCTAACCTGAACCGAAGTAGAGTGGCCAACAGTCTCCTCCGACAATTAGTGTTTGAGAACAGCATTGACATTGTTCTGATCAGCGAGCAGTATCGATGTGGTGAGCTCCCTTATTGGTGTTCTGATCTTACTGGTACCGCAGCTATCTTGATTCCAGACTCAAGAAAACTAAGCGTAATAAAGCACGGCCTTGGCAGAGGCTTCGTCTTTGAATTTGCCGGAAAAACATTTTTTTCCTGTTATTTTACCCCAAACGAAGGAATAGAAGGCTACCGATCAAAGTTAAACAAGCTGGAAGATGAGATTCTGAGAAGAAGTGGTCAAATACTGGTCGCCGGGGATTTCAATACCAGGGCAATTGAATGGGGCATGCCAAGTACAGATTTTCGGAGGAGATCTTTACTGGATATGGCAGCCAGGACAGGCCTCTTAGTGCTGAACGAAGGAAACAAGCCAACTTACCGACGACCCGCTTTTGGAGAATCTATCCCAGATATCTCTTTTGCGTCTGAAGCTCTTGTGTCACGCTTTACAGATGGAGAGTACTAGAGGATTATACAGCCAGTTTCAAGAAGAACACATACAATTGTTTCGTTTTTTGAGAAATATATTTTGAACACTGTTATAGTATACAATTTTGGAGGCTAATTTTGAATCTAAAGACAAATTGAAATTATTATAAATGTAACTAAATGTAACTCTTGTATAACTATATGTAACTGTGTCAAAAGATAAAAAAAATTTCCTTTTATAGGAAAAAATTGACATTACTTGTGTCAAGTATTCAACAAGTTTTGAAATACATTAACAATTTCGCAAAATCAAATATTTCTAAATTATATAAAAAATTAAAATTGACCAAAAAGCCAAAAAATCGCTAAATGGCGACAGCCAGTGATCATCAGTATATAACCTTTGACACTTCAAAAAGGCCACCTAGGTATATGGAACACATTCCAGCAGAACCCAGATGGAACACTGAAAAGATGGACGTAGACAGCTTCTCCTTAATTTTAGAGTGGGGCAAAAGCAAGATTGGAACGCTTAATGGGAAGGAAGAGAGCAAGTGAAGGCACTCGTTGACTCGACAATGTCCCTTATAAAATCTGCCTGTAGAGCTTCTATGCCTTGTAAAGGACCACGTCATGGTAAATGACCGGCCTATTGGTGGACAGCTGGAATTGCCGAACTGCGCCAGGGCTGTAGTAAGCTTCGTCGGACAGCGCAACGAGCAAAAGGTAGAGCTGATGCGGAATCAAAGCTGGCGCCGTACAGGAAAGCGAGAAGAGAATTCAGGCGTGCCATTAATCGGAGTAAGACACTCTGTTGGAAAAAGCTGGTGGAGGACATTGATTCGGACCCTTGGGGAACGGGGTACAAGCTTGTGACCCGGAAACTTGGAGAGATGAAATCCAACTGTATGATCGAAGCCCTAATGATGGAGAAAATTATAGTCTCTATTCCCCACTCACCCAATGAGAGAAGTAGTAGACTGGGAGCACGTAGAAGGTTTCCCCCTTTTTATTCAAGAGGAATTGGAACAGGCTGTGGCCTCAATGAAGCAAAAAAAGGCGCCAGGACCAGACGGCATCCCTAACGAAGCTTTTATACAGGTATATAGGCAAAATCCGGATCTGCTGCTGGGAATGTATAACGCCTGCCTCGAGGCCGGAACTTTTTGTAAGCCCTAGAAGGTCGGGCGTCTTGTCCTAATTAGTAAGGGAAAAGGGAACACTGATCAGCCTTCCTCCTACCGACCACTCTGTATGCTGGAGACGGCTGGCAAGCTCTTCTAGAAACTTATAAGAGTAAGGCTTAAAGAAGCGCTGAAGGCTGCTGGAGACTTGTCAGCAAACCTGTATGGCTTTAGGTTAGGGCTATCAACACTGAACGCGATAAGACAAATACCGGAAGCAGTTAGTCGTGCAGAGGATTTTAATCGCCAGTCTCGAAAGGTTGTGCTCCTAGTGAAGCTCGATGTAAAAAATGCATTTAATTCCGCAAGATGGTGACATATTGAAATCGTTGGGTGAGCATTTCAAGCTACCTACATACCTTTTGCGGATTATAGATAATTATCTAAGGGACCGAGCACTTATTTATGTGACAAAAGAGGGGCGCCGAAGAACAGTAGTCACAGCTGGAGCCGCCCAGGGGTCTATCCTAGGACCTGATCTCTGGAACGCCATCTACGACGGTTTACTGCGTCAAAAAATGCCTGAAGGGATCCTCCTAATAGCATATGCAGATGACATTGCGGTTTTGATTACAGAGAGAGACGTGGAACTGGCCCAGCTAAAGCTCAATCAAGCCATGAGGAGGATTACCAGATGGATGATCGAACACGGCCTATCACTGGCGCTCTACAAGACTGAAGTTGTGTTGATAACCAAGAAGAGGATCCCCACCATATTCCCAGTACAAGTAGGTGACACACTGTAGTGACAAAGCCAGCGGTAAAATATCTCGGCATAATGATCGACTCCAAAATGACATTCATGGAGCAAATTAAATTAGCTGCTGATAAGGCAGAGACAAGCGTCAGAGCGCTCAGCAGACTGATGAACAACACTGGTGGACCACGGTCTAGTAAACGCCGTCTGCTCATGTCAGCAGTGCAGATAATCTTGCTGTATGGAGCTGAAATTTGGGCTGATATCCTCCAGAAGAAGAGTCGCCGAAAAAAACTGCTTTGAGTTCAGAGGCTGAGTGCTCTGAGGGTCTCCGCAGCTTATCGCACAGTCTCAGGGCCTGCAGTTTTGGTTATTGCTGGGGTTATACCTGTTGACCTTCTGGCTCAAGAAAGGAAGGCGGTGTTCGCCAGAAAGACCGAAACCGGAGAAGATCCTAGACGAGAAGAGAGTGTCGCGAGAGCGAGATGTTTATTTAATTTTATTTATTTATTTATTTTTTTTACTTGTACGTCATGTGAGATTATTTATGTCAATTAAAGAGACAATTTTTGGGATTATTGTTTTACGATTAAAACTGGTCTTCTTACTTAAAAATTCTTAGCGTAGAAAATAGGATTTCGCCACAGAGAGAGAGAAGACAATGGAGCGATGGCTACAGTCATGGGAAAGAGAAACTAAAGAAGCCAAATTTAGGTCATTATTGGTTTCTAAACATTTTTTTAACATTCGTTTAGCTGTCTGTGCTGTTCGTTCAACTTGCCCATTTGACTGAGCATATCTTGGGCTACTAAAGCTCTGTTTCACTCCCCACTGATCTACAAATTCTTCTAACTCCCTAGAGTTGAAAGGAGAATTGTCTGACATCATAGTAGTATTCCAAAATTTCTGAACACTAATTTTAATTTTTATTACACCAGTTTTTATTTAACACTAACTTATTTTTAAGTTATAAAATATCAAACCATTTTGTCATATAATCAACAATAATTAAATATGATTTGCCTCCATATTCAGCAATATCCACTCCAATTTTATCAAATCTAAGAGTGGGTATTTCATGATGAATCAGTGATGCCTTTTGATTTTTATTCATGTATTTCTGGCATGTCTTGCATTTATTTATCAGGTCCTCTATATCTTGGCGAGGTGACATTCTTGGCCAATATAAAATTTGTCTAGCCCTGGCCTTAGTTTTCTCAATGCCCAGATGATCAACATGTAGTTGTTTAAGTATGTCAGGCCTCATATCAAATGGAATAATTATTTTATTTTCCAAGAATACCATATTATTTTCAACCGAAATGTCATTTTTGAATTTATAATACAGTTTACACACATCAGGGACTTTATATTTGACAGGCCATCTCTCAAAGTAAAACTCTTTTAACTATTTTCTATACTTTCTTGTATTTTCTTTACTCTATCATTAGATACTGGAAGGTAAGTATTCACTGCATGTACAATATCACACATTATTTGAGGGTTGTAATTTTCATTGGTTTATTTAGGTATTGTCTTGATAGAAGATCTGGAACTTTCATTTCTTTATTTGGCTTATACTTTAGAGTAATACTGTAATTTAGTAACTTCAATCGTAATCTTTGTAACCTTTTGGACATTATTTTATCAAGTGGTTTTTTCATAACTGATTCTAAGGGTTTTGAATCATTATATATTGTTACTTCTCTGCCATAAACCAAGTTATGTAATTTGGTAACAGCGAAGACAACTTCTGTTTACTTCTAGAGTGAAATGAAACTGGCTTGTTATTCTGAATCAGGCAACAGCCTAAACCATCCTTGCTTGCATCAGCTTAAATCTCAATTTCAGACTGAGGTTTAAATATTTGTAATACCGGAGCAGAACATAATATCTCTTTAAGGTTATTAATGGCTTGACTATGGACCTGTGTCCATTGCCACTTGACCTGTTTTTTCAAGAGTTCTCTGAGAGGTGTTGTTATTTGGGACATCTGGGGAATGTAATTACTGAAATAATTGAACAATCCCAGTTGTTGCTGTAGTTGAACTCTTAAATTAGGCAAGGGCATACTTTTAACAGCCGCTACATGTTCCGGATCTGGCTTAACCCCATTTATGCTATACATTTGGCCTAAGTATTTAATCTCTGTTACATTGTAAATAATTTTTTTCTCGTTAAATTTAATATTTAGTTGACGAGCTCTCTCTAATACTTGAGTGAGTATACAATTTAGATCTTCTTCCCCATCAGCACAAAGCAATATGTCATCAAAGTATATCACAACGCCATCAGTATCGCTAAAGCATTTTTCATTGTATTTCTGAAAGACCTCTGGAGCAAAGGACATCCCAAATGGGACCCTTAGAAATCTATAGCAACCAAAAATGTGTTGTATTCTGGAGATTTCAAGGTATAAATAATTTTCTTTACTTAACACACTCTATATATATAATTATTACAACATAACAAGACGCGTACTCAAGTTCCCACCTTTTTTTATCAAACCTCCCCCCAGGCTATAAGCAGTGTTGCTTACACAATAAAATGGTTGAAAAGGTTCAGTGTTTACTTGACTCTGCATCAAGCAATATCTGGAAAAACTCCGTCCCTTGATCTAATAAAGCAAAAACTTTTTTACCTCTAATTTTCTCATTAATTTCATCTAGAGTAGGGATTTTGTAAGGTTCTTTATAGACAACCTCGTTCAATTCTTTGGGGTCTATGCATATATGCAGGCTATGGTCTGGCTTTTCCACTATAACAACACCCACGAAGATGAAGACGGCTCTTTAGTTATAATACCGGCCTCTTCCATTCTATTTAGGATGTCCTTAAGTTTTGTTACCAATGTCTGAGGGATTCTTCGAGCTGGTCTTACTATAGGTTCCTTCTCTTTTTTTAATTTGATAGTGTATGGCTCAGGAAAAGATTCTAATCCCGTAAATATATCTGTATTGACTGGATTTCAGTATCTTTCATCAGAACCTCAACTCTTTTGATGAGCCCTAAAGAAATACAGGACTCTAATCCTAAAATTGGGGTTCAATCTTTATTTGGAAGTATTAGAAATTCTAGTTTTTGCTCAACTTTAGTAGTGTCTGCTCTAACCATTAATTTAATAGCACCCAGAGGTATTAACTGAAAGCCCCCATACGCTTGTAGCCGTGTTCCTGTTTTACGTATTTTGGTTTCAGAGCTTAATACCTCTAGCAATTTATGAGACATTAAGTTGCATAGTGTTTACTTGACTCTGCATCAAGCAATATCTGGAAAAACTCCGTCCCTTGATCTAATAAAGCAAAAACTTTTTTACCTCTAATTTTCTCATTAATTTCATCTAGAGTAGGGATTTTGTAAGGTTCTTTATAGACAACCTCGTTCAATTCTTTGGGGTCTATGCATATATGCAGGCTATGGTCTGGCTTTTCCACTATAACAACACCCACGAAGATGAAGACGGCTCTTTAGTTATAATACCGGCCTCTTCCATTCTATTTAGGATGTCCTTAAGTTTTGTTACCAATGTCTGAGGGATTCTTCGAGCTGGTCTTACTATAGGTTCCTTCTCTTTTTTTAATTTGATAGTGTATGGCTCAGGAAAAGATTCTAATCCCGTAAATATATCTGTATTGACTGGATTTCAGTATCTTTCATCAGAACCTCAACTCTATTGATGAGCCCTAAAGATATACAGGACTCTAATCCTAAAATTGGGGTTCAATCTTTATTTGGAAGTATTAGAAATTCTAGTTTTTGCTCAACTTTAGTAGTGTCTGCTCTAACCATTAATTTAATACCCAGAGGTATTAACTGAAAGCCCCCATACGCTTGTAGCCGTGTTCCTGTTTTACGTATTTTGGTTTCAGAGCTTAATACCTCTAGCAATTTATGAGACATTAAGTTGCATTCCGCCCCAGTGTCTATTTTAAATGTCGCCATCTTGCCATTAATCATAACTTTCTCTTCCCATACAGCCTTGTTATGTGAATTATTTCTATCAATTGAAGACAAAATTAAAGCCAGAGACTCTACATGAAACTCTCCGGCATTGTTCATGAATACTGATTCAATTTTTTTATTTAAATGTTTATATTCTTTCATTTGGACCTTACCTTTAAACATGCAGAATTTGGAAAAATGATTGAACTTATGACATAATTCACACTGATGGCCATAAGCCGGACAGTTCCTAAATATGTGATTTGTCCCACATTTCATACAATCATAACTGCTATTATTGGTATTTCTATTTTTTTGTTGTACATATACTTGGTCAGCCTTATAATGAGTTGTTTTCTCCTGGTCCCTCATTATCGACGAGACCTGCTGCCGACTCTGCTCCACAGTCCGACAGTAATCAACAACTTTACTCAGATCAAAATCGGTATTTTGAAACAGTTTTTCTCTAAGACTTTTATCAATAACCCCAAGGGTGATACGGCTTCTAAGAAGGCGCTCCTCCTCCTTGAACTTGCACCTTTTCACCAACACCTTAAGGTCATTGTAAAAGTCATCAAATGATTCATTTGGTAATTGATCCCTTGTAAAAAATTTATATTCATTAAATACAATATTCTCCTTAGGAAGAAAATGTACGTCTAGTCTACTTATTACCTTACTTATGATTTATTTTCTTCCGGGGGTATGTCAATAGTATTGATGACAGTTTAGCGCCGATTAAATTAAACAACTGAGCTACCTGTTTCTCCTCATCCAGTAAATCATTCCCCGTTGCCTTCTGGGACAGGAGAAACTGGGTCTTGAACTGCTTCCATTCCTACGCGACATCATGTGAAGGATCGAGTGGTTGGGGAGCCCGAAAGTTCGTATAATTCGACTGCGCCATGTTGTATTTTCTATTGTATTGTCCTTATTGTTTAATAAATATAAAGAACACTGTAATTTGTATTGTCTTTATTAAAACTATAACACTTTTTAAAACTTTTGCACGAGACTCACTTCTTTTTAAAATCACAATATATCATAACCTCTTTTAGGGCTTCGGTAGTGTTGCCCTTTTTCTCTAGATCTTTACACATAGTCTCTTTCAATGTTATCATCTGTTCAGTCTTGTCTAAAGTTAAATCTGGGCAAACCAACAACTTTTATCTCAATTTGTCATCAGTGATGTTATGCACGGTTTTATCTCTAATCATATTTTCCGGTTCCTTATACTCACGT
Organism: Gerris buenoi; assembly: GCA_001010745.2. NCBI lineage: Eukaryota > Metazoa > Arthropoda > Insecta > Hemiptera > Gerridae > Gerris > Gerris buenoi. Next base: position 15,895 of record KZ651170.1, on the reverse strand, counting down.
GAAGCTACTAGGACTTTCAATTCCGTAATAAATGACGACAGTAACGCACGATCAAAAGTCAGATGTAGTCGGTTCCAGTGTGAGAGCACCCTAATGTTAAAGATTTACCGCAATGATCATTGTGGCATCGAGAATAGGCCTTTAACAACACTGTTAAAAGGCTTTCCTCTCTGATATGTGCCTATGTATATATTAGTACTAGTTGTCTAGAACTGAGACTATGAGGTGAACAACTATCTTTCCACACAAACCTCATTTGACAAATGTGAAGATGAAACAAGAAATTGTATTGGTGTTTGAAGAATATTAATTTCCAGTTTTAGGAAATGGGCAGGCCCACCGCCAAGGAGAAGAAGCTGAAAAGCAGTGGCGGCGCTAGGCCTGTGCTGGCGGTGCGTCGCACCGGGCCCCGCGCTGCAATGGGAAAATTTGTAAAAAGAGCCTCCTCAAAACCCCCGGTTTAGGGCCCCGCAATTTCAGTTCGCACAGAGCCCCGCAATGTCTAGCACCGCTACTGCTGAAAAGTATCTATGTTGATAGTGATGGGTCAGGAGAAAGTGCCAACATCACTTGGCGGGACAGAAAGTTGATTTCACAACTTTTTTGGACCACAGACTTGGCGGGGTGTTTTTTTTACCACACAAGTGGTTTTTGGTCAGATTTCATGACTTTTTGTACGGTTCCTAAGGAAGGATTCTCTAAACTCTAAACTGTTTATTCCCACACATTAGAATCAAATAAAAGTGAAGTTAAAAGCTTGACAAGTTCTATAGAGAGGTCTATTGGAGAACTACGAGACCTATGACATTAAAAGACTTATCATTCTGATATAGAAGTATAGAAAACATAAAAAATAAGATAATAATAATTATAAAGTAATAATATATAATAATAATAATAAATAATAAAATAAAATCATAGAAAACAGAAATATATGTATTAATAAACAAATTACCCCCCCCCCCCTTGAACTCAAGAGAATAAGGTTGAACTAAACCCTGAACCTATAATACTAAGTTCAAAAGATGAACTCGTAAATAGAAGTCATTCATAGGTCATGTGACAAGCACGAAACTACTACTCAATACACTGCTGTACCTCTGCTTAAGGGTGGTTGGGGGGGGGGGTGTTGAGTTGAGGGGGGATGCACTAGAGCCTTAGACGAATACAAAAAGCCCTTATTAATTGAAATCGGTTAAGTAGTTTAGGCTGTAGGTGCGTCAACGTTAGAGTGACTGCTCGCTAGCTTGGTTTCTCGCTCCGCGTTTAGCGTAGGAATGAGCTACATATCTCCTTTTTTTTATCTAGGAATGCACTAGGGTTCTAGACGAATCCAAAAAGCCCTCATTCTATCAAATCAGTTCTGTAGTTTAGGCTGTAGGTGCGTCAACGTAAAATGAAGGAAGAATAAGAAGAAGTCATCGAAACTACCATTTTCAAACCTACGTAGTATATAAAAAGTTCTTTTTATCTTGTAATTATCTCTACTTCTACTTGGCCGATGTTGACCATTTTTTATTTTTATTTTTTGATCTACAGGACACGGCCTTCAAAGGTATTAAAAAAAATATTTAAGTAGCTTTTACGTATTTTACGCTGCAGACCCTCAAAAACCCTAGTTTGTCACCTAGAGTATATATACACTGGCAACTTTTGTGAAATTTTGACTTCCTGTTAATCCGCCGGTGGGGCGGAACGCTGCTGCGTTCCTAAATATTAGTATATTCTAAATATTAGTATATTCAGAGTATATATTTTTATATATAGACTATTTGAAATCCAGATATTATTCTACTATAATAACCATTAATTTATATTCCCCTTATAAAATATTATTTCCCAAATATAATCCACATAAGCTGTGCTATCTGGGATGCAAATCTGTCAGTGTCCTTGTTTTCCGTATGATTATTAGTGTCAGCTTGTTTCCATTCTTTCGCCATAACTCAACTCAGTGTTTCTTGATCGATTGGGAAGCTGTCTCGTTCATAAATGGAGCCAGCTTGAACCGTGGATCCAACAGAGTTGATAAGGCTACAGTTTTGATGAATTCCATATTTTTTAACCTCGATGTTAATCCCCTACCTAATTCCTTAACAATGGATATTACTAAGGTATGAAGGTCTTCCTTCATCAGTTTTTTACAAACTGGTAAAAGACCATTTGTGACGACGATTATCTGGGAGCCTGTAACATATTTTTCTCCAGTAATTTTTGTAGTTCAAATGGTTTTAAGACAGTACATAAATCGTGACAAATTGACCACTCTTCCTTGGATAAAACTGGTACATCCTTACTGATAAGTGCGATAGTGGTTTTTATCTCAACAAGACGCTTGAAACATATAAAACGTGGAATTCCTCCTCGTTGATACATCTTGAAGTCGATTCATGCCGCTCGTACTTCTTTTAAAAAAGCCAACTATACTTCTGGCCTTGTCCAGTAGATTTTTTTTTATCACTTTTATGCTATCCTGCACAATAAGGTTGAGGTTGTGGTCCAAACATCAAAAATGCTTCCATCCAAGTTCATTTGTAACAGCATTTCGTATGTTGAAGGCATTGTCTGTTACAGCAGCAAGTACTTTATTGCTAACATCTTTACCTCACCAGCCACGTTCTTATTGGTGTGCGCAACTTCCAATAAAGTAAACTTTAATAACGTTGATTTTAATTCAAAATCTGAATTCATAAAGTGAGCTTTTACTGCTATATAACTCTCGAGGCTTCCAACAACACTTCAAACTAGTCCCAAACTAGGTTCCAACTATTCGACGCATGCACATTAGCGAAAAACGGTCAATTGTGGTCCGTTGCGCATGCGTCGGACAGTTCCAAACCAGTTTGAAGTGACAAACCTTCGGTATTCCTTAAAGTCCAAGTGTCTGTGCTTAAAAAAAAAAACACTTTCGGCGTTTATCAATTCTTCTCGAACAGCAACTAAACATCTTTCGAAAGTACTTTTCTGCTTGGTAGAGAGTAGGACGGGTTTAGGCCTGCTACAAGTTTCTAAAACCTTTGTCTTCTACGATAGACAAAGGTTGAATATAACACACTATTATTTGCATCAGGAGTTTATCTATGTTTTTTTTAGTATCTCTTATTTTTTTGGGTGGTGGCAAAAACTAAAAATGATGATTGAACTATACTACATGGCCCAGGTAATGATAAAGCCTTATTGGAAAATATAGGCCGACCTCAGTTACACTTAGAACAAAAGGTAAAGCACTGGTTAGTGTTAAAGCTTTCGGAAAGACCAAACAAGTAAAGTTGTCAGTTATAAAAGCAAAAGAGTTCCGTTGTTTGGTCTCCATTGGGTCAACATTTTGATTAAATTGTGTTCATTATATAATATCGTGATCGGAATTGAAAAATTGGATGACCAGGACACGAAAAATCAAGACGATTGGTTGAAAAAGATGCGAAGGGCAAAGAATAATTATGTGCAATCGGTAAGAACTACAAATTACACGTTATGAATTGTAATACGGCTGCAGAAATGTTTATTTAGGTAGCTCGTACGTATTTTATGTTGAGTTGGCAATGCTTCATTTATTATTTTTTATTTATGACATGATAGATGTCACTNGATTGTAAGTGACAATGTTCCCTTTAACAGTATGGATTTTAAAAATTATTTGGCATGTCATGATATAGTATTGGTGACTTCAAGCCCTAACTTTCCAAGAAGTAACGGACAGGCAGAGTCAGCTGTTAAATCAACTAAGAAGATGTTAAAGAAATCAGAATTAACAAAATGTAGTATATACGAGTTGATGTTAGATTATAGGAACACTCCCATTGCTGGACTGAACTTGTCTCCTGCACAGATTCTTATGAGTAGAAGACTTAGAGATAATATGATTAAGACTGAAGGTCATCTGAAACCAAAAGTAGTGAAACCTTCAGAACTTAAACTTAAACAGAATGTAATGCATCGTAAACAAAGTGAATGGTATAATAGAACGGCTAGAAACTCATAACACCAGTAAAAGAAAAGGATAAAGTGCTCTTTAGGAAAAATGAGCAGTGGAAAAAAGGAACATTAGAAAAATGTTTGGATACTCCTCGCTCATATGTTGTTCAATCTGAAGATGGTCCATCATACAGAAGAACTAGAGAGCATTTAATCAGAGTGGAAAATTATGCGTCATCATCGGCTGCAGTCAATCAGAGTGAAGCATCTGGATCAGCCTCTCACTCTTTTCAACCACCTACACCTGTTACTACAAGTATAGAGTCTCCTAAACGTTATGACTTGAGAGATCGGTCTAAAATTAAAAAACCTTGTAGATATCAATCTTAAACTTTGATCCTGTTCTCAGCTTAGTTTATAAATNATCTAGGAATGCACTAGGGTTCTAGACGAATCCAAAAAGCCCTCATTCTATCAAATCAGTTCAGTAGTTTAGGCTGTAGGTGCGTCAATGTAAAATGAAGGAAGAATAAGAAGAAGTCATCAAAACTACCATTTTCAAAACTACGTAGTATATAAGGAGTTCTTTTTATCTTGTAATTATCTCTACTTCTACTTGGCCGATTTTGACCATTTTTTTTTTATCTACAGGACACGGCCTTCAAAGGTATTAAAAAAATATTTAACTAGCTTTTACGTATTTTACGCTGCAGACCCTCAAAAACCCTAGTTTGTCACCTACAGTATATATACACTGGCAACTTTTGTGAAATTTTGACTTTTTGACTTCCTGTTAATCCGCCGGTGGGGCGGAACGCTGCTGCGTTCCTAAATATTATAATTTCAGAGTATATATTTTTATATAAAGACTATTTGAAATCCAGATATTATTCTACTATAATAACCATTTATTTATATTCCCCTTATAAAATATTATTTCCCAAATATAATCCACATAAGCTGTGCTATCTGGGATGCAAATCTATCAGTGTCCTTGTTTTCCGTATGATTATTAGTATCAGCTTGTTTCCATTCTTTCGCCATAAACTCAACTCAGTGTTTCTTGATCGATTGGGAAGCTGTCTCGTTCATAAATGGAGCCAGCTTGAACCGTGGATCCAACAGAGTTGATAAGGCTACAGTTTTGATGAATTCCATATTTTTTAACCTCGATGTTAATCCCCTACCTAATTCCTTAACAATGGATATTACTAAGGTATGAAGGTCTTCCTTCATCAGTTTTTTACAAACTGGTAAAAGACCATTTGTGAAGACGATTATCTGGGAGCCTGTATCATATTTTTCTCCAGTAATTTTTGTAGTTCAAATGGTTTTAAGACAGTACATAAATCGTGACAAATCGACCACTCTTCCTTGGATAAAACTGGTACATCCTTACTGATAAGTGCGATAGTGGTTTTTATCTCAACAAGACGCTTGAAACATATAAAACGTGGAATTCCTCCTCGNTATTAATAATATTAAGAAAGATTCTTAAACTACTTTCCATATAAAATATTCCATTTAATGCATACAATAAATTTAACATAAAAAGGGTTTCGTTGGTATTGTAAACATAAAATTAGGCATGGAAAATTTAACACTTTCAACAAGTGTTATATATTTTTGTAACCAATACCTTTCATTTGGCACACGACAAAATTAAAAAATCGGGTACGGGGTACCTCCGAACTTTTCTTCATTTCAGAGGTCACTAAAGTGGTCTCTCCTACTGCTTCGCAGCAGGAGGAAGCAGCATTGGACGTGGTCAGTACTTGGATGGGNGTAGATTTTTTTTTATCACTTTTATGCTATCCTGCACAATAAGGTTGAGGTTGTGGTCCAAACATCAAAAATGCTTCCATCCAAGTTCATTTGTAACAGCATTTCGTATGTTGAAGGCATTGTCTGTTACAGCAGCAAGTACTTTATTGCTAACATTGAATCTGTCAGTGATTTTCTTTTCCTCACCAGCCACGTTCTTATTGGTGTGCGAAACTTCCAATAAAGTAAACTTTAATAACGTTGATTTTAATTCAAAATCTGAATTCATAAAGTGAGCTGTTACTGCTATATAAGTCTCGAGGCTTCCAACAACACTTCAAACTAGTCCCAAACTAGGTTCCAACTATACGACGCATGCGCATTAACGAAAAACGGTCAATTGTGGTCCGTTGCGCATGCGTCGGACAGTTCCAAACCAGTTTGAAGTGTGGTTGGAACAAACCTTCGGTATTCCTTGAAGTCCAAGTGTCTGTGCTTAAAAAAAACACTTTCGGCGTTTATCAATTCTTCTCGAACAGCAACTAAACATCTTTCGAAAGTACTTTTCTGTTGAGAATGTTATATTTAATTTATTTAATATTTTATTTTATTTGTTTTTTAAATTATGTAAACACTGTTTTATATAAACAAACATGTATTTGACGGTTATAATAAATAAGGTGCATTGTTGTTTTTTGTCTTAAAATGAAATTCGCTTTCTTTATTAATTACCAATATAATTAATGTTTAATGACCAAGTAACTGAAGGAACAGAACCTACTATTGGTTCGTTCCTACCATGTCGCGCGACACCACTCGAATTGTTTCAATTACGTCGTCGAATGCTGTTATAATTTATTACTTTTACATTTCTACACTTTGGTAGAAAATTAATTAAATTGATTCCCCCTCTTCATTTGCTACGAAGACCCAGATAGACTCGTGCTAAAAAGAAATAAAAAAATAAAAAAAAATACCATAACAATGCATTAGTCTTAATAATGACAAAATCCGCTGATTCCTGTTTGCTGATTGCTGCAGTAATTTATCCAATCTTCTTTTTTCACCGAATTTAATTTTCTTTCAATAAACATTTACTGAAAATTATAGTCTGGCTTGAATCAGTTTGGTGTCTGGCACGTGTCAGTGAAGCGATTCGCTGAGAAGGCACAAATATAGCATCAATTAAATTTGAAACGTTCTAATATTGATACAATTGTACGTACAGTTGTACGTTGTTGTTGTATAATTGTACAATGAAGCTTTCTTTCAGGCGACAACTTTGTATGGAATCGACGATTATTTCTGAATTTAGTCCAGTCAAATGGGTGCATAAAAAGAGCTCAAAGTGGAAAGTCCTGGTGTAATTGTTGTTTGTGGTTTACTTTATGTTTTTTGGGGCGCTGAACACGAATCTGAAGTTGTCCAACAAAAATTTTACACGCAAATATGAGAAATCATCATAAAACCACTATCTTCTTTTATTTTTTTAGTGGATTTCGCCTTATAACTTGCAAAGCAAGCTATTTA